>JABSTQ010005510.1:0-389391 GCA_013358835.2 Ixodes persulcatus
GACAAAGTGAGGACCCGTCAAAGTTAACCGAAAA
Organism: Ixodes persulcatus; assembly: GCA_013358835.2. Taxonomy (NCBI): domain Eukaryota; kingdom Metazoa; phylum Arthropoda; class Arachnida; order Ixodida; family Ixodidae; genus Ixodes; species Ixodes persulcatus. The sequence continues at coordinate 35 of JABSTQ010005510.1, forward strand.
TCGACCTGAACGACTAGTTTGACATTTTTTTTTAGAAAAAACATAAAATTCCCAATAATATTTGAGTACATCAAGGTATCCTTATAGTACCCATTAAATGGGAGAGAAAAGTTAAGATGGTGGAGGAAAAACAGTAGCGGCAGCAGAGGGTGTCAAACACGCGACGTATACGACGGCAGGCAAAAACACTAGTTTCTGCCACTGCGGCTTCTACGCTTCGTAACTCGAGAACAGAAAATCTTGGCAACATGCGGTTTGCGCCCTCCTTCATTTGAGAAATTCCCCCAAAACATATATTTTTTTCGTGAAAATTAAAAATTAGACCCTTTTAGCCTGCCCGATTTGAGATGAAACCACCCAATATACTCTAAAAAAAGCCCGTGCGGCTACTTTCCCGCACAACACTCGGAGAGCCAAAAAACGCAGTCTGAATTGCGATATTAAGCAGTGCAAAACGTCACGCTTGCATTGCTTAATGCCGCAGCTCAGACTGCGTTTTTTGGTCTAAACATATGTTTCGGCATCGTCATTCGCTGAGCTGCCTCCGTAAGTTCCGGTGATTGGCTCTTCGAGTGTTGTGCGGGAAAGTCGACGCACGGACGTTTTTTAGAGTATATATATATATATATATACACGCGCGGAGAGTAGGCTTAATACTTGATCTAGTCGAGTATGATTGTAACTGTATTTTCTGTTTTGCTAGCCCCACAGTATCTGGAGAGAACTTGTGTTCGCTTACAGCCATTTCTTAGATGCGTTGGTGTGAATTGATTATTCATTTCATAGATAAGCAAATAACGATGAAACTAAGCGCACTTGGTCTTCTGGTTACAGTGACCTATATTTATGCATAAAGGGTTATAACTATATGTATTCGCGACTCCAGCGATCTATAGGGGGCGCCACCACCAAACAAACATGGTGGCTGAGTCCAGGTCGTCTCGGCTCGGCCGGGCCACCTGCAGGGGTGGCGCATTCAATTTAACAGATTTTCTTTTGTTTAATGCGCAATTTTATGGATATTTGAACTGAGACGGTTAAGTGTGGCCGGTGCACATAAACTTGCAGAGCATAGTTTTGTTTTCCCGGTGTTTTTTGTTCTTTTCATGTCAAACTTTCGTTTCGGAGATGTCGTTCAAAGCTGAAACTATGGGATCCGGAAGACGGTAATAGACTCTAATCAGTTTTAATCATCCAAGGAAAGCCGCGATGACTACAGAATTGTTCCACCGAGAGTAATTTTCAGCTAACTCGCATGCCTCGACCAAGCGACTTATCTGTCCGCGAAATCGAGCTTTTGTGCATATCCGCGTTTAAGAAACAGCTTCAATCGTCTGCTCGGTCAACAACACAGGCTGCAGGAAAATTACGAAAATTAAGCAAGCGCTTCTTGAGCCAAGGAGCATGTTAACCCGCTGGCGCCCCACTAAGCAACTGATACTCGTATTTCAATTCAGGTTTTAGTAGCAATCGAGAAGTCATTTTGACGAGCGGGTTATGTATTATATTACGCACTATGTCCCACTAAAGCGATATTAGTATATTCTTCTTGTTGAAATATGAGCTTAGTTGACTAGCTATTAGGTGAACTGCTGAATAAAAGTATATTTGACAGACAGAGAGCTACTTCTTAAACTTAGCCAAATGGTTCTAGCCGGTAGCACGGAGACGAATGCGGACAAACTGAAGAGAGTCTTCATCGAAGATTCACGCAGAATCTCTCTGCATTGAACTTGACTTTGAATCCTGAACGGATAAAATGAGTATTTTTTGTGGCCGGACAACCTGAGCAATCTAGACGTATATTGCTGCTGGCTTCGACGGGGGTATAATATAAATATTGGAGGCGCGATAGATCATAATAATGTCGTGACAGCTTCAAACTATGCGAGACGCATCCCCCACCCCACCTTTTGAAAGCAGATAACTTCCCTCATTAATCATGCAGCGAGTAGGTTTTCGTGAATCAAGTAATTGCGAAATCAGCCCAACTCCTTTAGTGTGGTCCAGAGGCTTTTTTGGCGAAAAGCAGTCAAGATGATTAGCCAACGCACCGACCGGCGTGGGTGGCTCAAACTTGAAGCTAATCGAACACAACCAAACTCAAGAAAAGCAGCTATCGAACCTTCCCATTCACTTGACTGCAACATATTGGTGTTCCCTCCAGTGAAACACCTCGTCTGTCGTCCTCAGTCCACTGTTCTGCATCCTTATAAAGAAACCACTTATCAGTTACGAAGTAGTCGTCACTTTTAATGTGATTCGAGACAGACAAGAAATCAAAACGTTTTTCCGTGATTCCTCCCCTTCCAAGAAATCGAAAGCACGCACGCGACCGTGTGTTGTGGAGTGAACGGGCTTTCAAACACGTGATGGAAGGAAACAATCTACTGAGGCTTCACCACGCTAATGAACACTCAGGCAAACTTAAGAAATTTTCGGATTTTCGCCAAATTACATTGATCGCCACCGCGCGGACAACACGTGTCCGCCGCGAAAGCCACCAGACACGCGGAGGGGCGCGGAGCGACCTGGTCCGGCTGGTTCCCGGTTTTCCCGCTTGGTGGCGTCCGTTTTGCTGGAGTCGCGAATACATTTTCAGCTTAGTTGAGAAGTTTTTCGGAATTGGGGAAAGGGTGCACCGCTGCGATAGGGATTGCTTCCGGGCGGAAGCAGCGAGCGAGCTCGTTGCGCTGGGTTTTTTTTTTTTTCCCCGCGGGGCAGCTGCCAGGCTAGAACTAGATGCCAGAGTCCCGGGACTCACCAGGCAAACGACAGGGAACCACGCCGCTCGCTAACCACTTCTTTTTGACCAGCAGCCAACTTGCATGCCGGCCAAGGAAAGCGTGGGATGATGCACTCTGAGGGAAATGCCCACGTCTCTGGGACCCTAAATTACAATATCTGAGCTGGACAACACAGCGTGGCGTCCCACCTTTAACGCATCTTAGCACACTGCAAGTCCAGAGTATTTATTTGGGCCTCTTGGTTCACTGAGCGCCTCGTGCGGATCCCAGGCTCACCGCCTCTCCCGCGGCTGTAGACGCGGGGCACGAGCTACCCTTTAGATGCTCAATGTTGCGGTTCATAATTGTTCTTCGTTTCCGTAATTAAAACTACCTGTACCTCTTTTTTTTTCCCCATCTTACAGTGGGTGGCAGTGGCACTTATTTCTCCAGAGAAAAAGCACTGCACACTGAGTGATTGCAGTTAGACAGCCCTGCAGCGTTCGTTTTTGTTATTTTGTGTGCCGTGTATTGACCATTTGAGATGCAATAAACACGCACACTGCCCGAGATATTTGGGAGTTTAGTATGCAGGCACAATAATAATGTGCCTGTTAGAGCACCAAATGACAAAAGATCGTTCCCGATTATGTATAGCTATAGGGCTCCGCGTTTTCGGAGTTTATTTTTCATCAAATTCGAAAGGTGCTTATCGGAGTCTTTTTTTTTTTTTTTTTTTTGCCTTAAATTTGAGGATTATTTCTGTTAAGAAACTGCAAAATTAAACTCCGAATTTTGGAGAATTGGGAATTCTCGAAAACTCAAAGTTTAATTTTGGAGTTTCTTATTTTTCAATAAATAAATAAATAAATAAATGATATCCGGGTGTAAGGGTGTGCTTGCTAGATTTAAAAGTATGCATTTGCATTAAATAACATTTATTCAGCTGGATTTAGCGTTGGCTCCCTTGCCATTGACACTACTAATCTGTCCCATGACCAAACTTCCGAACAAGTGTTGCTTCGATAAACGTTGATACCTTAAAATTACTAAACTTTTGAAGTAGCTGGGAAGCTCGTTTTCGATCCCATCCTATTCAATCACGCTACCCCGCAGCTGCGCGGGGATGAGTTGTAAATGATTATAGTCCCCCCCCCCCCCCCCCCCCCCCCCTTTTTCGCCCTCTATGAAATCTTTATGGTTCATAGCTTTCACTGTCACAAAAAACGCAGGCCGTCCTTCCTCTAACAAGCACAAATAAAATGGTCCAAACTAGAAACCTGAACAGCGGTTTTTATACTGACCCAGAAACTTGCAATGACTTGCCCTGAATGAACCTTGACGAGTTAAACGGTAAGACATTACTTGTCAATTATCCGAGATCTGAAAGGAAACTGGGGTAGCATTCTCTTATGACTATTGATCTTGTGCTTGATCAAACTTGGTTGTATATTACCATTCATTTTGTGCTTCTTTTCTTTTATTTGGAACAGTGAGATTAGGAGTTTATCGAATAAATCCAAACTGACAAAAAATGTTACCGGCGGGTGTTTTCCGGATTTTCAGATTTATCCGAAAACACGGAATCCTATGTATAGCGTACGCTTTGCTGTGTGTGCAGCCAGTGGCGCTATGCAGAGGCGATCAAATTAAAAAAGCGATCCCATCGCGTTCATGCGGGCCCACGAGAGACGAGGAAATGCAAGGAACGGGTTCATCTATTAGCCATGTATCTGGTTGCCTGGAAAAGTCTGAAAGCCTCAGGGTGACAGTCTACGTTTCTGCGAGGCAAGCCCTGAATAAGTATCTGAACGAAATTTTAGCTTCCTCTCTAGTGTTTTCAGAAGGAATTTTCTTCTCAAGTTCTTCATACCGGCATCGAGTAACTTTGCGTTTTTTTTTTTTTTTTTTTTTGTCTGGACTCAGTTCCTGTAGTTTATTTTTCGTTAGCATTCTGATATTGTCCACGGGCTGCACATAAAAATTGAAATGGTTGTGCCGAGCTTTACCCGGTGCTTCTTAAGTTATCGCCGACGATATATAATACCCCCCAAAGCTTAGAAAACAGCATCGCTTTCCCGGAGTCGAGCGCGCACGCGCATGCGTCGATTCACGCGGGCGCTGCGCCCTAGGAGGTGCCGAAATCGAATGCATATTTCATTAGAGACCTGTTTTTCGTTATCTCCACGCGTCGGCTGCGCTTGCGCGAATGGCCAACATCGGCGGGAGGGGGGGGACTGCGGAAGGGCTCGCCCTTTTTCGCAGCGCAGGAAGGCGACGTCTGGACCGGAAACACCGGAAAGCCGACATCAGTCACCGGGGCCCGGCGGCTTCGCGACACGCCAACGGCGTACCATACACACTGGGAGCCAATGTGCAGCAAAGCCCGACGCCTTGCGCCCCGATGTTTACCGCGACTCTCCGACAGATTAATAAAAAAAGAAAGAAAGGCATATGACTTTTTTTTTTTTTAAATTTAAATTGTTTTTTTTTTTTTTTTTTTTTTTTCACAGCGAGAACATCGTCCGCTGATCCAGTTTACTGCTTCCGCTGCCGGCAGCTTACCGAACTGTTAGATGCGTCTACCTGCCCCAGGGTGGAGTCAGTCGTCGGTACCTCATCTACACTAGCTTAGAAGCGTGACTCTCCTGACCGCATCTAAATGCAGAATACGTTCGCGGTATACTAGCAGTTCAGCGCTCTCTCTTTATATGTATGTAAGTTTTATCACTGGATAAACAGAAACCAACTTAGTTCTCGCGTCAACGAATAGTAAGTGAGACGCGGCTAATTTATCTGTGGTCACGAGGTCTGCATGTAGTTTATGCACGCCCTAATCTGCCAACGAGTTTCAGTTTCCAATCAATCATCCCAGAATAAAAATGCCCGAATGAAAAAAAAAAAAAAACAAAAAAAACAACAACGATGGGAGCGATAGTCCGTGGTTACCGGCTGCTCGAAAGGGCGTTCCTTTCCGCCTCTGACTTCGTCGCGTGGAAAATGAGCGGCAAGCGTAAGCGCCCTTCATTTTCACTTTGGCGTAGGCACGGCCCACGGATCAGGAAGATATAGCATACCGCTTACCCATCAAAGTTTGATCAAATCCACTGCACTTATTACTATGCAGTCTGAAAATTTTACGAGACGCGCCTTTGAAAGGTAACATTACAAATGGCAGTGTACTCAAGAGCAGGGAAGGAAGTTTACCATGTCTTGTTCTGCAGTTGGGAGTCTCTCTAATCGTTTCGAGAGTCGCTCTGTGGATTGCTTAACTGGGATTCGCTCTACCCCAAAACACACCGGGAATTGATATATTCCCCTAGCAGCAGACCACTTACTAAATTGTCACAAAAGGGTAGACGAATGTGCTACTGAACATAATGCTTAATGAGACGAACATGTGCCTACAACTAAAACATTAAAAGTACCGTTTATCCTGCGTCGACGACGCAAGGGCAGCTGTCCCTAAGCAGCGTGCTACCGTTGCTTTAATACCAGGAACATTATAAACCAGAACACACGATGACAGCCTTGAGTAGGTTGGAACTTCCCAGAAGTGCAACGACTGAAAAAAAATAAAAAAGAACAAGGCCCATCGGGGTTTGAACACTGTTTCTTCGCGTGGAAGCTGCCGTGTAAGTGAGTGCTGTATGTTTTGGTCATTTTGTTTTTCTTTAGTCAAGCGCGCTCCCAAATGTGCGAGTGAGTACAAAGTTCGTGTTTCCTGAGACTGATGTTTATACAGCCCCAGCGAGACGAGAGAATTCCAGCAACCGACTCCCTATTTCTCATGGCCCCGTGGAGGCACGGCTGACAGGCACCGGGCCGTCTACGGCATCGGATGGCAACCGAGCAGCGCGGAAGGCAAGGGCCAAGCAAGCGTCAGTCATTGTGCGAGACTCGGAGCGTGTGCGCGGGAAGGGGGGAGGGGGGGGGGGGGGGGCGTCATACTATTCCCGAATGTGTATTTGATCTATTTCCTTTATTAGGACTGTGAATTGAACCCTTTCTGCGTATCACTATTAAACAAAATGTTTTACTCCACCAATGTGACCTTATTCGTCGCCTTCGAGAACGAAAATCTCTAACAACCGGGTGGCAGCCACGCTTCGAAGTTTCAAACTTCTTTGCCGCGCGCACAGAAGCCAGCGACTAATTTCGGAACGCGTGCACGGAAGATGAAGGTCCTCTTCGTTCTTTGCCGACGAGCAGGCGATTGAAAGCCACTCGGGCAGCGAATCCATAGAAATGCTAGCGACCTATGACATGGCACCATGCGACAATGAGCCCCCAAGACAAGCTTCGTCTTTATCGGTGGCAAAGTGTCTAGCCAGGGAAAGCGAGCATCTGCGCTACCCTCTAGCTCTCTTCCGTGTCACGTGGTAGATGCAGCGGGGGCAAGGAGGAGCTTACAGGACTTTACGCGCAGATGCTTGGGATTTGTGCAAAAGGTTTATTGCCCAAATATCAAAATCCATCTTCGGTCCTGTCGAAGTCAAAAGCTCGATGACTAAAACTTTCCCGCAAAAGTAGTTTTTAGTTTCGTTTTAGTGAAGAGTGAGGTCAAATAACGATAGCGAGAGAGAGTCATCAGAATCGAATAGGGCGCTCTTTCGTTATCGCAATTTAAACTGCAACACGCTCAACTATTCACAGTTGGCCCAGCACATTTGTTTTTTAATTTTTGGTATCTTTGTGTTTTTTTTTTTCACGATTTGAAATGAATTTGCCCAGATACAAACCAAATACTTCTCGCAATACGTACGTCTGTATAATAAGCTTTGATTCCCCCATTATTATCACAATTTCTGGCCCTTTCAAGCGTTCCAGGTGTGAGCACGATGTGCGGAGTTTCAAAATATATGGTTCGAAAGCCTGAGTGTAAAATTTGGGCTTCGGCTGCATGTGTTTTCGTGCAGTCAAAAGCCCAAGGCAGAAAAGCGTGCTTGCTACTGGTGACGAATCACAAATTCAAAAATTTGTCTAATGAAAAACAGTTCACGAGGAAACAGTTGAATGTGTAAAGAGGCTTCCATCGCAATTATTGCACCGGTATCCTGTATTTAGAATGGTGACATCTGTCTCAAAATATAATAAAAACAACAGCATTTTTTTTTTCTTTTATGATAAAAGGTTTGCCGCCAAAGGGACTGACTACTCTGGTGGAAAGTGATAATTTTGGGCACTCACTAACTTAAGGCGGCAAAAAATGACAACCGTCAATGCGAAAAACGCCGACGGTTGTGCTCTCGCTAACAGTGTATACATATCGTGCAGCTATAGTAAGATAGATAGTGCAACCGTAACGAGCAAGCGCGACGGGGTTCAGAAAAGTTAATAGACGTCGCACTAATCAAATTCACAGCTAAGTGAATAATAAGCAGGCTGTTCTCATTGGCAACCGTTGCCGTGTTTCAAAGGCTCCGGTAGTGCGGTACGCGGAGCACGGCAACGGTTTGCTAAAGGTCCCTATTATCACAACAAATGTCGTTTCACCGATACGCGTGTTTGAGCGAGTGGTGGTGGTGAAAACGTCTTTATTGTTAAAATATCGCGGTTGTTTTGGCTAATGATCGTTGCGTCAAGTTGCGATTTAAAGCTTATGCCTGTTTTTGTCTTCGCTTTTTTGGGGCGGACGGCATCAGTAGGACCAGCAAGAACTACATTCGCTCGCCTGCACATGGTGGCAAAAAAAAAAAAAAAAAAAAAATTCTAAGATGTGTTTGCAAGGCATAGCAGGTATGTTGCACTAAGGAAGAGGAGTGGATAATAGAAAGAGACAAAGAGCTTTTTCAGAGCCAGTTCGCACTTCCGATAACGTGAACTAATGGGAGGTTTTAGTAGAGCGTTTCAGTGCATCGTTCCGGTACCTCCGATACCCCCGATAACGATACCTTCGATAACGAGACGATGCACGCGCAAGGGCATTGGCGGAGTACCGAGTATCGTTATCGGAGTCATTGGAACGATATGCTAAAACTCTCTAATGTGACCTAAAATCCCCTGATACCGGCTTTTACGGGTAGCGCCGACTAAGAGTCATGATGAACACATTCGTTTTTCTCAGGAAGAAAATGGTGTCTTAAGTTGACTGTTTCTGCTATACGCCATCACAATCTTCCTATTATCTACGTAATTAGAGAGTTTTAGTAGACAATTTTTCCACTCTAATAACGATATGGTATGCACACGCAAATGCGCGGAGCGATATCGACTGCAGTTATTCATGTTATCTTAGTACTCGAATGACCTAATATTTTAGTTGGTGCCTCGGGAAATAAATACTGTCCTCTGTAAGCTCATCTTTTATCTAGATACTTCAATCTAACCGATATGACACACCTTCCTGGGAAATAATATGCTGTAATATCCAGTCTCTTTTCAATGTACCTTTCTGGAAATATCCGGTGCCCCCAGCGTCTGCTTTACGCACCGTGACGTTGAGATGTACAGCACGTGAAATTGTCCGAGAAGCGAAGACGACTTGACGTTAGTTTAACAGTTCGTGATTACAGAACGCAGAGAAGGGCGGAAGGAAGGCAACACAGAGCGTATGTGATGACATTTTGTTTCGCTCGCTTGATTTTTTTTAGTGTTCTGAGCTCCAAATTATAAGAAATAATCAATCGCGCCGCTATCAGGATATACGAAGCGTTCGAGCCGGCACGAGCGTCCATCCGAACAACCCCACAATTCACCTTGTTGCAAGGTCTCCTGGGGTTTTCCGAAAAGTTTATTGCTATCATAATAGATAGTTTAGAGATTTTTAAGTAGATGGCACGCGTGAGCTTCGCTTTGCTAGCGGGAGCTCGTGCCGTCACTTCAAAACATGGATTGAGGTGACGTTGCTTTGGTCCTCACTGTTTTAATAGGTAAGCTAGAGTCAGTATTTTCCACCATATTTTATGTTAATCTGCACGTTTTTCTTTCTTGCTGCATTCCAACGTCGACTGCTGTCTTCCCAACCTCTGGTCCTTCCTGAGGTGTCTGAAGGATGAACAAGGACTACAGGAACTGAAGATGGCCGAGATAGACACGGGACAACCGCCGCAGCGTCTCGCACAAACATATAAAAATGTGAATGAGCGCATATCTATAGAGTTCTAGAGGATGTCACCAGGTCTCCGATGAGATCCTCTAGGGTCTAGGTTCGTCGAGATCTTGACCGGAACTCCTCTCTGCACGCTTCGAAATATTGCTACGAATATCCGGTGTTGAGTTCCATGCCGTAATGACCCGTGCAAGCTCAATAAAATCGCATTTGTCATTCGTTCTTTCTAAACCGTGTCGTGGCATCTAGTTATATTTATTTCAATTTCAGGGTCATGTTTTGATTACAGCTGCCAATACGGTGTATTAATTCATAGAAATAAACAGAAATAAATTCGTAGTTCTACAGTCAATCTCCACGCCGTGACATGAGTGTTCCTTGTGACGATTATTCCGGCGTGACGACAATTCCTCGTACGAGATGCCCTGTGACGAGTTGGCCTCCTTGACGAGTTCACCACTGACCAGTTCACCTGTGACGACCGGGCTTGTGACGAGTTCTCCTAGACCCATTTTGCTCTGGGACACGGGCTGGATCACTAACCTCACAATATTATTTTGTTTTACACCACTGTTAAAAAAAAAAAAAAAAGAAGAAGAAGAATGGATGGTGATGCAGCTCGACACTTGAACACGCATTACAATTTTTAAGGGGGGAGGGGGGGGGGGGAGGGGGGGGGGGGTCGCAGTGAAAAGACTAAGTATTAAAAGAAATATAATAACAATAAAATATGAAAAGCGACGCTGGCAAGCCTCCTTGGGATTCTTGTAAAAGGGATGGCGACAGCTCCTCGGAAATCCAAGCAGAATATATTAAAATTTGACGCGTGTGCAGGCAGCATCGGGCCGATTTATTAATTTCATAATTTAAGATCCGGTAAGCTCTGCGGACCGTGATAACGTTAATATTTAGAAAACTATTGTAAAGCCACTTGAGTTCGCACACATCTCAGAGAGTCAGAATTTTTATTGTTGGCGCATACTGCGTGCTCATTGTAACATAGTTTAATCGAGGAAGAAGTTAACAAAGCTCACGCACGACCCAGGCAAACAAAAACGCCAGTTGCCGGCGCTCTCTGTTCGGTAGAGAGGATCACGTGGTGCGCTGCTGGCGCGTTTTTAGTCGCCTGTACCACCGGCAAGGGCTCGCCGGCGTTTGACCACCTGAAGTCCCATATGACAGCGCACAATTTTATGAGCTCTGCGGTCGTCGGACTGAACGAAAGAGTGTTTCAAATGCTTGGAAGGTCATGCAGTGACGATGTGTTTATTGGCATTCAACACGAGACAGTTGGCAAGCTCGATACGCTACACGGATATGCCGTTACAACAAAAATAAGGGCGAAAGCTCAGTCAGCACAGTCTCCACCTGAATGTAGCTCTAGTGGTTTGGATCAGATCCCAAGTTTAAGAACTGGGCGTTATATGAGTTATGAGCGATGTCCGGAAATTTTCAGGGAAAAAAAATAGATCGCTTTAGTAGCTGAGAATATTCCCTTCCATACATTTTTGTCCACAGATTATGCCACAGACAGCATGGACACGTCGACGTCTGGTGGCGACAGCGACGCCACCTCTGCCTCCGACCGCGGGGACGTCGTCAAGAGGACTTTGCCCAGTGCGACGGACTCGGACGCATCCGGTCGTGGGTCCGCACGAGGGCCGGACTTGAAAAGGGTGCGCAGAGCAGGGGAACGTCCGATCGTCAGACGTTCCCGTACCTAAGAAAAAAAAAACAAAAAAAACGGACCACGAGTGACTTGTCTCTTAGCTGTAGATGATACATTTAGCCAGTGCAGTACACTCTAAAAACTACCTGCGTGTTATACTTAGCCACAAAACACTCGAAGAGCCTATCTCTGCGATCTACGAAATCAGCTCGGCGAATGATGAGGCGGAACATCCGTTTAGACCTTAAATTTAAGTCTGTCTATCTATCCTGGAACGCAAACTACATGATGTAGAAAACTGTATCGGGCACTGATTGGCTATTCTCTCGGGTCACGTGATATGACGTTGAAATGTAGATTTTCCCTATGCAGTTCGAGCTATGCTCGTAAAATGATGCAGTTGGCGGTTACGTCAAAATGTCGTCACAATGCACTTTGACGATGCAGTTAACTGAGTGGTCGAGACGAAGCCAGAGATCAATCTGCATCGTAAAAGATGGCGACCCTAACATATGCATCTTACTGTGGGGTTCGCCAGCGGATCGAGTTTTTAGAGATCACCGGGATGCTTTCGAAACGAGCGATGCGAGGTTCGTGGGCGAATACTGGCTGACCAAAGGGGTGACTCGCTGGCTCTGTGACCAGCTTCGCGGAAAGCTCCAGCGTTGTCGTGAAGGGCCCCGTGTGCTGACGGTCGAACAACAAGTCCTCGAAGCTCTACGCTTTTACGCCGCTGGCGGCTTCCAGGGAACCGTCGGGACCGACGAAAACATTGGTATTCACCAGTGCTCTGTGAGTCGCGTACTTGGTGATGTCACCAACGCTCTCATCGATTGCCTCGGATCGAAGTGGCTGTGTTTCCAACAAACTCAAGCAGAGAAGGCGCTCACAAAAAGGAAGTTCTTCGAGCGATGCAAGTTCAGCGGCGTGATCGATAAATATTATAAATACTCTACACACTTCAGCACGATTGTGCTTTCGTTTGAGTGCTCCCCATATAAGCGATTTGGCTGAGCGAAAAGCCAAGCAACGGTAACAGGCTTAAAGGGGCCCTGCAATCATATTTAAGCGTCTGCCTTTTTTGCGGTTTCCACGTCTCTTGGGGTTCGGGAAAGCTAGCGGGCATGGAGAGAGTAACTAAATATCAGTGCGTCATATTTTAACCGGACGACGCGGAAATCTCCTCTGCCTACGAGGGCGACCCACGTTGCCGAAAGCGCGCGAAATGTGACGTCTTTGGTCCTGGGCTTACTACTGGTCAGAGCCGCTAAAAGCTTTTTTTTAGTCGAGATACAAAATAAAAGTGTCGCGAACCGTTTCAATTATGTATGAAACTAGTTTTTGTTCAGTATTTTAGATCAGAAAGGAAACAAATTCAGTTTGTAAAGTACGGAAACAAGAAATGATCCGTCGACGTACCCGCCACCAAGCGGCGGGAAAAAACGGCGCATACTAGAAAGGGCTAGTAGGATGAGGCCCCGACGAACGGCAAGCGTAGAAAAATCCCGGGTGTACGCGGCAGCGCTGCGATCGTATACCGGCTCGAGCATCCGACCGCTTCCGAGCGTTCCGAAGGCCTTCGGCGCGGGCTTGGTTGGCGATTTGGCCTTTTGGTGGTATGGCAGCGCGAAGTGGCTCCCGTTCTGAACTGATCTCTACCCCGTGTTTGCTGTCGTTTGTGGCCGATGAAGTGTCATGCCGAATTAGTCTTTAATCGCGCAGCAAATGCAATGCGAGCCGCCCTGGCCGCCCGCTTCATACAGCCTATCCAAAACATGCTTTAGTGGCGCCCTCTCGAGCCGTCGACACGGAGTGCGGCAGCCGTGAACGCTCGATGAGCCCACTACCCTTGCTCTAGTTCACGGCCACTCAAGCCAGGACCTACGACGTCATGAAGGAGGTTATTTTTTGCTTGTTTTTGTAATTCTAATTTGCCTATAACTTTTAAAATAAAGCGAAATTTGAGAAAAGAAAAGTTTCATTAAGTTACTACGTTCAGTGCGCACAGGTTCGGTGCAAATTAAAAACCAGTAACAAAGTCATTGCAGGGCCCCTTTAAGTTGAGCTAGTTCGTTTATACTTCAGATAGAGAGAGATATATCAGATATATCAGATCTTCAGGTAAGGCCAGCTGAACTAGAATAAACATACACATAAAAAAAAAAAAATTCACACCGTGGGACTAACAACTGATTTTCTTTTTCCTCCTCTTCTACTACGAACCCAACTTGAGGGAAATATTCTCTTTTCTTCTTTTTTGTTCCTACTTCACCGAAAATTTAACCCCCGAAGGAACAGTTTTTCTTTCTCGTGCAGCACGAGAGAAGTTGCACTCCCTTACAAAAAAGTGTAATTCTTTTTTGTGGAAAGTCTGCTGAAAAAAGTCAACACAGGTATTAAATGTCAACAGCTTTCCATCATACTTTCTGCAGATTGTATTTAGCTTTTGACTTGACTTCCAGGAGCCGTTTGGCCCAAAGTTCATTAGAAAGGCAGTTGACTTCTTGGCGCCTAGGTGTCAACTTTTTGGTGACACTCTACTGAAAAGCTAAACCTCTAGCATAAGACAACCTTGTGACTCCAAGGCGATTCATTGGCACCAGACCATTTGCAGTCTCTGCGTCGCCCGAGCCTCCTCCAAATTGCCTGCAGCAAAATTCCGTAAAAAGAAAAAAAAAAAACGCGATTTTCTTTTTTTAGTTTTGTTAGTAAATGGTGTCGTTGTGTTAGTTGAAGGCACACAACTACATACATCCGAGAACTACACATTAGAAACGAACACATACACAAACACCATGAAGCACTGAACAACTGAAACACAGTCCCATTGACTGCTCCAGAGCCTTATATAGCCTACATATTGAAGGAATTCATTTGGCCGGTGACCACCTCAACACTTATTAAGGTTTTAAGTATTTGATCTTCTCCTCGGGAGTCCATCAAAGGGAAAACAGTGTTTTGAAGGTCGTGGACGATATCTCTTACAAGAAAGCATTGGTTCATTTATTCAAGTCACTATAGTCACTTACAAAGTCAGAACGGCAGGGCATGCCTTTCGAACGCCTCAACATGCAGGCAGCAGAGAGTCTGCAGCCTTTCTGATAAATATGGCTGCAGGAAGTCAGCAAAAAGACTTAACATGGAAGCACCAGAAAGTCTGCAGACTTTATGTTGAACTGGGTTGCAAGAAGTCAACATATATTTTTCAACATGCAGGCAGCAGAAGGTCTACAGCCTTTCTGAGAAATATGGCTGCAGGAAGTCAACAAAAAGACTTAACATGGAAGCACCAGAAAGTCTGCAGACTTTATGTTGAAATGGGTTGCAAGAAGTCAACATATATTTTTCAACATGCAGGCAGCAGAGTCTGCAGCCTTTCTGATAAATATGTCTACAGGAAGTCAACAGAAATTTTCACGACGGAGTCTTCAAGAGGTGTGTTGACTTCCTCTTGACAATGTCAACAGAAAGTCAAAGTCAAAAGGAAGTAACCAGAGTCGACAAGAAGTCAACACATTTTCATCAGAAAGTCTGAAATCATTTTTGTAAGGGATAACGCAGTCAAACATGGTCAAAAAGTAAAATTTGTCGTTAGTTGTTTATACAGCAGGAGGTCAGTATGCCTGAACATGGCGACATTGTTACCCACTGTAGGTAAGCAATTTAGCCAGTCCAGTACGACTGCTAGACCGGGGTCTTTAACGTGCACCACGCAGTAGTGATACACGACCGCACACACGCCGGTACGATGCTCATCCAGATCGAAACGGGCAGGGGGGGGGGGGGGGGGGCATTGAACCCAGGAATCGATCCCTGGGTTCTGCAGCGCGAGCTTTTGCTCCACGTGCTCCGAGCTGGTGTGCGCGAGCCCACTCGGCGATTCTCCGAAATTCCCTGTAGGGAGAAAAAAAAAAACGATGTAGTTTCAACTCAATCGCCACAGTTCGGCGACGTCACCGGACACGTCATGGTGCAGTTCTCTTCCGATGTAGTTTGTTGGCGATGGAGATTAGGCTCCTCCCACCGGCGACGTGACGATTCAGTTTCTCCACCGTAGCCAAATTGGACAACATTTATTTCTGTTTGGCGTCAAAATTTCGTGGTTGGCTATGTGGCTATTTTGGGCTATTTCTAAAAATGCGGCGAACTTTTGTCGAACCTTAGGTTCGACGCCGAACTTTGAGGTTCGGCTGGTTAATTTTTAAACTTTTAATCAGTTTCGAAAAAAAAAAAAATTCTTTCATATTTGGCTACTCGAGATGAGAGAGAGGAAGTAGAAAGGCTTCAAACTTCTACAAACTTCGGGGTTTTCACAATGCGCAGTGAAGCAATGCTTGCAGAGTTCAAGCGATCTCCCTACAGCGCAGTGGAGCAAACCAAACAGGTTGTACTATTGCCGCAGGCCAACGTTACTAAACCACTCAGTTGGGAAACTGCCATTGAGACTGCTCTGAAAAAGTGTCCCCGATTTGTCCTCGCGCACCGAGCTAACGACGAACACAACGCCACCATTTCTCCCGCAGCGGCCGTTCGAGGAACCGCACGTTACTTCTATTCCGGCACGGAAACAGATACAGTATAAAGCCCGAACCACATAGGGCGTATTTGCGACGTATCTGCGGGCGTTTTGGCGGGCGTAATCCCGACGTACAGCGGGCGTCGGGACAAGCGCTTCCGAGGTCGGCGTAAATACGCGCGTATTCGGCGATCCGACCGAGACAGATCTCGGCGCATCGGCGTATTTCGACGTGGCGTATCCGGAAGCGTACGGCGCGGTGCCGGCCAATCAGCTCCCGAGTTGAGAGCCGGAAGTTCCTCGAGAATCGGCTTGCCTAGCTATGCGGCCTGCTGACTGGCTTGACTCAGCCGCCGAAATGGGAGCTCGCTTGTCGCGTTCGACGGTTTATCGTCGAACTGCACGAAATCGCTATCTCTCTTTAGAACGAGCGATAAACTACTGAGACAGAAGAAAATACCATCGATGTTTGGGCGATGTGAAAAGAATTACAAAAGAAAGGGTTTTGAGCAGAGATCGCGGCCGTCCTCCTGCCGGGAGTTTCTGGCAACTTGACGGTTGCAACGAACATTTTTGAAACAGGTGTTAGCAAATTAGGCTTTGGTTGCTTATTAACATTCAGTTCTTTCTGTCTCCTCGCAGAACGCAATATCAAATAGCAGCCTATCTACATTTTGCCTCCTTTCATGAAAGGCGCGAGTCGGGCTACACTGCACCAAACGCCGAGGAGACGTCGACGAAAAGCGCCGTGTGTAGTTTGGAGACCTTCCCCTCTTCCCTTCTGTGAAAAAAGCGCCCGCCAAATCCAGTGATTACGCCCGCTGATACGCGCGTAAATTCGTCGAGAATACGCCCTATGTGGGTCGGCCTTAAAGGGATGCTGAACCGAAAAACAGAATCTAAATTCTTTGTCGTTTTGATATTTACAGCACACGAATGGCTCTTAAATGACGGTACTTGAAACAATAAAGTAGTCTAAATTATATGATTTATGTAAATAAATATTCTAAGGTGCACCTGGTGAGTTTTTTGAAAGCTCGTTTCGTGACGACAACAAACTTGTAGTACGCAGAACGCGGCTATGGTGAGCCATCAAAGTTGGCTCGTTTGGCTCCGACCTACCTCGTTGGCTCCGGCGTGCGCTCACGCCGCGTGGTGGCGCGACGAAACGGAAATGCGACGTGCGAACCCCGTCCCGAAACGATGAGATATATTTTTAAAAGAAATGCAATTTTATCTGATAAATTTGTCGAACAGTGTTCATCATGTCGTTTTTGACACGGCACCTATGCGGCGCCGAACGGCCTAGCGAGTGTCGCGAGCAAGCGGCATCTTGGCCGCATCAAACATCAGCGCTCTCGAAGTCTCCGGGGTCGCCGTCGTCATGGCCAAATTATCAGGACGGGAAAGAAATCGCCGAACTCCGAAAAACCCGCAGACCAAAGTCGCCGCCGTCGCTACGACGCAGGTGCAGAAGTGGACTGGAGGTGGCAGGGTGCAGGGTGGCTGGCAGGTAGTGCGCAGCTAACTTGGCTGGATTAGTTGGCAAACTTCCAACGCGACGGGCATCCGTCTACTATTATTCAAAGCGCAACTTTCTTCCACGCTGTGGCGCTTCGGCAGCTCGACTTGTTCACGTCAGTTCCGTTGCAGTTTGTTGTCGTCAGTTCCGTTGCGAGTAATCCCAGAGGGCCTCGCGCGCATCGGAGGCTTCTGGCGCTTCTGGCTCAATCAGCGGTCGTCATTCCAAGAAATATAATAATCCGATCTCCATCCCTTTACATGAATAGCATTTTTAGGTATAGTGCGGTCCCGGGAAGCTTGTCCGGGGCTTATTTCGGCAACTTCAGATATCGGTTCAGCATCCCTTTAAGAGGTTACAGGGGCGCCACCCCCATCTCCCCAGCGGACGCGCCGCACCTTGCTACCGAAGTTAAAATGCACCTAGGTAGGGACGCGCTACCTGAAAGCACCGCTGAGGCATGGTTGTATAAAAACAATATTAATTGTGCCGCAAAACCTTGCAAACTAAAGATTTTAAAAACATCACGCGCCCTTCATGTTGTACTAAACTCCAATAAATTTCATACAAAATGAGTCTTTTCTGTTTGTTTTTACGCAAAAACAGGCTTTCTAAAAGCTCGGGGTGACCACAGTACAGACAAATGATAAAGAGTGGCGCTGTTGTCGCATTTAGCTCGGCCTCGGTTGACGCCAGCGGCCCAGGTTTCGACGGCGAGTTTCCCAACTGAGTGTTTTAGTAACGTTGCCCCAGGCCCAGTAGCGCGCCTTCAACCCGGACGCAAATGGCTCTGCCCGGACGTAGACTGAACTCTCCAAATGTGAATCCTTAGGCACTCAAGTTTGTAAAAATGAGAAGTCCGCAGTTTCCCCCAAGAAAGGACAACACAATCAGAAATAGCATGAACATGAATGGGTAACACTAATATTCTTCACAAAGAAAAAGAGACGGGTGGGGGTATTGGTAAGGGCCTGAAATATTGGGGTTCTGTTTGAAACACCCAGTGTTCTGACTGTTCTGCTTCTGTATATTTGTTCTTTTACTGTATGATCATATCTCCCGGGCTTCACAATAAAGTTGTCTTTGTGTGTTCTGTACTTCTGAAAACATACAAAGGAAGGGCCAGTTTTGTGCGGATTTGCATCCTTCCCAAGCTTTTTTTTTTTTTTTTTATGTTTACAAGTAACATAATGTACACAAAAGGTGGTGCATCTGAGGGTTGGAACAGAGATTGTAGCGTGTATTGTATGAGTGTGAGAAATTGTCAATATAAGACTTAAAAATAATTGTTTTTAGTCTTGGCTATTTTGGGCTGTATTTGTTTTATGGCTTTGGCTATATTTGGGCTATGCGGAGGGCAAGTTCGTCTGCTTCTTGCGCAGGGGGTACCGGTGACGTCAGAACGCCGTGCCCTGATTGGCTGATCGCGGCCCCCCTATCTGAGCGTCGTCTGCTCCTTTGCAACGTCGTCTGCGTCTGTCTTACCTTTCCTGCGACTTTCGGAAGTGCAGAGGCCAGATTCACAAAACCATGTTACGCCGAAAGAGTGCGTAAGACAAAACGTGAGAACAAATTCGTATTCACGAAACGAAATTATCGTAAGTTTTGCTCAGGTTACGACGGATTCTTACGACGATCAACTCAGCATGGCCGACAGCGTCGCTCAGTTACTTGGTCGCGACGACCAACGGACGTTTATTTTTGTACGTGCTCTTCTCACGCGTCACGACTACAAGCAGCAAGAAAAAAAGTAAAAAGCCCTTGAAATAAACCACAACGAACAAGAACGCTGGATCCACAAACACCCGGGAGATGCTCCAACGGCCACGATTCCACTGACCCCGTCCAAGCGAGCTCGGCAGATAGGCCTAGCAGCGGCGCAGCGGTGCTCCGACGGTCCTTGGCCAAGACCGTCTGCCCACGACCGGCTGGCGTGCTGAATGGAATATGCCCGCGCGACCCTTGTGAACCCTTCAATCTCTTCCTCTTGTCATCGCCTCGTTTTCCGAGGCAGCGGCGACTCTCGCCGGTGAAAAAGCGGTGAATCTCCGACAGACGCAGGAAAGGTAAAGCAGCCATCGCTTTGACTAGCAGACGTAAAGCAGACGACGTTAACTGCACCAACCCGCCGACGCCGTTTAAGAGTGAGGAGTCTCGCCGCACACGCAAGGAGGGAAAAAGTATTTGGGAGGGAACTTGCGGACACTCTCGCTTCTTAGCAGACAAACCTCGGCGCCTCGGGACACCTCGCCACCGAGTCCCTTGACTTCCCCCCTTGATGCACGTCTGCTAGTTGTTCGACAAACACAACGTACCGCTCGAGTTATTTCGTCTCCCCTCTCTGAAAGGCGAAGTCGAGCTCGCTCGTAAAGACCTGCACTTCCGAAAGTCGCAGGAAAGGTAAGACAGACGCAGACGACGTTGCGAGCAGACGACGTTGCAAAGGAGCAGACGACGCTCAGATAGGGGGGTCGCGATCAGCCAATCAGGGCTCGGCGTTCTGACGTCACCGCTACCTCCTTTCTCATGCGCAGAAGACGAAAATGAGCCCACTTGCGAGGCGTATACCTTCCAGTCGTTTGGCGGTTTTTTTGTGGGACCATCTGGCAACACTGTCCAGCATAGACAGACTGCGCTGTGGCATTACGCAATGCAAGCATGACGCTTTGCATTGCGTAATGCTACAGCGCAGACTTCATTTTTAGGTCTAAACGGATGTTCCGCCTCATCATTCGCCGAGCTGATTTGGTAGATCACAGAGATTGGCTCTTCGAGTGTTCTGCGGGTATGCAGACGCGCAGGCATTTTTAAGAGAGTACAACCGCTAACCTGGGGTCTTTAACGTGCATCACGCAGTGATTACAGAAACACGTGCCGGTACGAAACTCATCCAGATCAAAACGGGCGGGGGGTGGGGAATCGGGATCGAACCCAGGAGGTTCTGCAGCCTTTCGCTTCACGCTCCGAGCTGAAACGCGTTAGCCCGCTCGGCCACGTGCATTGCATGCATTGCGTTGCGTGCGTCACATGCGTTGCCCTTACAGTTGCGAAGGGTAGCGAATTTCAACTCTAGCGTGCTTAAATGAAATACTTGAAAACATGCCTACCTAGAAATTGTGATTGGAGGGTATTTGTTAAGCTCATAGCCTCCGCTAGGGGAATATTTGTGGCTAGTGGCTGGTCACAACAACTGTGAATCATCGCGCCCAAGGTAACTGGAAAAACTTCGGCCAATGACGCGCCCTTATTTTCGCCTTATTTTTTCGAATTACTGACCAAACCCAGCATGCACGGCTCTGGATACCGATGCCATTTCTGCTCGAAAGGGCGTGGCGTGAAGCGCCTCCTCGGTATTTGTTGTGCACTGAAGTGTTGTGCACGAGCGCGCGGGGCACGAAAGCGTCTCGTACTCGGCGTGCTCATGCAGGACGCACTTCACGCCGAGTCTCCTCGAGTGGGACCCCACGTATTATCATGCCTTGTTTTTCGTAAAGCTAATGTCACGTCGCGTTAGGCCTGTCTTCTTTCTCGCTCAGTATTTAACAGGATTTGCCGGCTACAATTGATGCGGCCCTCTCATTTATAAATGAAGATCAAGACGGACACCACTGCAGCTGCTTCGCGCCTCACTGCAAGAGGGGCATGTTCTGTTCCCGAAGATCCTATTCTTTTTGGAAATGACTGCGCTTTGACCGGAGGACAAAGAACTTCAGCCTAAATTGGTGGTTTGTGAACTCTATATAGACCAAGGATCTCCAAACATTTTGGCTCAGAGGCCGGATTTGGGATCTGTTGCAGTCTCGAGGGCCGGAAAGTAAATAAGTTAATAAAATCAAAAATAAACTAAATAAATAAACCCAGAATGGGGTTTAAGTACAAAAAAAAACAAAAAAAACCCCTTAGAGTTCAAATATTTTGAAGTGGTTTAGTCAATACATTTTATCTTGAAATTCAATATTTAAGTAATATGATATTATACAATAATTGTAAACCAGAAAACTCACCGGGCATAAATGAAAGCGCAGAGGACAGAAGACTAATGAGACTGGCAGAACTGGTGATGAGACTGTGCAGTAGTTCTAACACAGGACACTGAGCATGTATACATGAAAACTCGAAGGAATTTTAGCCTAATTACACAGACATGACACAGGTGGCTAAGAATGGTGATGCTGATGATGACAACGTGCAATCTGTGTACTACGTACGTTATTCGCCTAGAGGCCCAGTTTGAATTTAGGGGAAGAAGGCTTTTGTTTATTCATGGTTCTCTTTGAGGCACGTGGCGAACCCCTTTGTCCACAATGCGGGCGGAGACAATGCATCCACACAAAGGGCACAGAGCACGAGCTCTTAGCAGTTGATTGCAGTGCACGTGCGCCGCATTGACGCCTCCGATGGCTTCGGCCTCGCGTCCGTAGCATTCGTTTTGCTCCAAGTAAGTGTAATACAAAGCGTAGTCGTGACTCACCACACGAGCCGTGCCGATCGAATCTCGAGGATAATATGACACAGTACTATCAGCTATTAGCGGCGAGAAGTTTTGGTGGCGCCCTCCTGTGGTTCCCCTTTGTGACGTCATTACCTTGCAAACAACAAGTTAGATGGTGTTTGCTATTAGCATGGTGGAAGCTTGAAATCATTGCGCTCTTAAAGGAACACTGCCAACACCGTCAAAATTAAAGTTCTTTCATTCCTCTTATTTCCGTCGATGGAAATCCCCTTTCCGACGTCATAGTCAGCGTTCGGCCAATCGTGGAAGGCCGACCACAGCGACGCTTTCGGTCGCGCACGGGGCTAATAGGAATCAGAACGGATGCGACGAGTTTGCTGAGCGTCACGGCGCCGTTACATTACGCACTCTTATTTCTGCGCAGTTAGCATCGGTGGAAACGAGCAGCGGGCCGGGCGTCATTAGGGAGTTTTATACTTCGTTTCAGCTCCGGTCCGAGCGCGGCCGATGTAATGAGCCGAAGGGCCAATCAAACAGCGAAGAGGCACAACGTCATGGCGTGCTCTCTGCAGTTGATAGGACCAGCCGCTATTCGCCGTCTCTGTGTGCTTGCTCCTCCGGCGGCTAGTCCTATCAAGCGCAGAGAGCACGCCATGACGTTGCGCTTTTTGCGCTGTTTGATTGGACCTTCGGCTCATACCATCGGCCGCGCTCGGACCGAAGGTGAAACGAAGTATAGTAGACCGTGTTTCCCCCTCCGCTAAGCCCCTCCGCTACCTGGAACTCTACAGCCAAGGCCATCGGCACGCAGGCGCAGTGGCGGTTTCTTCGTTGCGGAGGGCTTAGCGGAGGAAGAAACACGGTCTACTAAAACTTCCTGTTGGGAGGACCGCGAGCAGCCACGGGCCGGTCAACACAGCTCCACGGGCCAGATCTGGCCCGCGGGTTGGGGTTTGGAAACCCCTCATATCGACGATTGCAAGCGGGTCATCTGGCCGCTGCCATTTCTCCGCTCGTGTGGGCAAGGCCGGGCAATTATACAGGCTTGCCAAAGCTACGTTCATGGGCAGGCTGCGCATGCTTGCACGCATGGGGCACCAGTGAGGCGCCATGCTTGCAATTTTCTATAGAAAAAAAGAAAGCAAAAAAAAAAAGTGAAAGCCGTTTACAACTCCCTGTAACACCGAATTAGAGCGCAGCTCTTGAGGAGGAGGAGGGAAGGGTACGGGGGGGTGGGTCAAGTGACCTCGGGAGGGGGGGGAGGGTCACGTGACATCGTGGGGGGGGGGGGGCTCACGTGACCTTGGGTGGTCTCGTGACCTGGGGAGTCACGTCACCCGGGGGGTCACGTGACGATGCCGATGACGTCATCAGTGACGATGCGGATGCGGATGCCGATGACGTCATCAGTGACGTCACTAATGACGTCATCAGTGACGTCACGCGTCCCATAATGTACCGCGCGGTTACGCCGACGCCGACGGCGATGCCGACGCCGCTCAAGCCGGAAACGGGCGCCTAAGAGCTGCGCTCTAAAAATGCCATGAAAACCACAATGCCTGCGTAACAATTCAAAGTAATTTTTTTTTTATTTCATATTCACTTCAATGTGACTTTTCAAACTTTAGTGTAATTACTGGAATTGCTAGTTACGTCACTGAGTAAAAGGATCACATTCGTGCATCACAAGGTTTTTTTCTTCAAACTGAAAAGCAAAAAAAAAAAAAAGAAAAAAAGAAAAGCTGCTGGGTTTTTGCGTGTGGCGCCATCGCGCGGCTTCATGAGCAAGTGACATGCATTTGATTTTGAGTTCGCCATTAGCAGTCGAGCAAACAGGGCAGCGCTGGCACCGCGTGACGGGTGTGAGAGCACGCGGTGAACGTGCAACGTGCAGAGGGGAGCAGCAGAAAGGATGAAATTAAGAACGGAGGTGGAACATCAGCGTCAGGAGCCATACCATAGGTTTTCGTCCCCACGGATCTCTGTCCCCATCTAGAGGTTGAAGCAATCGCTTGTTCAAGATGGCCGCCGTGTCTAGCCGTGCACGCCGCTGAGTGGGCTAAACTTTCTCGTGCAAATAAAAATTATTATTAGGGTATTATTATTTTCTACGATCCCGGTCTGCTACGAGTTCTCCACAAAATAACTCCCTAAAAAAGTAAGCGAGCAAAAAGAAAAAAAGACAAAAAAAAAGACTGCTCGCACGTGTTCTCCGGAACTCTGGCGATACGGCCCCGCTTTGTGTATGCGCGTGCGGTTTGTCAGCACGGGCCCCCTGGGTGTTGCCCGGGAGGGCAAAGGGCGCAGGGCGGCTGGCCTCCCCTCCACATCGGCCCGACCGTGCCCAGAGGGCCCAGAGCGAGCGCGTGCCGCGCGGGAGCGCCGCGCAACGACGGAAAGGCCACGCGAATGGCCGCCAGGAAGAGAGCACACAGCTGGTCCAGATCGCAGGCCGTCCTTGAAACGCGCCCGCGATGGCCGCCTCGAAACAAGCTTCGCGGGGATCTGTTTTCAAAGGGAAAAGACCGTTGCCGGACCGGCGTCTCTTCCCGATACAAAGGCAGCCCAGCTGGGTCCGCTCAAAGCAGCCGCCGCGAGCGCTGCAGTGCGTGCCTGGAAGCCCGTGGGTGCGCGGCGGAGTGGGGCGCAGTCTCGATTACCGCTCAAGATTGACGGAAGCTCGGCGGCCGCCACGCGCCCACCATCTCCACGTGGTCGATCGCTCAACGGCATGCGAGGGAGGGCACTGGATATACCCTTTTTTTTAATGGTATATGTTTCTCTGTCGGTGATCTGAAAACGCCACAGCATGACAGGAGTGAGGCAGTGTGTAGCGCATGCAAGTCGAAAGCACCACTGTGTCTTTTGGTCTATGTCGCGGGATATCCAGATTCTGAGATGGACTGTCGAAAAAGATCCAGATCAGAGTGCCGTAACCTTTGCGTACTGAGTGATGATTGGTACGTTTTATCTACGTTCTAAGTGTTTTATTCGTATACGTAAAGGCCCGTTCACGCTCCGCTGCTGCAGCGGAGCTGGTCCTAAGAGATCGTAAGAGATCGCAATACACAGATAGAGATAGCTTATTTAGTGTTTGTCCACAGCCAAGTGGCCTGCATGACAGTACACTTTGTCTCACACAGAAAATACATAGTGTCGGTGCCAAGGGCACAGTCCAAGCATACATGTCACAACGTAACCGAGTGTATAAAATAGTGGACTAAATATGTCATTCTGTAAAAACATCAAATTGCACGTTTGTTGCAACCGTGTCATTGGTCACTTGGAACGAATCTGTATAGAAAGTGTGCAGACACTTGAAGGCGTTCCCAGATGGTATACTTTTAACCACACCGACTCCAACAGCTCATTACAGTCAGTCAAGCGTACCGTGCACAACTTGGTGTAAAAATGTAATATCTCGTGGGAGCTCTCTGCCATAAATATAATAAGGCGCGGTGTTTCAGGACAGAGTTTCAACTATAAAAATGGCGGCGACCAATATATCTCCCATAAACAATGCGAATAAACTTCCGTTGGACATTTTTTTATTAAATTGCTATAAAAAAGAGACACAGCTAGAGTTCTTCGCTACAAGTGGAAATTTGCAATCTGGCCGACGAAGTGAACAAGGGGCCTTAGGGCTGCGAAATTTTCTTGATATCCGCGAATCGCACCAAGGCACCGTAATAGTTACCGGACCCATTTTCATCACCTCACCCAGTCCGAATAGGCCCGATTGGAAGCTCTTAATCGGAGAGCCATGCGGGTCATTACGGGCCTCCCCTCGCTAACACCGATTCCTACGCTTCAGGATGAGGCGCAGTTGAACACATTAGACGAATTGATTGATCAACGACTTCAAGCCCGAGCCTTGAAGACTGACGTAGTTTCAGCGGCGGCTTCCTTGGCACATTACATAAATCCGTCCGTGCCATTAGTGGACTCCCCCGATACACCGTTACCCAATATGAGCCACTGTTTTGTGACCGACAACAAACCTTGTGGCGGCCTCAGACAGGCTCCTTGAAGTTCCCTTTCTACGGGATTAACTATGTACAGTCCTCTCTCATTAGTGTTCGAGGATGATGATCTGGTAGTAAAGTAGTAATTTGAGCTAGTTGGTACTTCAACATGATAAAACAGCGCACAGAACACGGAGAAAAAAAAAAAAAAAAAGACAGGCAGAACGAAAGAGCGCTGACTCCCAACTGAGTTATTTTGAAAGAGGAGAAAAAAGAAGCCATAGAAATGAGCCCCTCATGATACTTGATAAGAAAAAAAAAAAAAGAGAAAATATAAACGTGCTTGATTGATTTGAGCTAAGAAAGAAAAGAAGCAACCGAAAAGCAAGCCCGTGAAACATAAAAGAGGAAAAAAAAAAGAATACGAAGGACAGAAAAATGTAGAAAACGACACTTTTTCACTCCCGGCCGGCCCAATTTCCGTAGGCCTTGGCTAAGAATGTAACCTCCTTGGTCCTCAAAGGCAGAGAAGGAGGGCTCACGCACTGCTGTCCTATTTTTTTAATTTGATAAGCCTCGAATATCTCTCGGGTAGTCCGATTTTGAAATCTCCCAAATATAGTTTTGTCACTAAAAGTCGGTGTGCACTGGCAAATGAGACGGTGTGAAGGCAGGTGCCCTCCTGCCGTGGCGTGAAGGTAGTAAAAATATTCTCTAAGCCGGTCGCTGAGGCATCTTTCAGTCTATCCTATATAGCAACCAGAACACGTTAGAGGGATCTTGTAAATTACACCTTCCGTGCAAGAAACGAACTTGTTCTTGTGTTTCTTGTGGCATATACGGTTTGTGAACGAATGCCAATTACGGAGCCCACCTTCGCGCATATCTTAGCTAACCTTGGGGGGGCAGACAACACCACTGAAACATCATACCGGATGGCTAATTGCTTCAAATTGTGGGACAATTTATGCAGGTAGGGGACTACTACCGGGCGCTTGTTTCTATTAATATTTTGCCTGCTGCTGCTAATCCCTTTAACCTTCTTCAACAAGGACTCCATAACCTCTATTAGGACCGCCTGAGGAAAACCAGATTCCTCAAGGTGTTCAAGCTGTGATCTACATTTGTCCTTAAAAGGGTAACTGCAAAGAAAAAAAAAGTGTTTTATTAAACAGCCTAAATGGGACAAGCATGTCATAAAACAAATCTTCTGCGGAAACAAAATTTTTTTTCTAGCAGTATTTACGCTACAGGACGTAATTTAGTCGGGGTCCCATCATCTCCACATTTCAAACTCCCGCTCTTTGGACCCGCGCGTAGGAGAAGTACGCCCTGCCCCTCACTCTTGGATTCTGTTGGATTGACTTGGCTGCAGAGTACGCAGCGTCTTCACTTCCGGCCGCGGATCGGGGGGGGGGGGGGGGGGGGGAGGAAGGGGGGAAGGTGTTGTCGATGTACGCTGGAAGCTAGGGCCGGTTTGCTTTCGTTGTATTTGTTTCGTCGGTGAAAATCTTGCAACAACGCACGTTCAACATGGCGCCGGTATTGTTTTGGTTTGACGGGACGCGAGAAGCCTCCGCGGTTTGCGAGCACATGCATACGAGGACGTGACCTGAGAAGTGCCCCTCAGGTGTACCCGAAGACGGAAAGTATCAATCGTAATCGTCGTGTGTGCTTTGAAAGCGAAGGGAGGCACAGGGTCCACGAGTGCGCAACCACAAGCCAACGTTCACAACAGCCGGCTGCGTTGACTTCGGCGATCTCGTTCTGTTTGGTGCGACACCTCGATGCGACAAAGAACTGAAACGTTCGTGGTGTGTGGTGCGGGGCTTGGAAGTAGAAACCCGCACTAACACGGAGCGCAAATTGGTTGTTGTGGGGTTGACGTTCAACGGGTTCAGTGCCGTCGTCGTCAGCTGATCCGGTCAAGCTGGCCCGATAGGACGCAGCGAGCTGTGGCAGCGAGCGTTTTTAAAAGTAAATCTTCCTTCGTTTCATTTCAAAATGTGGAAGATTCCCGACGCATACCGTGAGTAAAAAGCTGCGGGGCGTTTTCAACAAAATTACGCCGTTTTAATTGAACAATGGACTCCGGATTGTTGTCCTAAATCTGCCGTTTCTATGCTTGGTGTTGTTAGCCTGCGTTTGCACAGCGACGTGTTTGCACAACGACGCACACCGCTCGAGTAGATGATTTCGGTCCTGCAAACGACTGGTTATACAGAATTTCAGGGAAACTTAAGTCAGCACCGATATTTTTTTGTAAATCTCGTGCGAGTTTGCGGTGGGAATAAATTTGGGCAAGATTTCCTACCTGCCCACAGATGCATGAACTGAGACCATTTTTTAGTGAACATAGTGCTTTCATTTATCTTGGGAAGAGGCGTTGGTGCATTTATTATGGTACATGAAAATAAATTTACGTAAAAAGCCGAAAAAAAAAAAGATCTGTCGTCTATAGCAGAATTTGGACGTCCGAAGGCTTCTGCGGACAGCTGTTACGTAATAACCTGGCTGTGCTAGGTTTTTTACGTAACAGCTGCGTTCAGTCGCGGGCGTTCGGTGCACCCGGTGCGAACCTCGAAGGCCTCCGGCGACCGGAGCGAAATGACGAGAACATACCTGGACTCGTTTGTCGCTACGCGAACGCCCGATTGCCTGCAGCCAAATAGCATTCAGCTTGTCATCTTTCGGGGCGACATAGCTGCTGGAAGACTCGCTGTCGCGATCACTCATTTCGCATCCCTTAGCAGCGGCGCCGCTTTACAAAAGCTGACATCTCCAAAAAGCCGGCATTTGCACGCACAGGCAAAAAAAAAAATAAAAAAAAATAAGAGAGCAAAGAGGAAACCGAAAGTAACAAACCGCGCTATGAAAGCCAAAACCCCGCGTCGCTTCCTATCACTAACACTGGTGACAGCTGCTAAACACACACTACTTCACTTCAGGAAGTCTCACTCAAGCACCTGGGTCAACACGAAGCACTGATCACTTCGGCGAAACGACTAGTCGAGGTAGGCGAGACAGGCGGGAGCAGAACCATGAAAAAATGGCGAAGCTTTTGTTTGTTATGGTATGAATCCAAATGGAAGTGCCCGTCTTCTAAACCTCTTGTAAAAAATAATAACTCTCATTACATGCGTTATCCTTTAAACGTAAAAATATGCCGCCCAAAAGGAAATTACAGCATATAACAAAGGTTTAACAACCAAGATCTAAGCTGTCAATCAAACTCTTAGCCAATGAGAAGTATAGCAGCCAACTGGTGCTAGACGTCACGGAACACCAACTTCGTGGCGCGCGATTTAAAACAGACGAAATAGCCGCAAGCTAAACTCAGTCTCACGCAATAAATATTGCTGTAATTGTTTTTTTTTCACGCGGAAAAATTGTTTTTTGACATGCTTGTCCCAACTAGGCTGTTAAAAAAAAAAAAAAAAAAAAAAAAAAACTTTCTTTGTTTGCACTTACCCTTTCAAGGCATGATAGCACGACTTTGCCCGGGCGGAGCCTAGAATGAAGATGGCTATGCCCCTTTTGACAAGCTTAGAATGAGAGAAAGTGTGAGGCAGAATGCTTTTCTTTGACTTGGGAGAAAAAGACCAGCATAGATGATTGACTTGGGCCGATAACGATAAATCTAAAAATTACAGGGTCCTATCCTTGGGTTGCTCGAACGTAGACTTTAGACCTGAACAGCATTTAACGAAGGTTTCCAATACTAGATTTACAACATCACTCTTCGCCCCTTTCTTGTACATAATCAAAAAGTCATCAACACAGCGAAACACTTTTTGTACTGCTAGGGAACTGAGGGAGTAGGAAATACTTTGATCAACCCTGGACAAGAAAATGTAGCTGAGAATAGGGGCTACATATGACCTAATGCAAATACCGGACTTTTGTAGGTAAAGGTCATCCTTAAACCCTATGTACGTAGACTTGAGGTAGAAAATTAAAAGCTCGAGGAAGTCCTCGATGGGGATGCCGGTGGCATTTCTGAAGGCAAGCTCACCGTTACTTCTAATACATGACTGAACCGAGCCGAGCAGAGGGGGATGGGAAATTGAATATCTTCGACATGTACACTAAAAACATCATGATGACTGTGCTTCTCAGACCGCAGCGATTCAACCACTCCTTCAGAATTTCGAACCAGAAATGGATCTGTGAGGCTTAAGCTGGAGAGGTGCTTTTGGAGGAAGGCGGCCACTTGGCGCTGCCATGTACCTCGCTTAGTGACGATGGCTCGGAACGGGCAGGCTTCCTTATGCGTTTTTGCAGTGAAGAAAACTTGGAGGTGTAACCCCTCCGCTTTCTTGATGTTGCATGCCAAACAGACGCAATCAGTTGGGAGTCAGCGCTCTTTTGTTCCCTGTCCCTTTCTCTTCATCCGTGTTCTGTGCGCTCTTTTTATCATGATGACTTGGTAGCCTATGTGGAGGCTGGACTAACTGAATCAAGGCTCCATACAAGCCTTTGCCCCTCCAGCTCGACTGCAAATCAAACGTGTTCGTATCTCCTGGACACCCCTCTACCCTCGGTGCTGGCAGAGTTGGTGGCTCTCCGGGACGGTCTGTCCGCTCTGTTCACTCTTATTGCTACTCTTCGTCCCCATTGTGTTGTGTGTCGTTTTTTTACACCGACTCGATGCAGGCTCTCCACGCCCTACGTTGTGTTGATCCCTTCGTCAGTGCGGCGAGACTTTGATCGGCTTGTGGCCGAGTGCCCCTGCCCGTTCAAAGTCAGCTGGACTCGCCGTATCCCCAGCATCCCTGGACACGATCTCCTTGCGCCCTCTCTTGGCTATTCTCAGCAAAGCTCAGTAAAATGATAATTTCAGCCAAACTGCTGCAGAAATCCTTAAAGGGGCACTCAAGTGGTTTTTGAGTTCGTGTTTTGATGATGACAGCTGAATTTAGACCCCCTAAGTATCCCTAAAAACCAAAAAGTGTAGTCATACGGTGATTATTTCTTTAATTAAAATGTAATTGAAGGCCGCCAAACCTCGGATCCACCCGAAAACGAAACCACTCTCATTGGTCCTCGCACGCTTATCAAAAGGATCTCGGGCCAATGGCGTTGGACGACGTTCCGTCGCGCAGTGATCCCGAGGGAGCCGCACCGGCCGAACTTCTTTGTCATTCGAGCTTCGATCATGGCGGAGTTCTCTACGCTCGAGGAACCTGACGCCGTTAGAGGTTGAAATTCTTCGGCGGACAGCCGACCTGGGGATGATTTCCTATGACGCCAGTTCGACGTGCGATGTGGACGATAGCAGCGCTTCGGAGTCATGTTCTGGTTCCGAGGACGGCGAAACGCAGACCTTTACGGCCATTCTTCGATTTGCGGTTGGGGCCAGTCGTAACCAAACAAACGTTTGACACCGCATCGTTACCTCTAGTACGTGATGTCAAACGATGTCGCCACGTTGCATTTCGCCTCGGGAGGACGGGGGAAAGGCTGGTTGGTTCAGACATGTGCAACGAGCGCGTACCTACGACTGCGTTTGTTGCGACCGGAACGACCGCTCTGCGCCGCGCGTACACACTCTTGCAACCACTACAACAAGCGCAGCGGGTCGTCAGCACGGCGACCGCTTCTATACGCGGCCGTCAGCTGTTTCAGCGGCCCCTCTAAAAAGGGGACGCACTGCTTCTCAATGCCGTAACAGAATATAGACAGACAGTTTTCTATAGCCTAAAGCTTTATTATTATTTTTTCTTGATAGGCTTGCAGGGTACAGTGGATGAAAAAAAGAAAAGAAAAAGATGCAGTACGCCGTCTTGGACGATCACGACTCTAATACACGACATTGCAATAGTACAAATATCGCAACACGCCTTTTCTACGATTATAAAATACAATGTAATCTTAGCAGCGATATAGCAACGTAGAAATATGATTTCGTGATCAGATAGACGTTACGAGCGTTCAGGATTGCTAACACTAATCACTTCTCTCCGGTGATGAAAACGCGTGAAAATTCGCATCCTTTATACGGTACACGCCAGTAATACCTTGAACTTGAGCACACGCATGAAATGCGCCAAATAAAAAATCCGGGCGATGTTCGAGGACACAAATGCTTAGAAAGCACCACTGTAGTCGAAGTAAACAAACACGACGGCACGGGCGTTTCTGCTGTCTTGAGAGTGCCGCCACGACATCGCCGCACGAGTAGAGGGATCTTCCCTTCTAGTACGTGCTGGGTTATCATAGCGACACACGACGAAAATTCACAGTCAAGGATAGCGCTTTTTCGCGGAACGATGAGCTTTCATCACGCCGTCCACGTCGATGACCACCACCGACGCCATGTTACCGGTTAGCAGGAGCCGGCCTGGCCGGCCCGCGCCTGCAACGCGCCGGCCTGCAACGCGCGCAGATACGTGCGCTTCCGCGCATCCCGGGGCAGCGGGAAATTCACCCCCCGCGGAGGAAGGCAAGGAGAAAACGTAGTCCCTTGTTTGTGAAACGATAATTGCAGTATCGCTATTCTAAACTAGAAATATTTTACGTCTTTTGAAATTATCATGCACAACATATTTAAATGAACTGAAAATTGTTTCTTTAGCGAAACTTTACAAAGGCCACCAAAATTTTCAAATATACGATAATTTCATTGGTCCTCGCAAGTACAGAAAAGAGTCCGCACGTATTTTATTCCTGCGTGATTAATAGGCGGTTCTGCCTTCTAAAACTGAAGATACTCATTCACTGACACTTCCTTAACGCCATCGCACCAAAAAGTAGCTTCTCCAAAAACTACTTGAGTGCCCCTTTAAGTTCCCCGGGATATCTATAGAGGGCACTAATACACTCTTATTTACTACCTACTTGAACCTCAGGATTGTATACGTTTTATTCCTGAGCCCGATATAATATTGTTGCATTGGGTCCTATGGGCCACTTTGACAAAATTTAGATTTCTTCTCACTGAAATGAAGAATCGTAAAAATCCCAAGGAATATAATAGCTGCCGACTGATATCACACAACAGAGTTAAAATTTCGATATTTTAATTAATGCTTTTTATTCCTCGAGACTTTCAAATTCGGTCCGCTTTTTGCCCCTGTAAAGTTAGCACTATGTCGTGCACCAAGAAGCTTGCGGCCAAGCTACCTTTACATAGGCTTGTCGAAAAAAAGATTTGTACGATGCGTTTGTGACAGCATATTGACTAAGAATGCGGCGGTTATAATATGACTATATAATAATTAAATGTTTACAATCAAAATGTGTGCCCTCGATTTCAAATATAAGCAATTGTTATGTAGGGTCAGAAACACTTGCATTGTATATATTTTGCTTTGAATAAACCCTTTCCGGAATTTCAGTCTGGCCACTTTGATTACTATCATCATCTGAAGAATGGCATATGTGCTATACTAATGGCGGCCTTCTGTTTACTGATGAAGAAAGAAGTTGAAGATGCTCCTAAGCAGAGGATTCGAGGCCCATACATTCTAGACGTTAGCGCGACGTGAAGTAGGAAGTTGATGCAAGAGCTGAGTAAGCATTCATTTCTAACGCGGGCCCAGTCAATCTCTTAGTAGCACACACTCGGCTTCAAAGCCCCTTGATGTACAGAACCTTATCAAGGCGTCTGTGTGGGCTGGCGCTTTGTTCTGACTGTTTGCATCTTTTTCGCCATCGACACTGAAAGAGATTAAAAAAGAACTGTGCAGTGAAGCAAACATTCTCGTTTACCGTTGATTTGTGAAAGTGACGGTGCCCCATAAAATACTGCAGATCAGAAGTTCACTGTCGCCATTAATACGGTAAAAGCTTAACTGCAATTTGAGTCACCAGATGGCACTGAATTCCGGAAAGGGTCTATTTGCCTGCGTACGTAAAGTTTTAGCTCGGTTGCAGACACAAACTGAACAAAATTCTTTCAGGCGTGTATAAATAGAAATAACTAGAAATATAACTAGAACGGCGTGCCGCTGGCCGTTCGATTGTGTGTCTTTTTATATATCTTATTTTATTTGTACATATATACGCGTATAAATAAAGAACACAACGACGACGACGTTGAGAGGATGACACACCGGGCGACGGCGGTGCCTCAATCTGAGCCCTGGGGGGCTATGTTGCGCTTTTTGGACTCCCAGGAGACTTGGAAGAAGGAAGTGACGTCAACGACTAGAGCAAACGCAGATTGGATGTTGACACACTCTAAAAAAGGGGGGTGTAGACGTTACACCCCTTGTCACATATACGACACCCCAAAACATCAGTTAGATGTACAGCACACTGACGTTGCACCAACGCTACCAAATTTCACGAGCGGCTTGATAGCCGAGTTGTACAAGTCATTCAAACAGTTAATGTAAGTGTGACTGACTGCAAAAAAAGTTATCGGTGTTTTCTAGACTCAACTGTAAAACCTGTTTGTTTTTTCCCTGTAGAATGTGATACGCACTTTAGCTGTTTAATATGTTATATCGCACCGTCATCAACCCTCTCGCAAAAGTTGGGGCAGTCAGTTCGACGACAGCGCGCTGTACGTCCAACTGAAGTTTTGGGGTGTCGTATATGTGACAAGGGGTGTAACGCTACACCCCTTTTTTTAGAGTGCAGAAGAAAACAAAATCAACATCCAATCTGCATTTGCTGCGTTGTTGACGTCACTTCCTTCTCCCTAGTCTCCTGGGAGTCTAAAAAGCGCAACATAGCCCCCCTGGTTCCTCGAAAGCGGCAGCTTCTACTTTGAGTGGGCTACCTCCTTGGAGCCTGATGCTTCGACCTCGGTGGACCCCAGTGAGCAACAGCGCCATCATGTTCCTGGGGCTCCTTCATGCACTGATCGAACGGCGTGCCAGATCCCCATGGCTCGCTGCTGACCCACCCAACCCAGAGCCGTTTATACTGAGAGAGTTTGGCCAATGGGCGGAGCTTGTTGGCCGCTAGAACAAGCGGATTTCGCGGTAACACAATATGGCGTTACTTCTTTGTCTTGTTAATTCCTGAGAAATCGCGTAGAGTTCCTATGAGTCAGAGCCACAATATGGCGGACGGAAGTAGTCATCCCCCGGTTGTCAGACTAAGCTGCTGTGGTTGTCAGGCTGTCAAAATCTCCTTAAGAAGGCCAAACTCTCTCAGTATAAACGGCTCTGACCCAACCTAAGTGACGCCATTCATTGTTGTAGAAATGCTCGAGGCACGTGCCGCGCGTTACTTCTGGGAAATTCATGGCGCCTGAAATGTAGCTCAGTGCTGCGCTGTGCCGCCATGATCTTCCCAAGGGCTACACGTTGCACGTGCCTCGTGCATCGACGCACCTTGCGCTACTTGTGAAACATAAAGAGGCTTAATTTAACCCAACCCACCTCCCCGAAATCTGGACTTGTGCGAATCGGACTGCCATCCTCCCCAATACCAATAATTCATGTTGTCGTCATCATACGTGTATATACTCATCACATTATCATCTTCACTAGACGCGGCACCGCGGGCCTCCATGGTACGGGCTGCTGCCTTTCCGCGGTGCCGCGGCTCTCCAGAGCCAAATAAATAAAGACTAAAGCCTAAGGACTAAACACGAAACGCTTTGCTGACCAACAACCGGTAGCGCCTTAAAAGAAAGAACAATAGTGTTTTCTTGTTTAGAGGATACAAATTTCAAAACTACACCATACTAGTGGCGCAGATCACTTAAATAACATACGCAATACAGAAAATAACAGATTGTGTCTTCAACGCAAAACGGCAAAATACACATAATTGGGGAGATTTTTTGTTTCTAAAAGCCAAATTCAGAAACCCAAACTAAACTAATCTTTGCTGAAACACGGGGTATATACGAGGGACGTGCATAAAGTTCGTATCATTGTCACGAAGGAATAGAGGTTCACCAATCAAACTCAAGTAGGAGTTCAGACTTTCTCTATACATGTTCCCCACCAAAAGTTACCCACTTTTTCCAGCGATGGACAACATTCCGGAAGCCATTGTTATAGAACTGCTCGTTTTGAGTGTTCAGGAATCGCTCCACTTCAGCAATCACTTGGTCGTCGTCCCTAAATGCTTTCCTGTCGTTTGGCCACACTGGAAGCGTCTGCACCATTTAACCACAGTGTAATGAACTGGGGCGTTGTCCCCGAACAACGCTCCCAGATTGGAATCAATATCCTTGGCATTGCTTCCCTTCAAATGGAAAAAAAAACGGATCACTGCATGTGCTTGGCGCCGACGGGCGGTGCCATTTTTGTTTCGACTCCCTAGCGGTGTTCCGCGATACAATAGCACGCGATGTTTATACTGTGCGGAAACTAGAAGGAGGCGCGCTCATGTTGATGCCTGTTTTGTTCCGTTTTTTTTTTTCAATTTTTTGTACCGATAATACGAACTTTATGAACGCCCCTCGTAGTGTGCATCGTTTCGAAAAAGTATCAAACGAAAACACCACGCAACACATTTGACGTTGTTTCACACCTCGAGACACTGGCTTGCACTGGCGCACCAACCGCCGGCGTAGCATAATGCGTAGTCGTGAAATGTCTGCAACCAATAATGATGATAGCTTATTTGCCAAAAAAAAAAAAAAAAAGATTCGGCGCGGACTTCTCTTCTGTCAGGGCTGGATTCGGCGCTGTAGGCGTTCTGTCTAATGCAATGAGTGGAGTGGAATTTATTCCCCCTAGTAAAGTATTTGGCCAGACGCAAACGGTGAAAAAGGTGGGAGGCACAGATGCACAGGAGAGGAGGTTCAGATAGCGGTCGCGCGCTTCGAATTTTTCGTTTATCTTGCTCTATACTTTGTCTCATCCTACGATGGACTAAGGGCCAAAGCCATGGGCCGCCAGGTCCAATCACATTCCACGCTACACTATGACATGCCTAGCATTGATTAAGCGTGGACGAATAATGCTCCGAACCCAAAAACGCTGCATCATTTCTATAGCTTCGACACTGCAAACAGCCTCTTTTTTTCGAACTAAAATTGTTGAGTCACTCAGTGCTATTTCGATTCGAACCACTGTCCGCCCATCCCCATCAGTGATCCGAGACGCGGGCACTGATACGCGCATCAAAGCGCAATACGGAACTTCTAAGTGGCTCGTGATTGGA
This sequence comes from Ixodes persulcatus, assembly GCA_013358835.2. Lineage (NCBI taxonomy): Eukaryota > Metazoa > Arthropoda > Arachnida > Ixodida > Ixodidae > Ixodes > Ixodes persulcatus. Next base: position 37,016 of record JABSTQ010005510.1, read on the forward strand.
TCTGGCGGTTCGTAGCTTTTGCCTTTAGTCCATCGTAGGGTGAGACGAAGTATAGGGTGCCTACATGTCTGTCTGTCTGAGGGTGAAGACATCCATTGTTGCCCTGAAGTCGGCATTTGCACGCGCAAGCAAGCAAGCAAAAAAAAAAAAAAAAACACACAAAAAAAAACAAAAAAAACACGCTAAGCAAGCAAAGAGGAAAATGAAAGAACCGCGCTATGAAAGCCAAAACCCCGCGTCGCTTCCTATCACTAACACCTGCGACAGCTGCTAAACACACACTACTTCATTTCAAGAAGTCTCACTCAAGCACCTGGGTCAGCACGAAACACTGATCACTTCGGCGAAACGGCTAGTCGAGGTAGGCGAGACAGGCGGGAGCAGAGTCTTCGGCGGCCATGAAAAAATGGCGAAGCTTTTGTTTATTATGGTATGAATCCAAACGGAAGTGCCCGTTTTGTAAACCTTTTGTAAAGAATAGTAACTTTCATCACATGGGTTATTCTTTAAACGTAAAAATATGCCGCTCAAAAGGAAATTGCAACATATAACAAAGGTTTAACAACCAAGATCTAAGCTGTCAATCAAACTCTTAGCCAATGAGAAGTATAGCAGCCGATGGGGATTGACGTCACGGAACCCCAACTTCGTGGCGCGCGATTTAAAATGGACGAAATAGCCGCAAACTAAAATCAGTCTCACGCAATAAATATTGCTGTAAAAAAATTTTTTTTTTTTGCGGAAAAATTGTTTTTTGACATGCTTGTACCAATTAGGCTGTTTAAAAAAAAAACTTTTTTTTTTCTTTACAGTTACCCTTTAAGTTGACGGCCACGGATAGTCGGTCATTCACAAGGAGACTCTGCGGCACACCATGCGAGCTCTAATTGCATGTTCCGTGTAGTTTCAACCTCTCTGGCGGTCTCACCCGCCTAGAAGAGGTTTCGCTCCGAAGAGTTCGTGTGAATACAACGATCACATCGGCTGTCCAAGCCAGATGGGGTCATAGGACGACATTGACGTTCTGTCCCTTTTGTCCCGCCCCATTCCGGGGGACAGATCTCGAGCACCTCATTTGGACATGCCCGTGCCTTCAAGCCTCCCGTCGGCGCCATCTTAGCCGGGTGGGCCTCCCTCTTAACCGGCCACCAGATTTTCAACGTTGGACACATGGCCCACACCGCCGTTCCCTTCTGGACTTCTTCCAGGAAACGGGAATGCACTTTTACCTTTAAATCTATGCCACATGGCAAACTGACGTAAAAGAAATCCCTATGCGTAACACATTTTGGCGAAGATCCAGCTGTAAGGGCAACTCCGCTTCATTTTCGGTTTTGAAAAAACAATGCAGTTCTCTTCAGTATCGCCTATACTCTGTTTCATACTTAGTGTGCAACGCTGTCAAAGCTACTGGCGCGAGCATGAGGCTTGATTTCGTTGATCATTTGCACGCGTTCTCGCGCAAACAAAACCATACATGAAGCCATGCGCTCGCGCCAGTAGCTTTGACAGCGTTGCACACTAAGTATGAAACAGAGCATAGGAAGACCACACGTCAAATATTACGACGCAGTTCTGTCCAAATGTTTCTTAAACGGCCCGGCGAACTTTGCAACTCGTCAAGTTGCCGAAATCGGCTGACTCGAGCGGGCGAATTCAGGCGCAACCAACAGCGCAATCAAGGCTACGGCATGGGCGGAGCCAACATTGAGCTAAACGTCATCATCATGGCCCCCTTTTGCTTGTTTTTACTTCTCCGGGCGAGAGTAGCGCATGACGTCAGCAACGTTGACTCTCAGCTCCCAGCGGTGTGCACGTGACTGGCGTAACGCGCCTGCGCAGAGCGCTTCCTGGGGGCCGTCCGGCCGCCCGCCGCGGTCCCGCCGTTACCGCCGTCTTCCGCGTCACAATCGCCGTCGTCGTCGCACCGTTTGTGATTATTGTATCTCGGAGTTTCGTCCACACTACGGACACCACGTGCGCAGACTTATGCCGCAGTTGTGCAGACGTCGTCGAATGCCGTAGACACCAAAACATGGCGAAGAGTGTGGTGCAGACGACACTCGCGCCTGCCGCACACCAGCCCCAATCCCGCCTGCCGTTGGGCCGAGGATCACGTGACATCTCGTACCACGTGATGGCCATGTACTTGGCGGCCCGAGGCCAATGTTGCCGGACGGAGCCGAAGTTTCGGTTTCGATTTCCCCTCGTGTTTAAAATTAGATTTAAAATTATATATCCCACTTTTCGCGAAGCAAATGACGTAGTGTCTTTTACTAGGGCTTTTTAATTCAAAATCCCTCATTATCCCGAAATATTGGGAATTGAGCGGAGTTGCCCTTTAAGCCGGGGTCACATTGCTTATACATTATACAAAAGACAGTCTGCATACAGATTTGAACGCGAATGGCCGCGAGATCCATGCTTCGAATGCCGCACGGCAATGAGTTCAAAGAGAAACTTGGTACGCGGCATTCGAACCACGGATATGGCGGTGACTCGTATTTGCAGACTGTCGTTTATATGATGTATGAGCAGTGTGACCCCGGTTTTAGAGTCCATTCGAACACCAAGGTCCCTTACAAGATGATACGTGCGGAATCTGCCCGCCAGAAAGGTTACGTATAGTCTAGCACCTCGCGTTTTCTGCTGATTATGATATGACCCAAGTTTTCTTGAGATTCAGTTGGATTCTGTTTGTTATACGCACCACTGCTCATATAGAACGGATGTCGTTTTGTAACGAAAGTCAGTCATCGTACATCCTTAACCCTGCTGAATAATATTAAATCACGTTCCAGGCGATCTCGGTGAAGTCCTTCATCACGCGCCCTGCTCCGGCTGGATAGCCCGTGCTGCAGTGTATATCCTGGGATCCTGGGTTAAACCATGTATACCCCGTCCGTTTCGATCATCTAGACCTATACATACTACATACCAGCGTGCGATCGTGTATCGCGACTGCGTGATGCACGTTAAAGACCCCTGTCTATACACCTTTTTCGTTTAGCCTCGCACACAGCCACGTTGTCCCCCTATCCGGTATGCGTTCCGAACAAAAAGCAACAGATTACAACCCCGAAAAAGTAAAAAAAGTATAGAAGGGTCATAACAAGAACGACTGACGGTTGTAATTAAAATTTTAACTCGTTCTACTGTCGAGGCGAGAAGAAATCGATGTTTTCACGCATACCGGAACTTCCCGAATTGAAGATGGCGGCGCCCACGTAGAAAAGGTGTATAAGCAGTCCTGCACTGAGAAAAGAAGTCCATCTACAGCGGTGACACTTCGATGGGCCAATCAAAAGCGCCAATAGAGAGCATCGTATAGAGAGACCAACTCAACTTGATCACTGACGTCACGCCACTGCGGTGGCGCTGCTGTCGGTACTGCGCATGCGCAGACGCTTCACTCCTCCTGAATTGGGTTTCTGCACACGTGCAGTGCCCACACCTGGTGTGGGAAAAGCGGGCTTGTTTGAAAACACTGTGTTGGTGTATAGGGCACTCATCACGCGTTCGCTATCTAAACCAATCACGCAAAGTGAATGCTCAGCCATCAGGCTTTTTTTTTTTTCTCCGTGTGTGATTGGTTTAGCCGGCGAAAGCACACTAAAAAAAACAAGGAGCGCCGTTACGATGCACTTTTGATAGTGTTTGATTGGTTTCATAGGATCATCGGTTGCGGTCGGGCTTATAAAGTGAAACGGTGCCTAACTTCCCGCTGTCTAAACATACACACAACACAATTACTTCATAGAGCGAGCAGTGCGCCAACCGCTGATTTACGGAGCTAGTCAACGACGTGCCCAAAAGACGATTTGTCACGTAAAACGCAATCTGCACAGGGCCCATGAGCATGACTTTCCGATTACTCATTGCCCTTTCACATGATGGAATTTTTGCAGTCGCGGTCGCGGTCCTCTTGAGCCTCCTGCTGGAAACGCTCTGTATATATAGCGGCGATTGGTTCATTGCGCCGCGTGCTCCGCGAGAGAGGACACGCGCAGGAAATGTCTTCAGCATGTAGGTGTCCTTGGGTCTGCTAGGGTCTGCCAGTGACCATGACGTGCGATCATCTGAGACGCCATGCTCAGTGCCACGGCGCACGCCCGTTTCAGTATGTGTTCAGTCAGTACGCTTATTCGATTTCCATTCTCTGCAGGGAAGCGGAAGAGCAGACGTTTATTTGAAAGATGCTCGGAAGCATGGTATGCTAGCATGCTGAAGGGCAGCTGTGGCGATGGCGTGCTTCTCCCACCGGCAAGGAGCGGTCCCACGCTGCATGCCTCGTTTGCCCCCATCACCATGGTACCATCTGTAGGGTGGTGCACGAAAGCACCCGATGTCAAAAACCCCGTGTCAAATACCCCGCGACAAACGCCACGTCCTCTTTGCCCCGCTTTCAAAAGCCCCGGCTTCAGAAGCCCATGACGCGAATCCCCCGTGTCAGGAGGCCGGGACCTCAATCTGACGGCGGAACATTCTGCTTTTAACTAAGAGACAGTAGCATGCACGCGACCTGGTGTAACGTAATCCTGCCGTGCCGGGACTAAAGTAAGGAATAGCTGGATAAAACTTTCCGTTCTTCAGGTGTGCGCTAAACATTTTCACGCCTTGCGACGTTAGAAGTGAAAACAAGCTGAGGAATATCAGTCATATGGAAAAACATTTGAGGTGACGGCTCTTATCAATAAGCATTGAACCAAAGCTTTCGTCGACTCTGAAGCAGGCGCGAATTCACAGATCCGACGAAGTGCGTTCTGTCAGAACTATGAACCTCCTGCTCGCGGCGCCATACTTTTCACAGCACCAAACATTAATTCAATTCTTCTTACGTCGTTCTAAAGAAAAAAAAAGTATTTGTTTTTATCTAGGTAGATAAAGCCGAAATCTGCGTGTGAGCTCCCTTCACGACAGTGGACTGCATTGCTGGTGATGCGGATTTATGTAATTGGCCACTTGTACGTCATTCTGAAGTTTTCAGTTGTTCAAGTTAACCTTGACATAGCTTGCAAGTGTCGCCATTGTTTGGTACGGACGGTTACTTCTACTTAATGGTATCTTCGAACAACAACTTGTGCGGTGTGCAACTAACACGGCGAACCCAGCCTTGGCGAACCGAACGCTCGCGGCGCATAAATTACTTATATGGTCACAAATTACGTCACATGGAAGCTATGTATTCCGTTGTTCCTTTCACTTAAAAGAGCCTTTGTACACCCTCAGCAGATTAGGCTAAGACGTGGAACAATGATGGTTGAAGCGCGAAGAGGGTGGGACGGGGACAGTGAGGACGGGGCTTTTGGCACGCGGGCAATTCGAGACGGGGTAATTGAACGCGGAGCTAATGACGCTGGGCTTTTGCGACAGGGATTCTGCACGCGGGGCAATCGTGCTACTGGCAGCAGCGCCACGGCGGTAAAGTCCAGGGAATTCTTTAGCAATTGGAGTCGAAATGAAATGGAGCGGGCAAAAGATATTCAAGAAATATAGGGGGCCGTGTTCTCATTTACGGCTGAGGCATTTATAACGAGGGATACTATACTCTATCTGCCCATTATTGTTAGCATTTTCTTCTTTTCTAGGATCGGAGTGCAATGTGGTGCCACTTCCAGCGTATGCCGATTATACTGCCCTTTATCAGTGACGTGGGCGACTACCTAAAAGCTTCGCTTTGGTTGCAGTTCGCGAATGACCAAACCCTCCCTGCAACGTCTTTATTTGTATTAATTTCTCTCTTATCGATGGAAGTCAACGCAATGTCAGTCTAAACTGTGACGATGTTCGTTTCAGAATGCGATGACTCCAAGCTTCTACTGTTATTTTTGCATACACAATCGAACTTTTAGTTCGCAACTGATGATAGGCAGTCAAAGTTATACAACTCATGACGTCACGGCAAGGCAAACTGTGGTCGTGACGTCACGAACGGAAACCATAAGAGAGCGCCACAGAAACATCTCGGCGCTAATATTTATTTTTATTTATTTATTTCAGTGCACTCAGCGCCCAGAGGGCATTACAAAGGGGTTTGGGTAAAAGCAACAACATAAACAGGAACACAAACACACACAAAAAAAGGACAAAGGACAACAGTGTACTACTACTGGAAAGATAAAAAAAAAAATTTGTAGTATACGAGGGGCGTTCATAAAGTTCGTATCATTGTCCCGAAGGAATAGAGATTCAGGCAATCAAACTCGAGTAGTAGTTAAGACTTTCCCTACATGTTCGCCACCAAAAGGTATGCCCACTTTTTCCAGAACTCCTCGTTATAGAACTCCTCGTTTTGAGTATTCAGAAATCGCTCCACTTCAGCAATCCCTTGTTCGTCGTCATTGGAAGGCTTTCATCTTATTTGGCCACACTGGAAGCGTCTGCGCCATTTAACCGAAGTGTCATAAACTGGGGCGTTATCCCCGAACAACGCTCACAAATTGGAATGAATATCATTGGCATTGCTTCCCTTCAAATGGAAAAAACCGATCACTGCATGTGCTTGGCACCGACGGGCGGTGCCATTTTTGTTTCGACACCGTAGCGGCGTTAAGCGCTACTAATGCTATGCGATGTTTAACTATGCGGAAACTAGAGGGACGCGCGCTCACGTTGATGCCTGTTTTGTTTCGTTTTCTTAATTTTTTCGTGCCAATAATACGAACTTTATGAACGCCCCTCGTATTTGAGCAAAAGTGATTAATCGATGAAACTCTAAATAAATCAATAGATGGTACATTTACTAAAGGCGCGGAGGGGCATGAATCGCGGGACCGCTCTCGCCCGTGAGATCACCTGCCCTTCTAGCCCACCATATCGGAAGAGTTTGAATGCATCCTGCGCGCAGACTGAACCTGCATCGGGCTCTTGAACAAGGTGCCGTGCGTAATATGAGAGATGTCCCCGACGGGCGCTATTTCTAGCGCGCGACAAGAGGCCCAGTCCACCCCAGGCGGAAGTCCTCAAAAAACGAACGCCGTTTCCTCTGCCTAGGGAGAACGCTCGCCGCAGCACGGATCACCTGGCAGATGGGACACCAGTCGCGGGACCCGTCATTCTCCGCTATAGACGCGCATGTGTGCGCGTGTGTGTGTGTGTGTGTGTGGCGGAGTTCGGCAAAGTTTTTTTGAAAGGCTCAAAAAAAAAAAAAAGTCGCCGGAAAAAACAAATATTCATAAAACCTCGAAATAGGACGGATATAGGTGGGCTTTCGAAAGGACCGCGCAAATGGCATGTAAACGGAAATAAAATGAGCCAACACCGGTGGGGAGGCGCTCGCTTCAATTGGATGGGACGCGGCGGAAACAACTTTTTTAAATATCGCTAAAAAAAAAAAAAAAATGATCAAGCCAGAATGAAAAAAAAAAAAATTGTGCTGCGTTTACTGTTGCTCACATCCCGTTACGTACGCCTTCACCGACAAAAACAAAACAACAAACAGAAAGTTGAAGCATCTACGCATGTACGATAGAACCGAGAGGCGAAAGAAGGTACGTAGGGTGTTTCACCAACGACTAAGCTAAAAAAAAAAAAAACATAAAAGAACAACAACAGGGAAATTTACATAAAGCCACATTTCTTCGGGATAAGGTCAATGACCGCGGCGGATTTCAAGTAGCAAGGGGAAAGTGATAATTAGCAAATTATTTACTCACACTCCACTAACTCACTTTTGAAATATTCGCCTTAGCTTTTACATTCTAATTAGAGATCTGTTGCCTGACTTCAAAGCATGCCGTAACTCTTGTTAGAAGTAAGACAACTCTGCTCAGCGCTATTCTCTGGCTGAAAAACGTAATAGCTTAAAAAATTCGAACTATAGTCGCTGACAGGTTCAAAGTGAGGTGGAATCTGCTCCCACCTCTTTCCACTTCACTTTTAACCTGTCACCGACTATAGTAAACCTATCCACGTAATCAAACTGAGGAAATACTAATTCGATAATATTATTCACGCTCATGAGGTTACAGAAACCAATTTCTTTTTAATAAGGTTTTTTTTTTTTTTTAAATCTGGGTTTACTGCTACTTGGATGCAGTCTTCGTTAAGTATATTTTGAACCGGCGTACATTAGATGGCAAGATGACCATCACGACCAATACGCTAATTAACAAAAAATGAATTAACTTTATAATTGATGGTTTGATGAATTATTTAGCAATTTCAGTATTAAAGGCAATTACTATTCGAGGATGACCAATTAAATAAAATTGTTGAAAAGGTTTTCTTAGATATTCATCGATCAGTTTTCGCGTCTTCCCGCCCAAATTGCCGCAAGCCATGTCCACAATGACGCTGAGAAGAGTAATGTAGTCGTTTCAATTACGTCATCACTATCTCGGCAGCGCGTCCTAGAGTAATACCCCATTCACACGGTCAAAATAAAGGTACCTTTAACATAGGTAAAGGTACCTTTACGGTCGTGTGAATGGGGTATAACTCTATATGCTCAGAGCCTATACAGTTACTCTACGTCCTTGGCAGATGCGCCGACGGCGTGCTGCCGGGATAGTAACCGGAATAGGCCCATTTAAAAATAATAGTAATAATATATATATATATATAGAGAGATATATATAGATATAGATATATATAATTCACGAAAGGTGGACAAATTCGATATTAAGAAAACTACGCGTCGCAACAAAAAAGGCTTGTGTTGTTTTGGTCCTGGGCCAGGAGCCGATTTAGGAAAATTATTAAAGCCCGGCATAATTAGATTGTTAATTATTTTTGCGTAATTAACTTTTTAATATTGTGTTTAACGGCATGGTTTCAATTTGAAAACTCCTCAGCATCATCGAAAAACAATAAATCAACAAATTGTAGAACGCTAGAAAGCACGCGAAGCATTTTACGGCTTTCTGAAAAACCGTACAAATTCGACGGGTTTTTAAGTTTCGGTTTGCTATCGGAGCGCATCTCTGATCTGACTTAGGTCTTGCAAAACGAAGACGTCTTTTTTCCGATATTGGGGCTTAAATATATAACATACAAACAAAATACACACTTTCTCGACCTGCTTTTCGAGTAGACAACTATCATATCTACATTGTAACAAAAAAAAAAAAAAAATATGAAAAATGGGGTTTTTGAGAAAATCGATTTCAAAATCGGTACTTTTTGGTTTTAGCATAACATTAACGTAAACGTACCGCAAAGGGAATTCCATACAGATGAGTGATTTTGTAATATATATATCAAGAGCGTGTTTTGGGCTCTCCACATACATACAAAATATCGACGTAACCCAAGTAGATCGCCAGTATTTAATTGTCAAATTTCATCAACAATTAACCGAGGGGGCGTTTTTGACATTTTTACAAGAAAAAAAAGCAAAGCACGTAAATTTTTTTTCAAGGCATTAGAGCCTTTTACCTGTGTTCACGGAGTGCTTGAAAAAGTTGATATAATGTGAACTGAAAATCCACGGCGGGAGATCGAGCGAAAAATCCGACCCACGACGAATGTGAAAAACACTGCTTCCCACCGCGGCCCCTTTTAAAATTCGTAAGTCGAGAACGAAAAAACCGACGAACTTGCGGTTTGTGGCTACTGCGTTTTTAAAGACGGCGCCAGAACATATAATTTTTTTCAGCGAAATTAAAAATTCGACTCTCTTTCCTGCACGATTTGAGATGAAATCACCCATATATATATATATATATATATATATATATATATATATATATATATATATATATATATATATATATATATATATATATATATATATATATCAGTGTGTCGAACCGAAAAAAATACGGGTTCGGTTACGGTTCAGGTTCAGGTAAATTAATTTCGTTCCGGTTCAGTTCGGTTCAATTAATTCGATCCACGAACCGGTTCGCGAACCGGTTCGGGGCGCTGAACCGGTTCGCGAACCGGTTCGGAAATTATAAATGACAAATTGCAACATCAAAATAAATTACAAATAAAACATCTGAAATCAGCACATACGAAACGGGATACATCGTAGTGTAAGGCTCAGGGACAGGTGGTTGGAGCAGCGAAGAGCAGATATAATTCATGAATGCTCATTTCAACTGTAAATAAAATTTCTTTCTCTCCCTCAAACATGATCAAACTCCACAGCCTTTTCTTTTCTTATTCCGATGGAAGCAAGCTTCAAGAACTCGCGCGTTCTAGAAACGTGTTATGAAATGAGCACACAGCAGCATTTAGGATTTACGAGATTGTAGGAAAATGAAATCCCGTAATCCCGTGACGCGATTTTTTTTTGCACAGCCTTCCAATTCTCTTTCTTCCGTGCAAGCTGCGACCAGCGCAATACTGGTTCCTATGTCAAGATTCATGGATGCAGCGTTTGTCAAGATTCATGGATGCAGCGTTTATATTCCTAAGATTGAGTGGAGAAGAAAAATATGTAAGCGAGGTGTGTGTCAGTTGACGGCACTTAAAAAACAAATGGCATTGATAGCACATTCATTGTCAACAGCGCGTGGCCGAACCGTTTTGACATGAGCCGGTAACCGTTATTTTTTTTCCGGTTCAGTTCCGGTTCGGGTTCATCGCGATAACAATATAACGGTTCGGGTTCGGGTTCAGTTCCGGAAAAAATACCGGTTCGGTTCCGGTTTTCGGTTCGGTTCGGTTCCGGTTCGACACCCTGATATATATATATATATATATATATATATATATATATATATATATATATATATATATATATATATATATATAGGGTGATTTCAGATAAGATCGACCAAAGATTGGCTGGTCGACATGTTTAAATCAACTGATGTTTTTTTATGTAATTTTCTAGTGCCTGGTATAAACGAATCCACACTTAGTTTTCACCAGAAAAAAATTTGGGGACAGGAAAAATCGTAAGGCATGAAGAGGTGGGCAGTTGCATTAACGCGCACTGATGGAGGGGGCACGTTTGAAAGTGAATAACTAAAAGGGTGTTATTAGAAGAATTCTAATACTTTTTCAAACCAAACTATAGGTACAGCTTGCTTGTAATATAAAGTAATATTATTTATTTAAATTTTATTTAGTAATCTAAAAATTGCCAAACATGCCTGCTCGAATGACAAATTGCAAAATTTGGAGGCCTGTATCTCATAAAAAAATTTGATCATTATTATATAAATTGCAGATAGTATTAGGTGTCTGAGTGATACGATAGTCAGGATATATTTAGGCAAACATGGGAAAAAATCAAACAACGAAAAATTCCGATGCTAATAAAAAAAAAACAGAAAAAACACCACCTTCGATTTTCTTTGAATTTGGGTACCCTGTTATACTCTATTTCGGCATTCATTTCTATTAAAAACATGTTGCATTATTTTATTTAGAAAGAAGAAACAACTCCCCCAAGTAGGGTCCTTTTTCAAAGTCACACTTAGCAGTGCCCTATACAAGAAATGACTCTGAGTTCCAGTTTCGTGAAACTAACACACATATTTTATATATTTTTATTCAGATGGGGCCATTGATAACTATAGAAATCGGTCACACGCTAAGATTGAGGAGAAACTACTGTGTACAAAGAGCTATCATATTACAAACTAGTGATCCAAGAAAAGATCTTTCAGCCATCGGCCACTGGGAACATTGTTTACATTATTTTTCTACGGCACAATATGCTCCTCTCTATTACCCTCTATCTCCACCTCTCTCTTTTATATATATCCCTGACTTATATCTAGAATAAAAACATATTCAAGCATTCCCTTTCTGCGTGATAGTGTTGTGTGGCTAGCAACAATCATTTCCTCGCGAAGATCGCGATTATGGCGCAATAGTTGACGGAAGTAGCACACGACACTCGTCGCTAGTTCTGGTATATCAGGCACAAAGAGGCACACCGAAAGAGAGCAGAACCCCCAAATACTCGAGCCCCGCCTAAATACAATAGAGCGTAAACACTGTCGCCATGTTAACCTAGGAAAGGGTAACATGGCGACAGTGTTTACGTTTTAGGTAAGGAAAAGCATGACGTGTGGTATGAGCCGGATCCTTACACGAGATGAAAGGTGAGCCCTGAGAACCTGTCTGCTGCCCTAGAGTATTTTACGAAAGACGAGCTACAATGTTCGCGCCAAGGCTCCAACCATAAGAACGCGATCTCTGTCATGCTTGACGGGGAGAAAACGGTCGTGCCAAAGCGCTTCCTGATACGCTCAATCCGAAAGGCCTTTCGTGTATACAAAGACAAGCATCCTGATTCCGGCGTTGGACTAACTGAACTTTATTCCTTGCGCCCTAGATGGGTCAAATGTATTCCACACCAGGAAGTGTGCGTTTGTGTGCGCTGCGCCAATTGTTACCTTTGTATTGCCGCTGTAGAGAACGTTACAGGCTCAACATTCAACACTGGTGAAATAAAATCAGCATTTCTGTACGACCCACTAACAAGTCTGTGTCTTTAAGGAGACTGTGATCACTGCCCAAAAGGCTAGTCTTTTACACTCGAGGAACTTCATATCCAAGAGGACGAAGAGATAGTGCTTACAACATGGGAGTCCGGCGACCTTGTGAAAAAAAAAAAAAAAAGCATTGGATTCTGAGACTTTCCTAAAAGTCGTTCAAGTAACGGTTGAAAGTTGGATAGTTCACAACCATATCAGACAAACGCAACATAAAACGATCTACGATGAAAAGCAGCTGCATGCAACGCGGGCTTACGTTTTGACTTTGCTGAAAACTGGACCATCGTGCTTCCGGACAAAGTTAAAGCATACCACTGAGGAAAAAAAAGTTACGATGTTTACATGTGTAGTGACGACAAGAAAATCTACAAAGAGCGTTGCTATTATCAGTGAGGACCTGTGTGACGACGTCGCTCTCACGTGCTTGGCTCTAGAAAAAGTGAAAGAGTGGCTTGAAGACAACGTTGCGGTATACTCGCACGTGACGTACGTAAGTGACGGGGCCGCCCGTCATTTTAAGAATCGCTACCAGCTTCACCAGTTTGCACAGAATGATTGCCCACAAGCCCAGTGGTTATTTTCTGCATCTGGACATGTGAAAATGCATGCGATCGAGTTGGCGGACTCGTGAAGCACCAGGCCACGGTGAACAACCTGAGAGAACGTTCAATAAACGCAATTCAGACGGCCAGGACAATGATGAGCGTTCTATTTGAGAAACTGTGTGCAGCTTGCGTATCTGAACGAAAATGAGCTTGGTCGGTATCGTCAAAAAAAAAAAAAAAAAAGAGTGGCTGACGGTGCGCGCCTTTCCTGGCATTCAATCTTGGCCCGCGTGGCGGCTGTGCAAGTCATCAACAGAAGGAACCTGTGACATATATGAGGCACGGAAAGTCGGATCTGGTTAGAAGAAACTTTATTAAATGGGTACATCGAGGAAAGCCTTAGTGTAAAGTGCCGAATTTGATGCCCCAAGGACTGCTCACATTGAATGCAGGGTTATCTTATTTATCACAGTTTTCTTCGCGGGGTATTCAACCTACTATTTTACTTGGTGATAGCTTATAATCTTTATATGATCACCATATGAGAAGCACGAAACGTTATCCTACCGCAGGATAAAATATCTCGGCTTGCCACGATCCGTTCGTACACCCAGAGTATCGAAGCTCTTACAGTCCGGCGCGGTGGCAACGCTCACTTGAAATGGCTTTGTCCCCAAAAATACACAACTAACCTAAACAATTTTAGTATTATATCTTTATTTTTGTGTGTGGAAGTAAAGTTGTTTCTTTTATTTTAAATATAAATTATACCGGAATGTAAAACTTCACATTGCATCATCTTTACTCGAATCACTAGTCTCTAGTATGATACCTCATTGTACGCTGTATGTAAAATGCTGTACATAGCTTCTCTTCACTTTTAGTGTGTGACCGATTGCTCTAGTTGTCAGTGACCTCATCTGAATAAAAATATATGAAATATGTGTGTTAGTTTCCTGAAACTGGAACTCCGAGTCACTTCTCGTATAGGGCACTGCAAAGTGTATATAGGCTTTGAAAAAGGGCCCTACTTTGGGGAGTCGTGTCTTCTTTCTCAATACAATAATGCAACATGTTTTTAATAGAAATGAATGCCGAAATAGAGTATGACAGGGTACCTAAATTTTTTAAAAAATCGAAGGTGGTGTTTTTTTTATTTGCATCGAAATTTTTCGTTGTTTGATTTTTTTACCATGTTTGCCTAAATATATCCCGACTATCGTGTCACTCAGATACCTTATTTATTTTTTTATATAATAGCCATATATAAGCAGAATACTACCTGCAAATTATATGATACTGATTAAATTATTTTATGAGATACAGGCCTCCAACTTTTGCCATTTGTCGTTCGAGCAGGCATGTTTGGCAATTTTTAGAAAAATAAATAAAATATAAATAAATATTATTACTTTATGTTACAAGCAAGCTGTACACATAGTTTGTTTTTAAGAAAGTAGTGAAATTCTTCTAACAATATCCTTTTAGTTATTCACTCTCAAGTGCGCGTTAATGCAACTATCCACCTCTTCATGCCTTACGATTTTTCCTGTCCCCAAATTTTTTTTCGGGTCAAAACTAAGTTTGGATTAGTTTATACCAGACACTAGACAATGGCATATAAAAACATCAGTTGATTTAAAAATGTCGACCAGCCACCCTTTGGTCGATCTTGTCTGAAATCACCCTGTACATATATATATATACAGGGTGTTTCAGAGAACGCAGGCCATATCGCCCCTGCGAAAACTACTCATCGCAACGAAAAAAAGGATTGTGGCGTTTTGGTCCTGGTCGAAAGGCCCATTTAGAAAAATTATTAAAGTCCGGGATAATTAAGTTCTTAATTATTTCTGCGTACTTAACTTTTTAATATTGTGTTTAAGGGCATGGTTTAAATTCGAAAATTGCTCAGCATCAACCAAAAACACTAAATCAACAAATTTCAGAACGATAGAAGGCACGCGAAGCATTTTACGGCTTTCTGAAAAACCGCAGAAATTCGACGGGTTTTTAAGTTTCGGTTTGCTATCGGAGCGCATCTCGGCCCCGGCGGCACCGCGCCCCGTGGAGAGATAGTGCAACCAGACTCTGCTGCGTCACGCGATGACAGCTCAGCAGAAATTGGAATTGGAGCAAGTGTGAGTGATGCTGTGCACCTCACCTGCGGCACCCCGCAAGGATCGGTGCTAGGGCCTATACTTTTTTTAATATATACGTTAACGATACAGCTTTAATCATGGCAAATGAAAATTGGAATACTGCTGTGTCCTTTTCACAGGAAGATACAAACCTTAATAATAAACTGGTTTTCAAGAAATTTTGTATTTGTAAATAAAGCAAGACAAGCCTAGTATGCTTCAGAATCCATCAAAAACTTATCAATCTTACAGGACTATTGTTTTTTTTTGTTGCTTTTTTGCATTTATTTTTATTTATTTGATTTATTTATTTAATGATCCCACAGGGCCCGAAGGCATTACAGAGAGGAGTGGGTTAACAGGTCAAAAAGAATAGAAACAAAACCTAAGGGCAAAAACACAACATTCCTAATGAGATGCAGGAATGTGAATATGTAGGCAACGCTTTAAGATGTTGGGATCAGTTATACATGCCACGGACGATGGAAGGTGGTTCCATGAGGCCGTTGTTTTTGGGAATAAAAGAATCGTAAAAAGTAGTAGTCTTACAGGCAGGAAGACCCATCTTGTGTTGGTGATCAAGACGTGATGAGATGTAGGAAGGTGGAGTTAGCAGTCTGACACGTAAGGAAGGATTATGAAGGACCTTAAGAAATAGGCACAAACGGGAAAGTTCACGACGGAGTGCAAGATTGGACAGGTCCAAAGTTAGTTTCATGGATGTTACGCTGGCGGTGCGGTGATAATTGGTAAGAATGTAGCGAAAAGATCTATCTTGAATGGCTTCGACTGCAGATGTTAGTACGTCAGTGCCGGGGTCCCAAAGTGCAGAGGCATATTCTAGCTTTGAACGAACAAGTGTTTTGTATAGGAGGAGTTTTAGAGATACAGGGACAGACGGAAAATTACGTTTGAGGAAGCCTAGCATACGATTCGCATTACTTGTTATGTACTGAGTGTGAGTTTCCCAAGATAGACTGGACGCAATATGAACACCTAAGTACTTATAAGATGATACTCGTTCCAAGGAAGTGTTGTCAAGGAAGTAGCAATAAGAGTTGGTTTTAAGTCGGAAAACAGTCATTACTTTACATTTTTTCGTGTTAAGTTTCATCTTCCATAAATCACACCACTCGGACACACGATTGAGGTCAGACTGAAGACAAAAAACATCGGAGTCGTTAGTCACTTTACGGTATATAAGGCAATCATCAGCAAAAAGG
Organism: Ixodes persulcatus; assembly: GCA_013358835.2. Classification (NCBI taxonomy): domain Eukaryota; kingdom Metazoa; phylum Arthropoda; class Arachnida; order Ixodida; family Ixodidae; genus Ixodes; species Ixodes persulcatus. The sequence goes on from JABSTQ010005510.1 coordinate 53,329, forward strand.
TTAATTGAAGATGAAACACAGGAAGGTAAATCATTTATGAAGATAAGGAAAAGCAGGGAACCTAATACGGAGCCTTGAGGGACCCCTGACGTAACGGGAGCCAGACTGGATAATGTATCATTTGCGAACACGAATTGGGACCGATTAGTTAGGAAGGAATGAAGCCAGGCAAGTACGTTAGGGTCAATATTTAGTTTGCTAAGCTTATGAAGTAGAAATTTGTGAGATACTTTATCGAATGCTTTTGAGAAGTCAAGAAAGATGCAATCAACTTTGGAAGTACGATCAAGAATAAGATGAAGATCATGAGTGGAGGTCAGAAGCTGCGTCTCGCATGAAAATGATTTATGAAAACCATGTTGCCATTGAGTGAAAAAAGAGTTTGATTCAAGGTAGTTGACCAGGTGTGAATAAATGGGTAGCCGGACAAAAGCTCACCGGACAAAAGCTCACCGGACAGAAGCTCACCGGACTAAAGCTTACCCGTTTTTTCACAGACCCGGACAAAAGCTCACCTAATTTTTTTTTGTTTGGCTACAGGGCGAAACACGGGCTGGGATAAAGTGCGGACGCAATGGACATTGCACCATTTTTAGGAGAACTGGTACCCCATCCCATGCAAAGGTGTCGACAAATAAGCCATTACAGGCGGAGAAGCAACGATTTGGGGAAAAAAATAGGTCACCGAAATTGAGTGGAGCTGATAAGATCAAGCTTGATTGACTCAAGGTATGCCGGAGCACCCTTGTGCCGCGCCCAAGAAACTTTGTGAATCCAAGTTTTTAACCCGAAGAGCGACTTAAGAAGCGAAGTCACTCTGGGTGACCTCGCGTTTTAATTGTGCTTATGTCACCCTAAACGCGCACATAAATGTTAGGCAGAATGTCTCTTCATTACTAATGCACTGTTTTTTTGGGGGGTTCAGGTTAATATTTGAAGTGAATGGCTAAGAAAATTATATTGTTTCCTTCATTGTGCGTCGTAAATGTATTTGAAATCAAGGATTATCTCAGGGTGATGTGAAAGGGAAACTGAAGCAAAACTGTATTATAAAAATCAATGAGTTGCGAATTTTTAAAAATATTTTGAAGGAACAGGAGTTGGGCCTTTTGGAAAAGTACAAGACAGATAACCACTTCAGAAAGCTGTGCAAGATTGTGGATAGGCTGGCGTTCCTTCCACCACAGCTTGTGTTCGAAGGACTAACCTACATCAGGGAAAATTCTACCGGTGACATCGGCGATCTGCTGTACTACTTGATTGCACGTATGTCAACGGCCCCTTCCGTGCTCCTTCTGCGGCGGCACCCAGAGCGAAATCTTCCCTTTCCCTCACTGTGCGCCGACGACGACCGGAGTTTCCCCCAGAACGGTGGAATATGTACGACTCCACACTTCAAGCGCGAAACACATGTACGACGAAACCATCCGATCCGACGTCCGATCAGGCGATACGACGGTCGGAGGCGAGGGTTTTCAACGCTCTCCGGTGCTACGAAAACCCTCTCCCCCAAGGTCATTCCGGCAGTCCGCACGTCGGATCGGACGGTTTCGTCGTCCATGTGTTTCGCGCTTCAGGATAAAGACTGGGCGATCAACACCTTCGAAGGATGGAATACCGGGTTCCAGAAGCTCGTCGGCCACGCCCATCCAAGCGTCTGGAGGCTGATTGAATGCCTACAGCAAGTTCAGGCGCTCATTGCCACGGCATTTGACAAGCCGGGAGAGGTGGCCCTCAGTGAAGCGGGTGCGAAAAGCCACTCTACGCCTGCAGAATCGTCTGGAAAATATTTCCGAGGGGTTCCAGGTACACCCAGATCTACGAAGACAGCTGGAGGGAGAAGGGAGCTGCATTCGTTTCTTACCAATCGATAAATAAAATTGTTTCCACTCTAATCAATAAACCATGTGCCTGTCAGATTCAATTTATCGTAGCATTTTAGTGTCGCACGCATGCACCTAAGTTGTCCGCACTCGTGTTAAGGACCAATATGCAATTTTCTCCTGGTGAGCTTTTGTCCGGGTCTGTGAAAAAATGGGTGACCTTTTGTCCAGTGAGCTTCTGTCCGGTGAGCTTTTGTCCGGTGAGCTTTTGTCCGGGATTCGAATAAATGACGTGTTTAAGAATTTTGCATGGAATGCTTGTTTGAGAAATATGCGACGAAAATTGAGGGGAGAATGTCGATCGCTAGTTTTATGTATCGGTACCACCTTGCCCACCTTTCAATCGTCCGGTAAACGACCAACAGCACCAGACTGTTCAAATATCTTACAAAGTATGATAAAAGAATATTCCTTAGTACTCTTTAGAAATTTTCAGTTAATGTCGTCAATCCCTGCGGAACAAGACACTTTTAAGTTATCAATTATACTAACAATGCCACCGGTATCAAGTACAATAGGTACATGGGAATGAAGTCATATTGCCGAAAGGGGGGTATCACAGAAAAAGACGCATCCGAGAATGAATAAACAAAAGCAGAATTCAAAACATTTGCACAGTCATCAAGGGGCACAGGTTCGCCGGATGGACTAGACAGAGATATTGTTTGATTCTTATTATGACTGATCAGATTCCAAAACTGTTTAGGGTTATTGGTTAGGAGGGACGGCAAGATAACTGAAAAATAAACGGTCTTTGCAATAGCAACGGCACATTTATAAGCCTTGGCTGCGTTATGATACTCAGACCACTTAACATCTGAATTAGAAAATTTAGCCGTTCGAAATTTTCGCTTTTTCTTATTAGACAACCTTTTCAACGTAATATTAAATCAAGGAGTTTCCGAGAAAACTGGAATATTTCGTAAAGGAATGTGTTTGTTCGTAAGAATAACTACTTGCATTTTAAATAGTTCCCAGTTTTTATCTAAAGAGCGGTCCAAAAAGTTAGGCAAGTAATCGTCAAGAAACAAAGTTCAATGAAAAAATGGTTAAATTGCAGGCGAGCTGGTGTAAGTTATACATGATGATTGAAACCTGAGACTGTGGTTTGAAGAACAGAAACTCGTGAAGTAGGAAGAAAAAGGGACAGACAACGTCTCAATTACTCAGCTAAACATCTTATTGCCTCTACGCCTTATATACACCTCCCCCGAATGTCGCCACCACCACAACGGTCGATCACACCGAACCGCATACAATACATAAAAAAAAGAGAAGCATGCCCTATTGTTTCCATCTTTACCCAGTACAAGGGGGTCCAACACAAACAGAAACACAAGGTCGTCATCACCGCACCCGGAAGGACTTCGACGCGGACAAAGTATCATAAGCACTGGGAACACACAATGACCGCTTTTACCTTCACTCACTCCCCCCCCCCCCCCCTTTTTTTTTTTTGAGACGTCGTCTGTCCCCTTTTCTTCCTACTTCACGAGTTTCCGTTTTTTTCAAACCACAGTCTCAGGTAGTGTTGTAGGCGTTACCGAAAAAAAGTAACTAAATACGTTACTCGTTACTTGCAAATAAAAGTAACGCGTTGCCGACCTACGTTACCTCAAAATAAAAGGAACGCGTTACCGTTACCGTTACTGATAAAAAGTAACGCACGCTACTGTTGCGTTACTTTTTATTCACGAACTAAAACATTTGCTGTTTCGACGTTTGATATGTGCGTAAGCGCCATAGCTAAAATATGTCCATGCGGAAACTTAATTACCCTCTCTTTTTTAGGGTTTCACCCGAATAGTTACAAGAAAAAACGCGGAAGTATATATGAAGCTGATTTATAACATGTTGGCACGGAACTTAACAGAAAGAACCGGCCTCCCTCATTAGCACAGAAATTAAGACCAGCCGATATTGAAACTTTGAATATATTTTATTCACAACATGTCGAAGTACAGATAGTTGCTGTAAACAAGTTCCTCCGTTACCCGAAGCACACTCCGCTGTTGTACTTTAGCAACAGCTGAATTTCGAAATTTAATTTTTTTTAAGTTCTAGGAAGTAAAGTAACGTAACGTAATTTCGTTACACGTTACTCAAAATAAGTAACGTAAGTACGTTACCCGTTACTTCTTTGGAAAAGTAACGAGTACGTTACTACGTTACCAAAAAACGTAACGCGTTACCGGTAACGCCGTTACTTGTAACGCGTTACCGCCAACACTGGTCTCAGGTTTCACAAAGTTCCCTGTTTATAGCATCGAAGTCAGCTCTACCATAGTCCCGTATCGTTTTAACTTTCTTCTGGGTGGTTCTAGTTTGAACATTAAGTAGAAAATTTTAGTAAATAATGATCACTGAGACCTTGCATATTTCTTACTGAAGAAATCAACTCGGGAGATGTTGCCAGGATGAGGTCTAACACGGTGGCTGTGGTAGCGGTAACTCTTGTGGGGAGAGTGACTAATTGAGTAAAGTTGAAGTCATTACATACATTTATAAATTCAGACGCTTCTGATTAAAATGGTCGGCAGAAAGCATGCGGGCTATTCCATGATATATATGGATAGTTAAAATCAACCAAAAGTACAATAGGCGAGGAAGGAAAGCGCACTAAAACTGAGTTAAGCACGTCATGAAGATTGACAACAGAAGATATATTGCTAGAGGGTGGACGATAGCACGCGCATAATATTATCTTCTGATGATTCACACAAAGACAAATACAGGTTATTTCTAACTCACTAATCAGCTGTACACAAAAAGAATCTATATAATCTGCAACAGCAGTAAGAACCCTGCCCCCAGTTCTCGCACCTCTGTCACAACGATAAACATTGAAACGTTTTTCGCAACAAAGTGTTTCACAACTCTTAACACTTGAGGAAAGCCATGTCTCCTTTAAAAAAAAAACAACATCACCGCTACTTGAGTCGATAACAAAACATAAGTCGTCTCTATGACGCAAAGCACTTCTTATCTTACCAAAAAGTATCGATATCGGTTTAACACTATCACAGCCCACGCCCCTCGTGACATGCTATGATGATGAAAGCATTTGTGATGTGCTAGGAGCGCCGTAACTATTGATACGTTATCTGTCGTGCAGGTATTAGGGCCTGGACCACACTCATACACGGTATCGGTAAATGCGTTATACATGTAGCACCTCTTGTTGTACCGCAACTGAAACACGCCGTCGCTAGCTCTCCCATACTCGATTAGCTTTTTCCTCGCCAGACGCGTTGCTGGAGAGAAGTCTTCACAGATATACGTGGTACTCCCTTTAAGTTTTAGACGAGAAGGAAAAACTTGGTCTTTGATTTTAAACTAGGAAAAAATTACTATCGCGGGTCGGTATTTATTGGCGGAGAAAGAACCGATACGGTGTGCACGCTCGATGCTCGCGGGACGAAGGGAGGAACCTGAAGCTCAAGGGAACGGGAGACAAGTTCGAGGACCTTCTTTTCAGTTTCTGTCCAAGTTCCAGATGGAGAATCAGGAATTCCATAAATAATCAGGTTATCCCGGCGTGAGCGACCCTCGAGATCATTGAGGCGATCGAACAAAACTTCATTGTCTTTCTGTAATGCCTCGATAATACTCTTCACCGATTTCAAATCGTTATCTGCCAACTCAAGAGCACACATCTTGGTTTCAACAAGAACAAGCCGATTCCCAATGTCAATAATTTTTTATTCCATTGAACGTTGCTTTTGTTTTATTTCTTTCACAGAGTTAAGTAAACTATCCTGTCCCAACTCCGATTTCAAAAACCGTTGATTAAGCTCTTGCAACAGTGTGAACATTTCCGAAAACTGTTTAGTCTGGGGCTCAGACATAGGGCCAGGATTTAGTTCGACGTCACCAGAGAGTAAAAAGAGCGATTTTAAAACGTCAAAACACTCAATTATGGATAGATAAAGAACACTTGGGCATGGGAACAGCAAAAGACAAACGTTGTTCGTTATTTTGGTATCTATGGAAAGGAACCAACCTGCACAAGGAAGCAGATGGGGTTAGATGACTGCATCCTTAGGCTACTCCCATGCCCACTGAACAGATTGGCGGCGCTCCACGGTTTTGTGGTGTCACTGTCGATGAATAATGCCGTCGCTGGCTTGAAAGGTTGAAAGACAGGCTGCAGCCAATCCACGGATGCGCCGGAAGGTGCGTCGTTGCGATGGACGAATTCCCCTTACACACCCGAAGCTGGCGTGACGAAAACTGGTGAAGGTGTGTGCCGGCCGGACGAGCGTGCCGCAGAGGCAAGCCAAAATCTGCACAAGGAGGCAGACGGGGTTAGATGACTGCATCCTTAGGCTACTCCCATGCCCACTGAACAGATTGGCGGCGCTCCACGGTTTTGTGGTGTCACTGTCGATGAATAATGCCGTCGCTGGCTTGAAAGGTTGAAAGACAGGCTGCAGCCAATCCACGGATGCGCCGGAAGGTGCGTCGTTGCGATGGACGAATTCCCCTTGCACACCCGAAGCTGGCGTGACGAAAACTGGAGAAGGTGATGCCGGCCGGACGAGCGTGCCGCAGAGGCAAGCCAAAATCTGCACAAGGAGGCAGACGGGGTTAGATGACTGCATCCTTAGGCTACTCCCATGCCCACTGAACAGATTGGCGGCGCTCCACGGTTTTGTGGTGTCACTGTCGATGAATAATGCCGTCGCTGGCTTGAAAGGTTGAAAGACAGGCTGCAGCCAATCCACGGATGCGCCGGAAGGTGCGTCGTTGCGATGGACGAATTCCCCTTGCACACCCGAAGCTGGCGTGACGAAAACTGGAGAAGGTGATGCCGGCCGGACGAGCGTGCCGCAGAGGCAAGCCAAAATCTGCACAAGGAGGCAGACGGGGTTAGATGACTGCATCCTTAGGCTACTCCCATGCCCACTGAACAGATTGGCGGCGCTCCACGGTTTTGTGGTGTCACTGTCGATGAATAATGCCGTCGCTGGCTTGAAAGGTTGAAAGACAGGCTGCAGCCAATCCACGGATGCGCCGGAAGGTGCGTCGTTGCGATGGACGAATTCCCCTTGCACACCCGAAGCTGGCGTGACGAAAACTGGAGAAGATGATGCCGGCCGGACGAGCGTGCCGCAGAGGCAAGCCAAAATCTGCACAAGGAGGCAGACGGGGTTAGATGACTGCATCCTTAGGCTACTCCCATGCCCACTGAACAGATTGGCGGCGCTCCACGGTTTTGTGGTGTCACTGTCGATGAATAATGCCGTCGCTGGCTTGAAAGGTTAAAAGACAGGCTGCAGCCAATCTACGGATGCGCCGGAAGGTGCGTCGTTGCGATGGACGAATTCCCCTTGCACACCCGAAGCTGGCGTGACGAAAACTGGAGAAGGTGATGCCGGCCGGACGAGCGTGCCGCAGAGGCAAGCCAAAATCTGCACAAGGAGGCAGACGGGGTTAGATGACTGCATCCTTAGGCTACTCCCATGCCCACTGAACAGATTGGCGGCGCTCCACGGTTTTGTGGTGTCACTGTCGATGAATAATGCCGCCGCTGGCTTGAAAGGTTGAAAGACAGGCTGCAGCCAATCCACGGATGCGCCGGAAGGTGCGTCGTTGCGATGGACGAATTCCCCTTGCACACCCGAAGCTGGCGTGACGAAAACTGGAGAAGGTGATGCCGGCCGGACGAGCGTGCCGCAGAGGCAAGCCAAAATCTGCACAAGGAGGCAGACGGGGTTAGATGACTGCATCCTTAGGCTGCTCCCATGCCATTAAACGGTATGCAAATATTGTTGCTGCTCGCCTTTAGTTTACGTCACAGGAACAAAATACTTGGGTTTTCACTTCGACGAACATTTAACTTGGAACTCACAACAGACTACCTGCTCAAGTATTTGAGGGTAATTTCATCATACTTATATAGACTACGAAGTTACGCGGATCTTAACGCAAGGACAGTTTATCAAATGTTATGGAAATCAAAACTGAGATACCGAGTAACCATTTACGCACCCTGTTCAAATTTTAAGAAACAAAAAAATAAATAGTATAGTAAAACGGATGTTTTAGAGTATTACACAACTCAGATAGAAAATCTTGCATTCGAAGAACAGCTATTACCAGATTACCAAATAGGTAATCTGTGGAAGTTTGTGATACGAAAGAGATATTTCCTCGCGAATGATTTCAAGTAAAATGTTGGGGATCCAATCCACGCTGTGAAGGTGGTTGGTCAGCAAAGCTGTGGTATCCCCTGCAACGATTGACTACTGCAATATACGAAATGCCGCCGCCGGTCGCAGCACGCCACCGCTGGTCGTATTGCCGTTTCTTTTCCCGTTGCCGCTCCTAGTATTCACGCTGCTCCTTGGGAGTCCTAACTATGCTTGGCCTATTCATCGCGGTGCTGCAGCAACAATGAAATCAGTTGCTATACTCCGTTTCATCTTACGTTTAAGCGCAGCGGATGTTACGAGCCATCGGAGGCCGTGTCAGTGTCACGTGACCTTAGAGAGGGGGCAGAGCGACGCGCGGAAAGCTTATCACGGGCCACGACCACAGAACGGGATTGGCTAAGACTGCTCGTAGCATCCGTTGCGTCCGGACGTTAGGTGAAACGGGGTATAAACGGGTTCTTCTTTTATATATGAAAGGCTATAGTGACGTCACTCCCCACGTCGCAAGTTGCCGTCGCCGCGGCAGCTTGGGCAACAGTAATCTTCACCGGGAACGTATGCGTGAGCGCTATGTGCTTCGCATTCTTTTCAGGAGCCCCTTATCATTCATTATGTGGTTAGGATGCTTGTTTAGTGCTTATTTTTTATTAAAACGAATGTTGTGCTGTATGTTGTGTGCGTGGTGTTTGTACTTTTCGCTTCAACCTTCTGAAGTCTTTTTTTCCTCAAGAACGCCGACACGAAAACACACGCGAGGAGAAGGGACGTGCTTTACATGTTCGCAGGCGCCGTTATCATCCATTATGCGGTTTGCACTTCACACGAGGGCTTCGAATGACGTCAGCCCCTTTCGAAGCAGCTGGAAACCTAATCTTTACCGAAACACGTGGGAGGGTGTTCCTATTGTTCACACGCGCCTTATCATCCATCATGTGGTTTTGATGCTTGTTTTGTTGATGCTTGTTTTGTGGTTTTCTTTATTGAAGCGGATACTGAGCTGTAGGCTGTACGCCTGATTTCAAAGGAGATATGCTGTTTTGCCTTCAATTGTTCGCCAGGAGTTTTTTGCTTACAACGCCAACGACACGAAAATTTCCTTGGCTGGTAGAGGTATACAGCTTCGCTGGAAAATCAGAGCAAGCGTCCACCCACAAACACTAGGCAGTATTCGAAGCTGTCATTAAAATGGCCCAGACAGCGGAAGTTAAAATTCAGATGCCGCGAGTAACAAACAAGTCGGCAACGTCACCGCTCTAACATTCCCGCTGGAAGTACGGAAGAGCATTTTAAGCGCTCCGTGTTCCTTCCTTTCATGAATTACCTGATCACACAGTTAGATGGGAGATTTAAAAATCACCGGCGTACGTTTCAAATACTTTCGTCGCTTCTGCCTGTAAAGGTATTGGAAAGCGGGGCAGCTCCAGGTGCTGAAGAGCTTTTGGAGCTTTATTCAGGCCTGGTTTCAGTTCCTGTACTCTAATACGAGCTGCTCATATGGGGTGCCAAATGCAAGAGGGAGAAACGTGAAACACCCGTCACGTCTGCGCTACAGGTGGCCGCCCTCTGTCTGGAGGCCCTATTCCCAAACGTCCATCGTCTCCTCAAGATCTTAGCGACTCTGCCCGTAACAACGGTGGAAGCTGAGCGCTCGTTCTCTTCACTACGACGGTTGAAAACATACCTGAGAGCGTCCACTTCGAATGAGCGACTGCTCGGTCTAGCGCTTTTGAATGTTCACCGCGACATTGACGTTCAAGCGGAAGACATCCTGGATATTATTCGCCAACAACGCAGGCGTCTGCATCTTAATATGTAGGCGCTTGGTATAAATGAGATGATCAAGAGAGCCTGTAGATTGCTTTAAATACATAATTACAGTTAATTTTTTATTCGTGGTAATTTCTAGTCGAAAACACGTAATTCTGAACAGTAGTCAAGGTGTGCGTGAGCGCAGCGCAACCCGTTGATTACCGTGCAGGTATTTTTACAAATCATCTAATATATACTTACATCACTGACATTGTTTTATATTATAACCATGTGTTCGTTTTAATATATTCGCTTTGGTTTGAATGAACTGTCTATTTTAGCGAGGATAGTCAGTTATACCTGACCTTGAAATTGGCATCCTTTACCCCCCAAATGTTTCGAAATATCCGCTCTATATATATCTAAGATCAAGTTCCGCATCCTATCAAATAAACATGAATGAAGAACTCTCGCCTATTTTACAGGGTGTCGAACCGGAACCGAACCGAACCGAAAACCGGAACCGAACCGGTATTTTTTCCGGAACTGAACCCGAACCCGAACCGTTATATTGTTATCGCGATGAACCCGAACCGGAACTGAACCGGAAAAAAAATAACGGTTACCGGCTCATGTCAAAACGGTTCGGCCACGCGCTGTTGACAATAAATGTGCTATCAATGCCATTTGTTTTTTAAGTGCCGTCAACTTACACACACCTCGCTTACATATTTTTCTTCTCCACTCAGTCTTAGGAATATAAACGCTGCATCCATGAATCTTGACAAACACTGCATCCATGAATCTTGACATAGGAACCAGTATTGCGCTGGTCGCAGCTTGCACGGAAGAAAGAGAATTGGAAGGCTGTGCAAAAAAAAAAAAAAAAAAATCGCGTCACGGGATTTCATTTTCCTACAATCTCGTAAATCCTAAATGCTGCTGTGTGCTCATTTCATAACACGTTTCTAGAACGCGCGAGTTCTTGAAGCTTGCTTCCATCGGAATGAGAAAAGAAAAGGCTGTGGAGTTTGATCATGTTTGAGGGAGAGAAAGAAATTTTATTTACAGTTGAAATGAGCATTCATGAATTATATCTGCTCTTCGCTGCTCCAACCACCTGTCCCTGAGTCTTACACTACGATGTATCCCGTTTCGTATGTGCTGATTTCAGATGTTTTATTTGTAATTTATTTTGATGTTGCAATTTGTCATTTATAATTTCCGAACCGGTTCGCGAACCGGTTCAGCGCCCCGAACCGGTTCGCGAACCGGTTCGTGGATCGAATTAATTGAACCGGAACTGAACCGGAACAAAATTAATTTACCTGAACCTGAACCGTAACCGAACCCGTATTTTTTTCGGTTCGACACACTGCTATTTTATTTATTTGAGCATTTTCTACCCCACAAACTCTTTTCCCGAAAGCATATACGAGGGGCGTTGATAAAGTTCGTATTATCGCCACAAAAAAATGAAAAAAAACGGAACAAAACAGGCAACATCATGAGCGCGCGTCCCTCTATACTTCGTTTCAGCTTGGGTCCAGACGCAGCCGATGCTACAAGCGCGAGCTCCGGGCTTTCAGCGTTCCTGTCAAGCACGCGCGCTCGTGCAGTGCAAGCACTGTTCAGGGCCACATGCTCGCGCTTGTAGCATCGGCTGCGTCTGGACCTAAGCTGAAACGAAGTATAGTTTACGCACAGTATAAACATCGCATACTATAGTTGCTCGGAACTCCGACAAAGGGTCGAAACAAAATGGCACCGCCCGTCGGTGCCAAGCACATTGAGTGATTCGTTTTTTTTTTCATTTGAAGGGAAGAAATGCCAAGGAGATTCATTCCAATCTGGGAGCGTTGTTCGGGGACAACGCCCCAGTTTATGACACTTTAGTTAAATGGCGCAGACGCTTCCAGTGTGGCCAAATAAGAGAAAAGCATTTCAAGGACGGCGACCAAGGGATTGCTGAAGTGGAGCGATTCCTGAACTCTCAAAACCAGGAGTTCTATAACAATGGCTTCCGGCATGTAGTGCATCGCTAGAAAAAGTGGGTAACTTTTGGTGACGAATATGTAGAGAAATTCTCAACTCCTACTCCAGTTTGATTGCTGAATCTCTATTCCTTCGTGACAATAATACGAACTTTATGAACGCCCCTCGTAAGTTGGAGGTAGTCCGCACTCCCCCTTCTCCATGCCCCGTGCAAAACCGACACCGTGAGCAGGGGAGCGAGCGTGCCCCCCCCCCCCCCCCCCCCCCCTGCTTACGTTACTGTGTGCTAGGTGCGGGAGTCTTAGCAGATCTCTGTTTTCGTACAGCGCGCACAAATTATTGTGTGCCTGTAACTCGCAGGACATGATGGCCAACAGGGATTTTTAGGGGGGGAGTTAGGGGGGGGGGGGTGGCATTGAGAATATAGGAGTCGTTGCGAATTAAGGGGGTTCCTTCAGAAAAACAAGGGGGGGGGGGGTTACACCCCCGTAGGGTGGATGTAGGGACATCACTGATGGCCAACGAAATGTGTATGAAATTTATATTTACAGATTCCAACAGCCACATGAATTGAAAGGGCAGCAAGGGTGAGTGTCGATATTAGGACATTTTAGTGGATCGTTTTTAGCTCTCCGATAACCGTACTTCACAACGATGTATAATCTAGCCTTGTTGTGAGCTTTCGTTATCGAGCACGGCTATCGGAAAGGAAAACGCAATTTAGGGAGTTTTCATAGACCGTGTTTCTCCCCTTGCTAAACCCTCCGCAACGAAGAAGCCGATACTGCGACTGCGCGTCGATGGCCTTGACTAGAGTTCCGAGTATCGTAGCGAGTTGCGGAGAGCGTTGCGGGACAGCGGAAACGATCTACGACAAATCCCTATTAAAGCAATATCGGGGAGTTTAGCGTGTCGTGTTATCATTCAACGTTGCTTCTATCGGTGCTATAGCACGGGCTTCCACTTCAAATAATTCTTTGGAGTCTTAAAAAATCTAGAGCAAAAACAACGCATATTTTTAACATGACACAGGATTGGGATTTGACGTTTAAAAACATAGGTACACTGCGCCACGAAGTTAGCACGAACAAACTATCGCCGATTTTTCTCGTTCTTTTTTTCTTGTGAAAAGTGAATGATATCGAGAAAACTGTTATATGGGAGTATACAACCTAAGCGGTAGATCTTAGAACTTGACAATACGTAGCTGGGAAAAAAAAAAGCAAAAAGCGCCGATGTCGTGTTCGCGCTAAGAGTGTCGTGTAGTGTACGCATACCGCTACACGATCAGTGGAAGCAGAGTAAATCAGAATATTTATTAGACGAAAAAAAAAAGAAAGAAAAGAAAGACGTTTACAACTCCCTGTAATGCCGAATTCGAGCGCAGCTCTTGAGGAGGAGGAGGGGACGGTGCGGTGGGAAGAGTATGCCCCTCTTCCCCTCCCCTCTGCACCTCTTTCTCCTCTACCATTTAGCGAGAAATTTTCGCTATATTTCCCGCTAAATTCAGCGGGAAAAATTACCCGCTAAATTTACCGGGGAAATTTTTCCGTTAAATTTAGCGGGAAAATTCTTCCGCTAAATTTAGGTTAAAAATTCCCTCCTCCGCCTCCTCCTCCTTCTCCCTCGCTGCCCTCGTGACGTCACACGTGACGTCACCTGAGACGTCATTATGGGAAACGTCCCATAATGCAACGCGCGGTTCCGCCGACGCCGACGCCGCTAAAGCCGGAAACGGGCGCCTAAGTGCTACGCTCTAAAAGGGTTTTGGTGGTTTTCTTCTTTTATAGCTGAGAATTTGTCATTTCTATAAAAGCGATATGGCAAAGAGTGCTGTTATCGGGCACCAGCTTACGTGGCATCAATTTGTTATTTACACTAAAATCTGCATGACCCTTGCGTCAAAATGTCAATTTGTCTTTGCGCTAGCTGTGTCACGCAGAGAAAGAGACAAGTTCATTTCTCGAACATTTTAACAAAGCCTCCACTACTCCAGATAGACATTTTAGAAAACTGTTATATGGGAGTATCGAACCTAAGCCGTAGGTCTTCGTGCTAGACAATACATTGTTGGGGAAAAATAGCAAAAAGCGCCGATGTGGTGTTCGCGCTAACAGTGTCGCGTAATGTACGATTATACTCTAAAACCGGTCTGTCATAAAAAAACACTGTTCCTCTGATTTTAAAGGGAAAAACGATGCTTTCAGGAGGAAAGCTCTTTTTAAGAGGGAAATGGAAAAATAAAATAGCAACATCTAGAGGGACACCAAAGAAGCCGTTTCCTTGGTCCCTCTGAGTAGGAAAGACCGGCAGAAAAATTCATGCGTGTCGCTTTATATTAAGAGGGGACTGGTCCCTCTTAACTGGACCACTGTAGTTCGGACAAGAGGAGAGGTGCAGGCGCACTAATCCGCGGCAAAGAGTTCAGACGGTGCTAAGGCTTCGCGCCAATTCACGGAGAGCGGGAAACGGTCGTGGCCGGAGAGTCGCAAGCGTCATGCTGCTCGTTTGACTTCCCTGGGGTGAGTAGTCCTTTTATACTCAGGGGCGGATTTAGATGGGGGGGGGGGGGGGGGGGGGTCCGGATGCACTGACCCCCCTCTTGATTTTTGCATGTGTAAAACTTAGGGCGTAAAACGAAGGAGAGGGGGAGGGGATTCCTAAACATATGGTACGCTGACCAACACCTGACCCCCCCCCCCCCCCCCCCCCCGCTCAGAAAATTCCTGCATCCGCCCCTGGTTATGTTCACGCTTTTGTTTTGTGTACATTGCTGGTGGGACTAACGAGCCATCAATATTTTCACGCAGGTTGTAAAATGCACGAGCTTTGCACGTAGAGTAAGAGTTTTCAGCTGACTGCAGTAGTCCACGGTCGCTTCATGGCTCTGCTCGTTCAGCTAGGACAAAGCGTCGCTAATCGTTTGCCCTGCCGTGAGCCGCATGACTGTCTTTCGCACAAAACACTTGTAGCGGTATTGTTCGGGCTAGGGTGTCCAAATGCATACGCGTCTGTCTTAGGCTAATAATATAAGACCACATTGAAAAAAAAAAAAAAAAAAAAAAACTTTTTAATCGCGGGTTTTCGTCGCGTCGCAATGAAGCGTCAAGTCCAGTACGACGCGACCGCCTGCGGAAAGAGGGGAAAGGGGCAGCGGTTTCCCAAGAATGCATTTTTTTTTTAATTTATTTCCCTGGCGTACTTTTTTGTTCGTTATATTTTGACGGTCGCGCCGGCAAAGCTACCGGGCATTTTTTTTTTTTTTTTTCGGCGACGACTATGCTTTTGTTTTTGGGGATTTTATGCATGTTGTTTATTTTCCTCTTTGGTTCTGTGGCTGGTTGAATTTCCTTTCTCTGTGTCGCACACGCGCGAAAAATATATAAACAGAAGTTTTTTTTTTTTTCGGCTTTCAGGCGTTTTAGGACTTGGTTGACTATGGGCGCTAAATGACTATTCAAAATCTTTTTAGAGTAAGGCACTGGTTACGAATGTTGACATGAAAGGAATCAGTCGGGGGTTCTGCACGGATTGCTCGTGTATAGAGTTCTACGGGACCCTCTGCACGCAGGGTTGGGCAGAAATACTCATAAATGTATTTGCATATACAAATACTGGGATACATTAAAATATTTGCTAAAATACTGATACTAAAATATATCTGTAAAAATGAATCGCGATACGTATCGCAAATACATTTTAAATAGAGTCAAACAGTATTTAGAAATGCAAATACAGGAATACATTTTAGGAAGGGCAGAAATACAAATACAGAAATACTGATACTGCAATACATTCTTCAAATTTGTTTGAGACGCCAGCTGAGATGAAGTGGAAGTGTTTGATACCGAAATTACTTTCCCGTAGGCTTGGCACTATGCCTTGAAGGTAGTGGTTTCGGACGGCGAGGAGTCTTCAATGCGCTCAAAAAAAAAAAAAAAACGTTCCATCTAGGACTGACCGCGGTCCCTTCTCTGACATCCTGTCTGTCTGACGAGGGATGCGAAACGACTTCGACCCCTAAATAAATTCGATGCCACACTAAATCCCATCAAAACGTCACCATTCCCCTGTCTAATAAGGATGCCCCTGTCAACATTAATCACATGACGTCACGGTGAAACGAATTGGTATTCTTTATCTGTAGGTGTGGCCTTAAACATAAACCTTTACCACGCTGCTGTATGAAAGGACAATACGTACTTTCGTTGTAGGTTACCTCGTTGAAGATCGTGCAGGCAGTGTCATTTGGAATTTTCGAGAATAGTGGACCACGTGAAGCATCCTGGAACACATGTCTTGTCGTCTGTTACGGTTAAAAAAAACGATACGGTGGCATCCCTGTTGTGAACGTCCTTACTGCCGACATTCCGCCACCGACGCATGGATTGCAGTCCTCAAGCTTCGCCTAGCATCATCCAAACAGAGACCTCGTGGATTGCGACCTGATATTGCCGGCACAGGTGCGAGATCTCCGAGAAACAGCGCGCTCGAGACGAGTCACAGGTGTACGAAGTCTGGGTTGGCACCGCGAGGCCACGTCTGGCCTCCTTCCTGGGATTCGGATCACCGGAGCAGCGGGTCACGTTCACGTCGGCTGATGACGTACCCTTGAGCCGTGCAATATTACGGGCGCAGCCACAGACGCATTCGAATATGTGTTGAACTTCACTGCGTGAATCACCCTACTATTTCAAGCCAACCACCGCCCGGCTCGTGCTACAACGGACTGTGACTCAGCTTTTCCCGCTGGGTGTACTGTGTACGCTAAGGCAAGAAAGACGTTTAGCAGCGGGCATTAAATGCCAGCAAACAATGAGTCAAGAAATCCCTACCTAAGGACTTGCGGCAGAAGATGCTCTGACTCCACTCCTGGCACGCCACCTGGTTCGAGTCCCCGATTACGCAACGCTTCTCAGAAGAGAGAAGAGGAAGCATAAAAAAAATAGTTTGGAGAATCGAAAAGAACCTTGGTCAGCATAGTAACAATGCCCCAGTATCACCTTGACCCTAATGCCCTCAAAAGCAAAAAAAAAAAAAAAAAGCGTTCGGACTTGTTTCTGTCTGCACGGTGGAACGCACCACCCGGAGTGGTGTGCTTACTGCGGCCACCCGCTCACCGCCAAGAACGAACACGGTGAGTATAAACTTTTTGTATTCTGGTATGTAGCGAGGCTCTATTTACGTCTGCTAACATATGCGTTGCTTCTGAAAAAAAAAAAAATGAATTGGTTGCGTCGGAATGTCTACAGAAATATTTTTTTTTCTTTTTCAGTTGATTATGTTGCTTTTTAAAAAAAAGTCATCAGATCTCTTCTGCAGCTTCAAGCCGCAAATGGAATCCATGTTTTCCAAAGCACATGGATCTTCTAATGTCCCGCTGCCACTAAGTGCGTTCTCGTTTTGTCTTCGTAATACAAAAACAATTTCGTAAAATAAAATACAGTCAATTCTCGTGTCAAATATCAACAGTCGCAGAAGTTACGTCATAGGCTAATGTCACTTGCCATTTCGTCGTTTAAACTAGAGCGCAATGTGTTCCGGATAGGGCAAGAATTTTGTTTAAAAATGTATTGCTTGTTTCCCGAAGGAATTACAGCAATATTCCGTTTTTTTTAATGCACAAAAAAAAAATGTACATCACTGAACGCTTTTTCTGCATAACGTAGCGTAACCAGCCCTAACCAGAGGCCAAGATTCCACAACTAACTGTTACCATATTGGCATATTCAAAGGTATGTGATTGTCTGAAACCTTCAATGGGAAACTAGGGCCCTTTCGTGGTACATGACACCAAATAAGCATGGCCGGCTTTTCACTATCTTATTGCCCGCGGTAGTATACTTAAATTTTGGTTGAGTACATTTTTGTGCAAACCTCGTTCCCCGCAGAGTTCGAACTTTATGGCACCAAAAATGTATTTTCGTTTTTATATAATAAAATTCTCTAAATTAAAGTTATAAAAAATTACACTAAGCCCAGTTCAAGATCAAACCTCGTAAAATTGTTTTTCGTGCGAGTATTAGTTAAGTGAAATCATGCATCCTTGCTTTATTACCTACAATATTCACTTGTTATACTTTCTTAGATTATTTATTCAATCACTACAGATTGGGTTTCGAATTTTTTTAAGTGTTTGCATTTTATGTTCGCATTTGTTTCCTACCGCCTGCTTGAAAACAGGTGTAAGCTCTTCATTACCTTTATTGTAATTCCCACTCTCTGTATCTAAAGGAAAGCACCATGGTCTTTCATTCAGCTAAAGGCGGATGCAGAGCTTCGGTTCCAAAGCACAATGGTCACCATGCTGGGAAATCTGGCGGAGGTAAAAAGGGCCTTCTGTGGAAACGACCCAACAACATTCTTGAACATTGAAGACCCCCTCCGGTCTCGATTGTCCAGAAGTTCTCTCATTCCCATGGTACGGGAAGAAGCGGATGCACAAATAGAAATGTAATTTTCACGCTGCCGCAATTTTTGAACAATAGCTGCTTGCAGGACGACCGTACCCCTGACGAAAAAGTTCCAGGACCCAAGGGTTTCCTCGATTTTGAGAAACAGATCGTTTCTGGGAACTATTCAATGAAACTCTCAGCTAGCACGACTCTCGAGGAGGCACTCGTCATGTGCTTATGCGTGTATTACATAAGGGGACTCTCCTACCCAGCGGCATATGGACAAACCCTTGGATTCCTCCAGTGTCTGCTCGTTGAAAATGTCGAGTTTCCTATTTTGTTCATGTCGGAGAAGCTCAGAAAATTGCTTATGGCTGTTCAAGAACAACGAAAATTCTGTGCTTCTGCTGATGGCAAGAAACGTCGAGTAATTTGTCTTTAATGCTATGAAGCACTATAAAAAAAGCCCATAAACCAACTTTCCCGAACAACACTTTGATAGTCAGTCACCGTAACTCACGGAGGCAGCTCATCGAATCGCGATGCCAAAATATATGATTAGGCAAAAAAAAAACGAAAAAAAAAACGCAGTCTGTGTTGTGACATTAAGCAATGCAAAACGTCACATTTGTATTGTTTAGTGTCACAACTCAGACTGCATGTTTTTTGGTATAATCATGTTTCGGCATCGACATTCACTGAGCTGCCTCACTGAGTTATGGTGATTGGCTTTCTAAGTGTTGTGCGGGAAAGTAGACGCACAGGCCTTTTTTTAGAGTATTCTGTTATTTTTTGTGATATCCGCTGAAAGAAAGACAATTTTCAGCACGGTTGTATTGTTATTGCTTATGCTAGCCAAAATGAGTCACTTTGCAGCACGAAATTTTTTGTGGGATAGTTCCCAAGAAACGCCGATTTCTGGCGTCGTTCTAACGTCTATCAGAGCTTCGTTATAAAATTACTATTTTGATATTGACATTTCAATATATTTTCTTGTGCCATGGCAAATAAAACACGTCTTTACTTTTAAAGATTGATACTGTTTTATTTATCATATTGATTTCGTTTATGAAATATAATTTACAGATAATTTTTCAATTTTGTTACGCAGCACAAAATAACTTTGGCTAAACAATATCGGCGGAAGTGCGAGAACTGCATCACTGCAGTACAGCATGTCAGCTGACAGCGAAAACACGAAGGAGCAGAAATTCTACGATACGATAAGAGAGATAACCTAAAGCCGGGGTCACACGGCTTATTAGCCCCGAGAGCGAACACAAGCGTTGCTGTGGTCGGCCTTCCACGATTGGCCGAACGCTAACTATGACGTTGGAAAGAGGTTTATCATCGACGGAAATAAGAGGAATGAAAGAACTTTAATTTTGACGGTGTTGGCAGTGTTCCTTTGAGAGTGCAATGATTTCAAGCTTCCACCATGCTATTTACAAACACCATCGAACTTGTTGTTTGCAAGGTAATGACGTCACAAGGGGGAACCACAGGAGGGCGCCACCAAAACATCTCGCCGCTAATACATCATACAAAATACACTGTGCAGACATGTTCCAGAACCAGTCACCGCGACATCCGTGCTTTGTATGCCACGTGACAAAGCTACCTCTTGAATTGGTTGCCTCGTGGCGTACGAGGCACGGGTGTCGCGGTGACTCGTTTTGGAACATGTCTGCAGAATGCATTTTTTATAATGTGTAAGCAGTGCGACCCCTACATAAGGGGGACTATACCCTGCATTTTAAGTGGGCCGCCGTCCCTCCAAGTTTAAGAGGGAGAATATCTCAAAAATGTCCCTCTTACTAATTGGGACTGACCTCGAATTTAAGGGAGACGTGGTATCGCTTACTTTAAGAAGGCTGGTGTCTCACTCAATTAAGAGGGAGCATCCCTATGTAATATTAAGAGGTCTGTCGCCCCCCTTATAGTTAAGTGGGAAAAATCGAAGAAATGTACCTCTTGCTAAGTCAAAAGTCAAATTTGGGGGTTTACGTGCCAAACCAACGACGGGCATCTGGCACGCTCCAGCGGAGGACTGAGGATTAATTTGGACCACCTGGGGATCTTTTGACGTGCAACCGAAAGCTCGGTTACACGGCGCCTCCTCCGCAATAAGCCTCCGTCAGATTGCGGGCACCTCGGCCGGGATTCGAACCCGCCACATGGGGATCCGTAGGCCAGCGCTCTCGCCTCGGAGCCACCGAGGCGGCTCCTCTTGCTAAGTGGGACCGGGCTTAGAGCAATACCTTTAAATGATAAGAGTAAATTGTATTATTGGATATATAACGTATATATTAAATATAACGCAATATTTTATATACAACGTATTTATTAAGAATAATAATGGGCCTAGTACGTTTTTCTGTGGGACGCCTGAGGTGACAGAGGACCTGCATGACATTTTGTTATTGATAACTGTATAATGCGTGCGATTTGTGAGGAACTCTCTGATCCAGTCTATTATGTTTGAAGAAAGTTTACTCGAAGATAGCTTTTTAATGAGGCTTTGATGAAGTACCCTATGAAATGCTTTTAAGAAATCGATGAATATGGCGTCAGTTTCGAGTTTGTTATCTAGGTTAAAAAAGAGGTCATGTGTAAAGTGTATCAGCTGGGTTTCACAGGGAAACGTTTTCCGGAACCCATGCAGGTTCGAACATAGCAAGTTATTAAACTCCAAGTAGTTAATTACGTTTGTATAAATCATGTGCTCGAGAAGCTTGCAAGGTGACTGGTGATTGATATGGGGCGCTAGTTGGCTATTTGGTTCCGTTTTCTCGTTTTGTGAATGGGCAGTATTTTTTCTACTTTCCAGTCGTTCGGTAGCCTCCCTTAACTTAATGATTGACTAAATATTTTGTACAAGTAGTGAGCCAATGTTCGCTTTGTATTTTTGAAAATCTTTGAGTTTATCAAATCATCAACAACACTAGAAGGAAGTTTTAGATTTTCAATTGCTTTCACAATGCCGGGATATGAAATATCGATCGGGTTCATTGGCGCATTGGTCTAACGTGTTCAGGTTAGATATAGTATCAAGATCCTCTTGTGTAAATACTGAATTAAAAAAAAATATCTTAAGTTTTTCTGCGCTGTCTTCTTCAAATTTCACACCGTCGTCATCAACGAACGGCAATGCGTTCGGACGTGTCGGGTTTATAATTTTCCAAAATTCTTTTGGGTTGTTTATAAAAAAATATTTTTCAAGTCATGTTCGAAAAACTTTAATTTTGCTCGTGCGATCGCATTTTTATATACCTTTGCATGACTTGCATATTTATCCCATAGGCTGTTATTCGAAGGCGATAATTTTGCTTTCTTGAAAAGTCGTTTTTTCTTGTTGTTCATACGACTAATTGCTTTCGTGAACCATGGATTTACGTAATCTAATCGAATTCTTACTCGCGGAAAGTAGAATTGCAAAGTGAAGACAATATTTTTAAAGCGGCCCCAGTTCTCATTAATTTAATACTGGTCAAAAGTGGACACAAAGGAACACTAAAACGATTCTAAGCCCTCGTTTATTGCCTGATAGTTTGCTTTGTTATAATCCATAATGTAAATATGGTGTGCAGATTTTCAGGATATAGGAAGTTCCAGCGAAAAATGTATTACTAAGCGATCACTCAGCCCCAGAAGGTAGGAGATGCTGTTGATGTTGCTGGGATGAGACGATAAGCACAGATCAAGGGTGCTGCAAGAAGAACCTAGAATCCTGGTTGGTTGATTTATCCTTTAAACTAAGTTGAACGTTAAACATGTGTCAATGAATGCACGTGACGTAGCACATCGTGACGACAAAGAAAGCCAGTCAACATGTGGATAATTGAAATCACCATCAAGTGTCATAGTAGCTCTCGGAAACCTTTTGGAAAGGAAAGAAAAGTGCGTCATGAAGTTCCGTAACAAAATCATGCGAATAAGCTGGCGGTGTATATCAAACTCCTTGTAAGGCCTGATGAGATCGTGATGATGCAATCACCCAAACCATTTCCAACGATGACGGTACTGCCACCCGATTACAAGATACTGTGTTTTTGGCGGCGATAAGAACGCCACCACCCCCACCCCTTCTTTCGTCTCTGTCACCTCTAAACAATGCGAAATTCATGTTTTGGGAACCCTTCTATATATTTTACTCCTGGACGTAATCAAGTCTCCGTTAGAAACACTATGTCAGCATTTGCCGATTCAATCAATCAATGCAGTTCTTGTCGTTTGGAAAGTACACTTCTAACCCTTACAAAAATCTGTAGTTCAGTTCCTTTGAATTTCTTTTGAAAATTCTCTGGAATCGTATTGAATTTCTTTTTAAACTTTTTTTATGTTTTTAGACTCTATTTTCAGAACTTATTTAACTCCCAGTTAAAATTGCCCACTTAATTTTTTTAGAATTCCTTCTTACATACATGTTTTAGAATTCCCTCTTACATAAATTTTGTTGAATTCCTTTTGACGGAACGTTTAAAACGTTTAACGTTATAAAAAAATACACTAAATTTTTTTAAAATATATATTTTGAATTTTATTAGAAAATAGTGTCCCTTTGGTACATACACATCCCACAAATAAGCATTGGAAAAAAACACAAACACCATGAGGCACTCAACACCAGAATCACAGTCTCGTTAACTGCTCCAGAGCGTTATATAGCCTACATGCCTACAGGTAATCATTTGGCTCGTGACCACCTCAGCACTTACTAAGGTTCCAAGTGTCTGATCTCCTTCTCTAAAGTCAGTCAAAGGGAAGACATTGTTTCGAAGTTCGTGGACTCTATCTCTTACTAAAAAGCATTGGTACAACTATAGTAGGTTACAAGTCAAGAAGGTAGCGGCAAATGCCCCTCAAAGGGAATCATATATCCCTCCGCCACCTCCGCATCCAATAGCGTCCCATCGCTTCCGTGACGTCGCGGCCAACGCGCGAGGAGGGTCTTGCCTTTCTGTACATATTTGCTTTATCTTTCGACTTTGACTTAGCATTGTGGAAGCCACGAGAGGGAGATTAGAGTTTTCCCTTCCGATGGAAACAAATACGACTTTCGGGGATTAGCTTCCCCCTCCGATTGATACAAAGGCTGCTTGCAGGGGCTCGGTTCCCCCTCCAATGAATACGAAGGTCGCTTTCTTAAAAAGTGGGGGTCGAAGACAAGTTGGCACCACTCTGTGGCCATTATCTATTCATTGAAGCGGAACAAGGAGCGTTTCCAGTGAACTCTTCTTTCGACTGCGGAGGGATTTGAAACGGGCGCATCACGCTTGTGGGAGGAGCCTCTCCTACCTTCTTGACTTGTAACTGACTATAATAGTAATTCCGCGTAGTCGCTAAAACATGCACGAAAAATGCTCCTAG
Source organism: Ixodes persulcatus (assembly GCA_013358835.2). Classification (NCBI taxonomy): domain Eukaryota; kingdom Metazoa; phylum Arthropoda; class Arachnida; order Ixodida; family Ixodidae; genus Ixodes; species Ixodes persulcatus. The sequence continues at coordinate 76,879 of JABSTQ010005510.1, forward strand.
AACAAATGTTATCGCTTCTCTGCATAGCACCACTCAGGACGAAGCCCGTCAAGGCGGTTGCTCCACTTTAAAATAGTTATTTTGCTTTTCTTTACTAGTTGACCAGTTGAATAGGGTCAATAAAGTCACAATAGTCACTTACAAAGTGAGAACGGCAGGGCGTGTTTTTCGAACGCCTGGCCTCCAGCACGCGCCCCATGCCTTCCGTCGTGCTTTGAATGCGCGCTCGAGCTCGAGGGGTGCGAGACGTCGAAGCGTTGTCAAGGATAGAAGGCTCGCGCTGGAGGCAGGAGAACTGAAGCTCCTCCCTACGGTTCTCAACTTGTCAGAGACTATTGAGAAACTTAGTGACTTTTGACAGTTAGTCAAGATGTACCATGTTCAATAAAACGTCAACAGAAAGTCTGTAGCGTTTCTATTGGCACTGGCTACAGAAAGCAAACTGAATATTTTCCACAGAAAGTAAACAGAACGTCTGCAGTATTTCTGATCACACTTTCAACAGGAAGTCAGCAGAAAAAAGATTCCAACGTACAGTTAATAGAAAGTCAACAGGTTTTCTTTTGACTCAGGCAGAAGGAATTGATCAGAAAAGTTTCAACACAAAATCAACAAACTTTCTGTTGACCATGTCAACAGGAAGTTAAAGTCAAAAGAAAGTAATCAGAGTGAACAAGAAGTCAACACATTTTCAATAAAAAGTCAAAAAACATTTTTATAAGGGTTTGTAGAACCATATATCCATCGCCGTCATGCCGGACCCCGCACACGACCGCAGACCATATAGAGTAATAATAACAAAAATTGTTTCTCTTTTAATAAAATAATATAAAGAAATAATGCCAATAAGTTTTCTTTTTATTTTTTTTTAGAAAATAACCTACAAAAAAAAAAAAAAACATCGTTACAACTTCTTTTTAATTTTTTATAAGTCTACAAAACAAAATCTACTGTTTTTCCTTTTGAATTTTTTTAGAAAATACCCTACAGAAAAAACGCCATTACAACTTCTTTTAAATTTGTTTATACATGTCTACAAAAAAATTCAGTATTGTTTCGTTTGAAAGTTTTTTTGACAATATTCAAAACAAAGTGCGTTTATTAAGGGATTCAGTAGGATCCCGGAAAGTAAATAAGAAGTCTAAACAAATCAAAAAGAATGTTGAGACCTGTTTTTGTAAGGGAATATTTGTAAAAATAACCGAGTGCGAAGAGTTTGGGAAAAGCGGGGCAGTAGAGGTATTTAAATGGGAGCCCGCACTGATATCCACCTGTTGTACACGTCGTGGTCGGGGAACAAGGTTCCTGGGTTGTTATTTTTCAATTTCAACCACGCTGTCTAAATTCTTGTTAAAGACGAGTACTTTTCGCCAATGTACAATTTGTCTACGCGAAGTTTGTAACGAGCATCTCGCATTTTGGTGAATTCCATTAGTCTCCGTCGGGCCACCTGCACAGGTCAAAAATAGTTCTCACTAACTGCAAAGCCACTGTTTTTAAAGGGGCCCTGCAAGGACGTTTTTTACTGATTTTTAATTTGCACCGAACGTGAGCGCACTGAACGTAGTAACTTAATGAATCTTTTCTTTTCTCGAATTCCGCTTTATCTTAAAAGATAGGCAAATTAAAATTACAAAAACAAGCAAAAAATAACCTCCTTCATGACGGCCTTGGTTGCTTGAGTGGCCGTGAACTAGAGGAGGGGTAGTGAGCTCAGGGAGCGCTCACGGCTGCCGCACTCCGTGTCGACGGCTCGAGAGGGCGCCACTAAAGCATGTTCTGGATAGGCTGTATGAAGCGGGGAGCCAGGGCGGCTGGCATTGCATTTGCTGCGCGATTAAACACTAATTCGGCATGACATTTCATTGGCCACAAACGACAGCAAACACGGGGTAAAGATCAGTTCAGAACGAGAGCCACTTCGCGCTGCCATACCGCCAAAGGGCCAAACCGCAAGCTAAAGCTGCTCGCCGAAGGCCTTCGGAACGCTCGGAACCGGTCGGATCCTCGACTGCAGCGCCGCCGCGTACATCCGGGACCTTTCTACGCTCGCCGCTCGTCGGGGCCTGATCCCACTACACCTTTCTAGTATGCGCCGCCTTTTCCACCGCTTGGTGGCGGGTATGTCGAAGGGTCATTTCTTGTTTCCATACTTTATAAACTGCATTTGTTTCTTTTCTAATCTAAAATACTAAACAAAAACTACTTTTATAAATAACTGAAACGGCTCGCGCCACTTATATTTTGTATTTCGACTAAAAAGAAGCTTTTAGCTGCTCTAACCAGTAGTAAGCTCAGGACCAAAGACGTCACTTTTCGCGCGCTTTCCGCACCGCGGGTCGCCCCCGTAGGTGGAGGAGGTTTCCGCGTCGTCCGGTTAAAATATGACGCACTGATATTTAGTTACTCTCTCCGTGCCCGCTGGCTTGCCCGAACCCCAAGAGACGTGGAAACCGCAAAAAAAGGTAGACGATTAAATATGATTGCAGGGCCCCTTTAAGTTTAGAGCTCGAACCTAAAATCGCTTTTTTGTGTTTATAAAAACAAAATTTGACAATAATTGGCCTATTTCTACCTGCCCGAAACGAACCGATACGGCGTGCTCCGTATATATGTCACCAGGGCTTATGTGTAGTTGAAGTTTAGTGGCACACAGCTCGACCAGGTATGATTCGGATTCCGACCAGGTTTCGTTTTCCTTATCTTGAATCCCAAAGAATACTAAGTTTGACCTGCGTGACTGCCTTTCTTGTGCGATGCAGCGTTTTTTTAGTTGTTCTAGCTCTGTCTGCGCTGCTTGCAACTCGGCTTCGGCTTTTTGCATGGCCTCTTGGTTTGATCCGGTACTTGGCAAATCTTTCCCAAGTTTGCTCACCCGCGCATCCAGTTCGCGTACCGATTGTTCCGTGTTGTTTTGTTTTTCGGTGAGTCACCCGATTTGTCTTACTAACTCAGTTTGACCGTGCTGTAGCTGTAACACCGTGGCGTGAATTTTAGTGAGCAATTCTGCCTGGGCCTGTGTGAGAGGGCCGGAATTCTGCTCTACGTCCCCGGACGGTACCAATAGCAAGTTCGACAAAACAATGTTAGCACACTTGTCGTAAGTGATAAAATCAAATTCAGTGATGTGAAATGTGTGCTGCAGAAGGTACACGCTCAGAGGCGAGACAACCACAATGGCCTCATTTCAATGGAAGTCACGTATAAAGTGTGGTCACCGCTATCGGTGCTTTGTTTTAGTTGAAATACAAAGTGGATGTGAAAGTAACCACAGCTCGCTTTTTAAAGGCAAGATGTAGCTTGAATCTCTATCTGCCAGAAAAGATCACGTCAACTCCAGACAGTAGCGCAGTTATGTATGGCCATAAATAAACAAAGTACCCGTCAGAGGTCTCCACAAACTGCACCGTATACTCCTGCCGTTGGGACTCCTTAACGGCCTCCAAGTGGCGGGGCAGCTTCAATCGCAGACTTCGAAAGTCGGCGGAAAGCTGGGACTTGGTATAAACGTGTGGTCGCAACAAACCAACGAAGAAAATATAAAAAAAAGGAAATCCGCGCCGTATGGCCTGCCTTCTGTTTATACCAAGCATAGAGCAGAGCGAGTCGAACACAGCGAAGATCGCTTATGTTTTCATGAGCACACTGACATGCTTTCCCAGACATCTGTGTAAATACGAGAGTGGCGTGAAATCGGCAGCGCTTTTTCGCGGCCCTTCTTCCTCTGCTCGACGACCAGCCGGGCTTTTCAATTCCCCCCGCGCCTCTCGAGAACTGAGGCGCTGCGAGGGTATGCAGTTTGAACTACGATACAGTTGTGGCTGATTTTCTTAGAGTGTCTACGGAACGTTTAATGAAAGGTCTGCGAGTCTCGGAAGTGCCCGACATAACTTCAATAATAACGAGAGAACTTATCTGTGAAAGTAAGAAAAATGAATCGTTTTTACGTGGGAGTGTGTTTCTGACCGCCTCGCACTGCTAGGCTAAAAAATAAAAAAAGATTATTGAAAAAACAGGTCGAAAATTGTGCACGAAAACTTTCCACTTTAATGCCTTGCTTAGAACGTGGCCTGCCGGTTCAAGATCTCTATGCAAGAACTTCGAATTTATCTCGGTTAGGTACGTCAAGTACCCAAATTTTATTTCGAATAACTTTCAGAGCTCGGGTCACACATTTCAACAGAATCTTTAGCTATTCTGGTTACACACGGTGATGCGCTCGTAACGCGGTAGACAGGATGGCGTCACCTTGCTTGAAATGAATGTCGTATTATACCACGAAACTTCAATGATGTCGTTCGGTCATACCGTGCTCTCGCGCGCACCAAATGTTATTATCCCTGCATAGATCGAAACCGTAACGTATGCGTGCCATTCACGGAGTCCACGCGCAATCGTCCGAGAGATGTGCGACAGGCTCAGTCTGCTCTACCCTTTCCTTGCAGTCTCTTTAGGGCTTCCGTCCGCTGTCTGTACGTATGCCGTCTTCAGCGCCACCTCGCAACGAATCGGGCCATCTGGCGACGCGTTGCCGCAGTCAGTGAGGAGAGCAGCATGGAGCCCAGGATGAACGAGGCCACATAAATCGCGCTTGTTTGGGCGAAGCGTACGCTGGTTCGTTTACTGCAAGACACAGCGGAGCCCTTATCCTAAGCAGTCCAACTCTGCGTGGTTCTCTCCATGAACGCGGGAAAAAGCGGGGGCCATTTCGAGCGTCGAGGTGCCGCGCGAAATCTTGGATCGAGAATGGGCAGGGAGAGACGCACCCGCACGAAAGTTTGCTTGTACTGATTTTTCGCCATTGGGAGCGCGTGCTCCTGGTTCTAAAAACCTGCGAACTTCGTACCTCTGTTATTTGTTTGCACTTGCGTGTCTCGGGCGTATATGAGGTAAAGCTACGTTGGAGCTCCATCGTTCCTGTAATTTTCGTCCACTCGTGGCCTCAACACCATATCTCAAAGAACGCGGAATTAAATCGAGTAAAGCACGAGAGCTGTGCGTACAACCGAGTTAAGTAGAATCCAGACGGCGGGCACCGAGAGATGGCAAACAACGTGGACGTGGAAAACGAAGCCTCCGCGTGTTTTCTCGGCTGTCACTCGTCCACGGCCAGGATCGATGCCTCTCTTCGGCCAGACGAGAAAAACGCGCATAAAGGTGCTCTGTCTGCGCTCGAGAAAAAGACACAGCTCAGCCAGGGCAAACAACGCGCTCGTGACGGTGGACAACGTCGCCGCTCCACGGGGGACATTGAATTGGCAACCGACACGCGCCCCGCAGATGAGCAGGTGCGATCTCCTCCCCTTCGGCGGCCTCCCGCGCGCGCACGCAAGAACCTGCATATTTCATCGCCTTTCGCGGCTTTCCAAAACAAACTGAGATACAAAAAAAAAAAAAAAAAGCATCGGGAATCATGGGCGATGCTAATGCGGGGACCCATCGCCCCAAGGTCACGAACCCTTCTCGAATCCTGCATGCACCGTGCTGCCGAGGAGTCAGCTAAGCGTACGATGTATTCGCCGGGGCTGCGCGTAAATAAGAAGGGGTGTTACCGCGAGAGCACCATTGCCCGCGCAACAGCGCCGCGGCAAGGCCATGCCGCGCACGCCAAGCCTGCCTGCCGCGCACGCCGCGATCGTACGTCCAGACAGACAGTCTCGAGGTGCGTGCCACTGCCGGGAAAGAAGATCCGCCGCCTGCTTCTGTGTGCGTGGAAGACGCTACACGCCGAGTCGTTCGCCCGGCGCGCTCCATTTATAGACCGGAGCACGCGAGGGCAGCCCGAAAGAGCCGCTCCGTCGGCAGCGAGTATGAGCTGAGTGAATTGTTTTCGCGAGGAGGAAACTGCATCTGATAGGGTTTTCGGACTGAAGGACGGACGCATCGATCCTGCCTAGGCGCCTCGGGAGCGCATCCCGGGAAGAGGAGAGGGCCGTGGGCGTAATGTTGGGGAAAACCGGGACTGATTCAGGGATGCCCACGTCGGGACGCCGAACTTTCTTGTCCGCGCATCTACTCGGTCTTCCGTCTCCTCCTCGAAGCCCGGGGAGGCGAGCAGAGCGGCGGTGACTCAGTGCATGCGGGTCATCAAACGAAGCAGGGAAAGACTCTCTCCGGACGCGAAAGAGCAGGGGTATATACGGCGGAATAATACAATTCCCGGTCTCCGGGCCCCATAAAGGAAAACAGACGCGGCTAAAGCAGCGAGCGGAGCGCGGACGTGAAAACCAGCGCTGTCCAAACATCGAGTGCAGTCCCGAAAACACTGAAAGAAACGGTCGACGGCACTGTCGCCGGTGCCTCTGGGGTTAATTAATGGTAGTCTATGTAATTAATTCGGCTGACGGGGTTGGGTGGACCCGAGCCGCCTCTGCAGAAGGGCATTTGAGGAAGGTGCTCACTGGGGAGCTCATGGAGCGTGCTGGGGAAGTGTGCGGGAGTGCCGCGAGTAAGGGCTCAGCGGCGGACGCGCCGAGGTGAGAGGATGGAGGCGTCGACTGATCATGCTAATCGATCCGCGCGCCTCGTGCCGAATCGTGAATTCGGGGTTATTATAAATGGTACGAGAGAGACTGCAATGCGCAGAGAACCCAGTTCGATTGGGACTCGCGACAATAGCTTAGCGAGCCAAGTTATTCGATATTCGGAAGCGCACACTCGAGGCTCGCAGCAGGCTTATTTACGATGTCGGAGAAGGGAGGGCTGGTTTGAACGATGCTGCTGCAAATTTATAGGCGATTAAGCGAGAAATTTGAAGCCTCAAACTTCGGGTTACCGCGGCCCTCGAGGACGGGAAATCCTCGGGAGAAGGAGACAGAATACCCTCCCCTCTACCCGCCGTCCCCATACTGCGACCCAGAAGAGCTATCTCTCCGCCTTTGAAACAGCCGGACGACATCTCGTCCATTACTCCAGTCGGCGCGGTCGTTTAAAGCCCGTGACACGCACGTGGTTCAGAGACACACTATCAGGCAGGAGAAACGTCCTAGCTCAACGGGTCCGTCAAATACTTGGGTTCCTGCACGCCCCCTCCCACCCGCTTCCTCTTTTTACGAGGTATGGGCCTTGAGCGGCGGAGGGCCTGGGAGAGACCCGAAGCGCCCAGACACGGGGTCCCCAGCACTCGGCTCCATCGCTTGGCTCGGGTTTCAAACCCCACCTCGAGTTCTTTTTCGGAAATCCTGGGCAGGCCCCAACACTCAGCTCCTTCGGTCGGCAAACGCAGAGTGTAACGACGTTTGGAAAGCGACGCCAACGTCTACGAATGTTCAGAGCTTTATCAAGTCTTCTATAGTTCTCGGTGTTTTGTATTTTCTTTCTTATGCTATTCTACGAAAAAAATTGCAGTAGCTTGATCACGCTGACAAATCTGACGTCCCGCCACGTGGCTCTGTGGCATCAGTGACAGTCTGACGTCATCTGTGACTTCACAGAGTCACGTGACGTCACGAGTCACCTAACATCGTGGCGTCACCTGACATCGTGGCATTTCTTCGTGACGGTTCTTCATGGCGGTTCTTCGTGTCGGTTTTCTCAAACTTCGGCTGATGAAACGCAATTTGTGTTAAAAATGCACGTCTACCGCTGACGTTTTGGTGTGGGCGTGGCTGCTGCGCATTAAGGGAAAACAACGATATCCTGACCTGCATGCTTCTCCGATAATGTCAACTCCGTGGGTTCACGCAATGTGGAAGGGAATCAGTCAAATTTATTGCCACGTGCACGCGTAACACGAAAGAAATGTGTAAAGCAGCAAGCTCAGGGTAGTCAAATTATCGACGGGTGTGACAGAAGATAATTAATAAATATTTGGGTTATAACAAGGTACTGCAATGACAGGTTGCAGTAAGAATCATTGTAATATATTTGGTGGTATCATTTTGGGACCAAGCTGTCCGTTGCGTGGTGCGTGTAACCTGGCAAAGGTTACACACAAAACAAGGCTTGTGCCGCGCGCAAAAAAAAAAAAAAAAGACAGGAGAGAAAAAAAAGCTACGTGCACGACTTTTAAAAATGATATCAGATTCGGCGCGCGCATCCGATTTCAGCGCGAACATCAACCACGCTGCCATGCGGGAAACACCACGTCTCCTGCCATTTCTTGTTTTCGGGAAGTTCATGACTGATAGCCAGCAGAGCCTGTGAGTGGCTACGTCCTGAGACCTACATCATGAGGACGCTCCAAGGTATTGTCCAAGGAGACAAACGATACATAAATTAGAAAAGAATCGTTTCAAAGCGGTTTACCAGCGCTGGAAAAACGTCCGCTTCCGTCGGGCAGAAGCCGCACGCGGCACAAGCCGTGTCGTGCATCGACAGCCCATTACAGTTGAGCCACTCGCTCCGCGTCAGCCCCAAAAGCGAATTTTGACCGTGTGGTAGCCCAGCTTGGGAGCGTCCAACGATAGGCGTGAGCCACGGTCGAGTTCCGCTGTCCTGGTACGATGCTCCAGGGGCCCTCGTCCCGACCAAGGCATCTGGGCGCCCCGACGGGGAGTCGCGGCCGCGCTTCCGGCGTGCGCGCGCATTTCATTCAAGAGGGAGCCTTTGATGCGGAGCGACGGTGACGACGACGCTTTTCCGAATTACCGACGTCCTTCCGGCCTCGACCAAGATCACGGAGGGCGCGCAGTTCCGACCCGCAAGAGGCGCGCTGCTGAACAGCAGCACCAGTCAGCGGTCTGCGAGGCGACCTCGCTCTCCGCGACGCTCCTGGCTGCGACAAAAACACCGGAAGCGGAGCCCTCTTCATTTCCCGTTTTGGGGGAGTTCGCGCCCCCGTGTTCTAACCCTCCGCCGCGGCTGACTCGGAGATGGCCATGGGAGATGGACCGGCATTTGATCAGCGGGGGCTGGAGATATCTACTACCTGACTGACGACTTGGTTTTCTTTTCTTCTTTAATATTTTCTTTACTACCATTCCAGATATTAATTAGATTTGGGTTCAAAAGCTATCGCAGATACCTCGCACGTCACAAATCGCTTCGTTTTATATCTAATACCTCGGGAATAACAGCTATGAAGGAATAAAAAAATATAAAAAATTAACGTTTTTCTTTGTTTTTTCTTACTGGGCGATAAATATTAAGGTGCTAGGGCCTCGTTAAATAAATTTTTTTACCCCCCTTATAATCAAGAAGTCAAAATAAATTATTAGTAGCGCTGCTGTGACTAGCTAGAAACTTGAGTTAAGGCCGGTTCAGACACTTGCGTTTGAGTGCGTTTGACTGCGTTGCGTCGAGAACCGAAAGCGAGTCACCGGCACATATGTGCTTCGTATGAAGCGTGGAATGCAATTCAAGGAATCATCGTGGCACGCGATATAAGCAGCAGGGATGTCCTGGTTTCTCGCTGCCGCAACGCAGTCAAACGCAGTCAAACGCAACTGTCTGAACCAGGCTTTACAGCACTGGGCGCGTTAAGACCGTGCTCCGGAGCGCGAGAGTTTGCTGCTCCTTTCACTAAACGGACAGGAGTGCCACCGGAAACTGGCACTCGAGCGCGCTCTTCGTGCACCAAGAATTTCTCGGAGCGCGAGTGACTTCTTCGGGCTCCGTGACGTCACGTAAGCAAACAAGATGGCTGCGCTGCTGTTGAGACCGTCGAGACGAAAGGCGTAGCCGGACCGCTGCCCCTTTTCAGTTGATTAGTGCTTAATCCAGTGGGTAAAAACGATTTGATTTGAAAGCCAGGACAGCAATTAGCGTTCCGAAAAAGGTTCGTTTGTGCATCTCGCCTGAAAAAGAAATTTATCTATCGAATGGTAGCGTGCCGATAGCACAGCGACAGAAAAGTTGTCGAGATGAGGAGACATTCGGACCGCTCTGTCCCTTTTATAATGCTTAGCCCAGCGAATAAAGATACTTCCATTTGAAAGCCGAAACATCAGTGAGCGTCGAGGAAAAGGTTTGTTCGTGCGTCTTGCCTGAAAACGAACTGATTTATCGAACGAGCGTGCCGATAGCTCGGCGACAGAAAAGTTGTGATGAAAAGACAGTCAGACCGCTGCCCTGCTTAGAATGCTTAGCCCAGCCGCAGCGAATAAAGAGGCCGCATCTCCACCTGGTGAATGATGTTGATTGCGGCGAAGCTCTGGTGGTGCTGATGATACTGATTTTATTGTTCATAGGTAGTGCTGATGGTGCTGATTTTTTTTTATTGCTCATAGGTAGTGCTGAGTTCCGGGTTGCGTTTCGACTTCATTATTACTGCTTTATGGTCGGTGAAATGCAGAGCCAGTGGTTCTTCTAGCGGATCAGCTTGGATCCGCTAGAAGCCGTGGGAACGCATCTCCACCGCTTAAGTCAACGGTCCATGTCAGAAAGAGAATATGTGGTATGGAACGTGGTTATATACGCATTTGAGCATTTGACCGCAGCGCCCTCTCATCTATAAACGTTGAGCCAATGCATGCAAAGTTTAACGCGATTATATACGCATTTGACCGCAGCGCCCTCTCCTGTATAGACATTGAGCGGCTACATGCAACGTTTCATCCATGACAGACAGATGGGATGGCGATCGATGTGAGCACGGATGCCGGACGGATGGACAAGGCTAGACCCTAAGGAGCTTCGCCCCTAAAAGATACTTAGATTGGAAAGCCGAAACATCAATTAGCGTTGCGGGAAAGGTTTGTTCACGCATACCGCCTAAAAACGAATTGACGTGCTATCGAACGACGGTGTGCCGGCATCGGCGTAGCTTCCGTCTCGCTGCGAGACGGAACCGACGGAACCAGGGAATCTCTGACAAATTTGAAGGTTTCCTGCGTCGACGAGCGGATTCAAGAATGTTGTCTTTAATTTAAATCGGAACAGCATGCATGGTCAATAAACAGATCGGCCAAGGTAACTTTCCACATATGCGCACGAAGCGAGTCTTCAAACCTTTCAGGAATATTAAAACGTTCGTAGAAACTTGATAACGTCGCCGCCTCTTTTGCTTTAGACTCTGCCGCTCCACACGGGCCTAATTATTTATCTTCGAAATATTTTCGGCTTCTGTCACCCGTATCCACGGTCGGAAGGAGCTCGTGTGGCCCGTCGATAGTTTCTGGCCGTGTTCCAAAACTCACTCGATCTAACTCTAGGGTAAAGGTGGTTATCGAAAACCTACCCGCGTCCAGCGTTTCTCTATTTTTGTTGTCACGTGACATAATCCGCCAGGGCAACTCGGATTCATTCGAGTAGGTTTGGAACGCAGCCTCGGTGTGTCGCGCTTCTGTACGCTATGCGTCGTTTAGTTGATGCGCTCGGAGTAGGAAACTCGGAGCGTCGGAGTAGGATGTATTACAGCGAGCATCATTTTTTTAGGTCAGTTTTAGCTGCCGGAAGTTCGAAGTTCAAATAATAATAATAATAATAATAATCAATCAATCTTTATTATACAGTGCCCAGGAACAACCCTGAGGTCTTGGTGCTGGTACACTGGTGGATAAAAAAAAAATAAAAACATTATACACATCTCCGCAGGAAAGAAGATACATTTTTAAGCATAATACTAGGTAGTGTACGAGTAATTAGTAGAATAAAATAAGAACGAGGGAGTAACAGTAGAAACGGAACTCAAGACCGTAGGACAACAAGTGCACCACCAGAATGAACGGCATGGAGATGACGAAATTCAGACATAACAGAGCCATTCAGCAATGCTCATCCTGCACGGGCAAGTTTTTAATAGAAAGGACAAACGTCCTGTAGCAAGGGTGGAAAATATCAAGTCTTTCAGAGTAATGATTCAAACGCTGTGCCATTCTCACAATTGGGTTTACCGGACTAAACGTTCTAGACACATAAAAAGATGACCGAAGACGAGTAGGCACACGTGGGACCCTAAGGCACAGTTCCGATAACAGGCTCGGAGAATTGATGAGTCCATGCAGCGTTTTAAACAAAAATAGTAAGTCCGCGTTCTCCCGACGCCGGTGCAAGCTAAGCAAACCAACACGCTTTAACGCAGACTCATATGTTAAGCAGTGAACATCCTCCTTTATGTAGCGATGTTTAAAGATAGAAACAAACTTTTTTTGCACACGTTCGATCACCAAGGAGTGACTTTTAGAAATTCCATTCCAGACTACTGAAGCATATTCTAACTGCGACCTGGATAGTGAACAGTATAACGTGATAAAAGCAGTCGGGTTTTCGAACTCCCTGGTTAAGCGAGAGGCAACGCCCAACATTCGCAATGACGAGTTAACCACCCTACCAACATGATCAGAGAAACGCAACCCAGAATCAACCATGACTCCAAGATCTTTCATTACACCTACTCGAGACAAAGTCTCTCCTTGAATATTATATGCAAAAGAGATATTGTGAGTTTTCCGAGAGAGCGTCATGACCTTGGTTTTGGACGGGTTCAAGAAAAGGTCGTTTTCAGAGCACCATCGGTAGAAAGAACATGCATCTTCCTGGAGCTTAGCACAATCATGTTCAGTAACTATTTCTCGATAAATTTTTATATCGTCAGCATATTGCAGGAATGAAGAATTTAAAACAGCAAAAGAGACGTCATTTACGAAAATTGTGAACAGAAGGGTTCTTAAAACAGATCCCTGAGGAACGCCAGAGCGAGCCTTGTATAACGAAGAGTTCATGTTGTTGACCCGGACATACGCCTCTCTCTCTGACAAATAGCTTCCTAACCAGTCGTGTACTGAGCCCCATACTCCATAGGAGGAAAGTTAATAATAATAATAATAATAATAATAATAATAATAATAAATTTGTATTCAGGAACATTCATAAATTCATACAGGAGTGCGGGGGCAATCAAAGCCAACAGTGGCTTGTGTGACGCCACCCCCCCCCCCCCCCCCCAAAAAAAAAAAAAAACAAAAAAAAAAAAAAAAAAAAAACAGAGTTGGAATGTTCAAGAACACAGTCAGTAAAAAATTAGCACAAATCAAGCAGAGAACAGGAAAGAAAACGATGATAAAGCACTTAGGAGTGCACAAGACAAGATGACTAATATATACACAAATGGAAATGCAGTAATTATAGACACCATTGTGAAACGACCAAGAACAAAGTCAGTACAAAATTTCGCAAAAATAAAGCAACGTGGACGTTACAAAAAGAGATTAAACAGTTAGGAGTGCACAAAACATGAATAATATGTACACAAATACATATGTACTAAATATAAACATTGTTATGTAATCTCTCCTCCAGAAAGATAAAGCTTCATACTTTTCTTCAGCTGGCTTAAAGAGTTAGCCTGCAGAATTTCAGACTGCAAATTGTTAAAGGTCTCAGGCACATAATATTCGCGCGTATTCCTACCGTATCGAGTACGGACAAAAGGGATTTTAAATTTTTCTTGAAAACGAAGGGAATGAGTAGCTACGTTTTCTCTTTTGAAATCATCAGACCAGAAGTAACGTTAGACAACAGTTCGAGTAAACAGACTTTTGAGACATGGAATTGCAAAAAATTAAACAAGTCACTGTCATCAGGTATTTGCAAGCCATAAGATACACTTTTCAAAATATTTTTCAAAATGCTATCTATTTTACCATGCCACTGGGCAGAACAGTTTCCAAACACTGTAATCCCATACCTTAGCACGCTATATGCAAGCGTGTGGGCGATTATTTTACGTACCGAAAAAGGCATAAGCGATTTGGTGTTATATAAAAGGCAACTTACACTCCTTAGCTTTGCACAAAGTGACATGAACTGAGCATTCCAAGTTAGGCCGCAGTCAAAAAAAATTCCAAGGTACTTGACAGATTCAACATATTCTAATGAAACACACTTGCATGGTACACATTTTGAGCTGATGTAAAACAAAAGGGAAATCCAGATGCACGTATTTAAGGGGATTATGAAAACAGATAAGTTTAGTCTTATTTACGTTAACGTCCATAAGGTTTTGCTGAAACCAATCCATGAGTGAAGTCGCAGCACACTGTAGTGAGCGTGCGGCATTTTCAAAATTAAGATGTCGAGTGACTATTACGGTATCGTCCGCATATTGATAAAGCTTGACATCAGAGAGAGATTTTGAAATATCATTAACAAACAGATTATATAGAAGTGGAGACAGAATTGAGCCCTGGGGTACCCCTGCTCTTAACATTGTTCGCGGACTGCGGGACTCAGCTGCAATTACAAGCTGTGAGCGATTCATAAGGTAATTGGACAGAAAAGAAAAAAAACGGGCCACGAAAGCCGTAGCTATACAGCTTTCTCAAGAGGACTGAATGGCTGACCGTATCAAACGCCTTAGATACGTCTAAAAAAAGGGCACAGCTAACAAGATTTCTTTCAAAACCGGAAAAGAGTAAATCTGAAAAGTCTTCCAGCAGAGGTTGAGTTCCTTTTCCCCGAATAAAACCAAACTGACTAGGTGAGAGGACATTATGCACGTCTAGAAAGGATGACATAACTTGGAATACGTGTTTTTCTAAGATTTGAACAATAATTGGTAATATAGAAATTCGGCGGTAATTTTCAATCCTATTCGCTCCGCCTCCTTTGTATAAGGGCCTTACAATAGCGGTTTTTAGTTCATCTGGAAGAACGCAACTCTCAATAAAGCCATTCAACATATAAAGCAATACATGCTTGATATCCTCATAATTTCTGCGAAGATCGGAAACTCGGATGCCGTCATAATAATAATAATAATAATAATAATAATAATAATAATAATAATAATAATAATAATAATAATAATAATAATAATAATAATAGTAATAGTAATAATAATAATAATAATAATAATAATAATAACGTTATTCACCATATATACGTATATCCGTCCGTTAACTGTTGTTTGACCGAAGGTTCTCTATCGCATTTTACCTACGCCTTCGGCCCCTGCGCCACCATGCTTTTCTTGGTCTATATATATATATATATATAATGGGGGCTGGAGAACAAAGATGTCCAAGCAGCCCTATTGGTCCCAATGTCACCTTGCACAGCGGTGCAGAACAATGAACTAGTTTTTATATAAAGATCCATTGACGAAAGCAACAACCAAACAGTATAAACATCAATAAACAGTCAAGTAGAAAACCCACTTTGAATGGGCATTAGACCCTATCATTTGTATATAATTGTCACAAACTTCGCTGAAGAAATGTATGTGCTGTAAGGTAATTCCGCCTTGAGCGAGACTAAGTAATAAAAAGCTGAAAAAATCATTGTTTTGAAATATAGTATTTACGAAGGTCACGTGAGCTATTAGGTACTACATCAATACTTACATTTTTTTTTAAAGTTATCAGTAATGTTCGTATGGTTATTTTAATAATTTGAAGAACATAATTTATGCGAGATATTTCTACTCTCCAGAAGTCCGATTGACAAGCAAAATATGTTAATGTTCTTTTTTTCCTTTTTTTTTCTGGGTAATGCTACATTAAAAAAAAAAGAAGAAAAAAGCTATTAATCTCTAAATGCTCTTGTCTATACGCTCACACTCTATTCCTAGTGTTTCGTCATTACTTATTTCTAATACCTCCAATTTATGAAAAATTTGGTCTGTGTGGAAATTGTACGGCACGTTAGACGCAATACTCTACGCTTTCATTTGCAATAAAAACATATGCAAATTTGTTTTTATAGTGGCACCCCAGACCAGATGGCATAGTTCAAATAAGATACAGATAAAGTTTTATACAAGAGTAACTTGACGCTTGATAGAAGGAAACCAATGATGGAAGCAAGTTCTTAAATTATAGTCTATGTGCGCTGAGTTCAAGACATGTGATTTGAAAACAATACACCCAAGGTGTTGAACGAGCTTTCCATTTTAACGAGGCGCAATGATGCCGCCAGAAATATTAACATTCCTAGTTTTGGGTCTAAAAAGCATGGTTGCGTTTTTTTTACTACTAATTAAGATATTAATTAAATATTATTTGAGGTATACGAAGTTTCGAGCCCTCTTATGCTATTTGCAGTTTGTGTAATATCGTTACTATTACGAGCGTATAATAAGAGCTGGTATCATCAGCGTTAACAATAAATTTCGCTCGCGGTGAAAAGTTAATGATGTTGTTTATATATATATATGTTAAAGGTCGGTCTGTATACGCAGACTTGCCAATTCAATATTTAGCAATAATAGATTTCCTTGACCCTATCAATAAAAAAAAAATAGTCGAAAGAATGGGACTTCAGGTCCGCATTCCATTCCTATTTCGGACCACAGCTTTCCCAAATAAATAAAAAAACGCACAGAAAAAGGCGACCAAAAAGTAAACGACATCTCCAAAAGCGCAAAAAAAGAACGAAAAAAAAGAAAAAAAAAAAGTGGCCTGCACAGGGATCGAACCTGTGGCCTTCGCGTTATTAGCACGACGCTCTAACCGACTGAGCTAGCAGGCCGAGCGATGCGACACGTTCCATGGCCAGAATAACTTCATTTAATTTCTAGGACATGGTTAACCTGTACTTCGTTACTTTTTGCCTGGTGATTTTTACATACTTAGTACCCGGTTAGTTAAAAATGGCACCCGGTTATGTTGGTGCCCGGTTACATTTTCCCGGTTACGTGGTACCCAACCACTTGGCAGTGCACCCTCTTATCCACAGGAGGAGTGCGCAGCCCCAGCCTTCCCAGGTGAGCGTACCAGACACGTGGCATATCTCATGTAGACGTCATTTTCCGCTCAAAAAGCTCGAGAGAAGGCGCTAGCTGACCCCGGGACGCGCGCTCGCTAAAACAATCACTGCCTAATTTTTTTTTTTTTTTTTTGCGGTGAGCGGCGTTTTTTGTGATTACTCACACATATAAGTAATGAAAGTCAGCACGTCAAACATACGTTTCAAACTAGCACTCTCTTGTCTTTATTCACACTTCAAGTATACAAAGAAAAAATATGTACAGTTATGAGCCGTTTTAGGCACGTCAAAGTACTTCAGAACGAACTTTTGGCTCTAAAGAATCGGCGACAGAGAACCGAGGTCGATTACCTTTTCGCCGATTCTTCAAAGGAGTGCCTTCTGTAGGCCTTTCTTGCGTGCTTGCAAAACAGAGGAATTACACGAGGGTGAATCAACGAAGAAGTTTCAAACAGAAAGAGGGGGAAAAACAAACAACTAACACACTATACACGTTTACGAATGCAAGGGTTCGAAGCTAAATTTCACATTTACAACAAGATGGCTGCAGCAAGTGCACAACCGAAGGTAAACAAAAACAAACAAGCAATAATGAGGTATGCATTTTAACAAATAAGATGGTTCAACGGCCCGGTTCCGCGTTTACAATTGTACGATATAGCAGCAGATGTAAAGAGGTGAAACAGTCATGACGAGCTATTAGGACATGAAAAATTACAGGAAGATCAATTGGTGGATTCTTAGGGAATGCATAGCATGACCCTTGAAACGTCACACAGGTCCCCCTTTGGAAAACGCTAACGCTGAATCCTTCTCTTCTTTCTTTTGCCTTTCTCTTTTGCTTCCTCTCTTTTTTGCTGCCTCTTTTGTCCTGGTTACGGGGTCAGTGTTAGCGTTTCCCAAAGGGGAACGTGTGTGGCGTTTCCCAAGGGTCATACTAACGCGTTCTCTAAGAATCCACCGATGAATCTTCTTGTAATTGTTTTCACCCCTTTTTTGTATTCTGCCTGTCAGAGTACGTCGACGCTTTTGGATATGCTCATCCATATCACTCGTGGAAAGAACCACATCCATACCATCCGTGGAAGGAACCGCATCCATATCCCTCGTGGAGGGAACCCCACATCCATCGTTTTAACTAATCACACTGGAGGTCTGCACGGGCCGATATTTAGAAGCTCGGCCCAGCCCGGCCCGTTTTCTCTTGGGCCCGGGCCTGCCCGCGACCCTCTATCCATTTCCGGCAGCCGCCAAGCTGCAATCTCCTATCTACGGCGTGCCCCCCCCCCCCCCCCCCCTCCCCCCAAAAAAAAAGAAAAAAAAAAGGACACGTATTTTTTGCCCAAATGTAGCGCTAGCGTACTGAACCAGATGCCAAAGTTTCAGCACTAACCGTTATCTTATTAAAAAGTTATAAGTGGTGATCTAAAAGTTGCAATGGGCAAATGGGACCCATTTTCATCCGATTTCGGCAACTGGCGCCTATCGCTCCATGTATTAGAGCTCCGTCGACCACCATTTTCCCATTGAAATTTTCAAAAAATCACTTATAACTTTTGAATAAAATGCCGGTTAGTGCTGAAACTTTGGCACATGCATGTTCGTACCGCTAGCGCTACATTTCGGCGGAGAATGAGCATTCGGCGATGCGTAGTTTATTTTTGTAGCGAAAAAAAACAACAAAAAACCCTTTACATTTGTTTTGTTTGTTTGTTTGTTTCGGGGGGAGGGGTAGGGGGACAGCGTTACTGGTCACCCAGTTAATTTAAACCCTATTACCTGTCACCCGGTAACTTTCTTCTGTCATTTCATAATAATAGCAAAATGTTTGATTTATCTTGATCCTACGGAAGTCGGTATGAACAAAATGTGTGTCCGCGACATTCTTCGGTGTTTGCAGAGGACACTACAGTTTTATTAATATTATTATTATTTGGTTGTAGCATGTTATTTTATTCCAAACTGTATTTTTAATGTGGTGGTGGTCATGCCTTGGACTTCCTGTTTCTTCACATAAACTGTTCGAACGCGAATGCCGAACGTCGAAACGCGGGGTAGTCGGCGATCCGCGATCGGCGTTCGAACAGATAACGTCAGCTATAGCTTTGCGTCTACCTACTACTTGGCGAACAATAAATAATATAAAAAAAACTATTAGCTTGGGTAGCACCAGACGTGTGGCATCAAAGGAAGGTCGATCGCGACTGCAATATTGCACGTAGTGTGCTTGAGTTGTGTTCTCACGGGTGACGCCATGTGGCGATGCTTCAAGTCGACCTTGAGAAGGCGCTCGACCGAGTGCGCTACGATTGTCTCCTTCGCATTTAATATGCTACGAATGCAGCAAAGGTGTTATTGAGAGTGCAAGGCACCACGATGTCTTATGCAGGCCGTTCGACAACTCTAATCGTAAATACCAATGTGATTTCGTCTTTACCCATACGTTCTTATGTACGCGGCCAAGGCTGTCCCTTATCACCCCTGCTGTTTTCACTATAGTAGTATCATTACAAGGGGCGTAGCCCTTCGAAGCACAGAGGTGAAGTTATTGGCCTGTGCAGGTGATGTTGCAGTGTTTTGTATTGACGAAAAAAAAAAAAAGTGTGCCAGAGGTGGTAGCATTAACGAAAGAATTTTGTGACGTCACAGCAGCTGCTGCGAATCGGGATAAGTGCTGTGGGTTCTGGCCAGACTTGGGAAGTAATCCGTTACATGTAACGCATTACTTGTATTCCGTTACCTTTTCAAGTAATTTTGTAATTGCCACGTTACTTTTTTGCTGCAGTAATTTGTAATGTAATTTCGTTGCAAAATATTGGTAATGGATTACTTTGATTGCTCGTTACTTTTTTTTAAAATATGAACATAATAAAGAAACTGGAGCAGTATGAGCAGGCCATTCAGAGGCATAGAGATAGCAAGTTCAACTAGTTTAAATAGGAACCATCGTGAAGAAAAGAAGAAACGAAAAAAAAAAAAATCGATTTTTCGTCTGACCGGTTACCAGAACCACTAGAAAGACGTGAGAATACTATGTGAAAAACAAAGACCAAGAAGACAATGCCGAGTAGACTTAGCTTCTTTCCATCGCCTTCCATCGAATTTTCCTTCTGAGGAACCTCTTCGTGTTTAATTGTTTTTTACTTTCACACCACATGAAAGGCCCGTTTCCAATGGGAGCTTTCGTAGATCGGTTCCTTACCTCCGCATCTCCTAGCGGAGGTAGATGCTGCTATACTGAACATGCGCACCGCTAGCTCTGCCTGCACAATTCGAGGGATCATTTCCGGTCGCTGTAAGCTATCGGGATGGCGGGTGTGGTTGCAGCTTACAGGTGAACCTCGCATCTACAATCTTTCTTCCCAGTAAAATATTTTATTTTTGACAAGGACTACCATAATGCGGGTGTAGGAGAAATGGAAAGTTGTATTGCAGAACATTTTTGAAATCATCAAAATTGTTTCTATTGATTTTCTTGATAAGCGTACTGGAAAAGTAATGTGAAAGTAATTTGTAACGTAACGGGCAAAGTAATCCGTTACTTTTCACAGAAAGTAATTTGTAACGGTAATCCATTACATTTGAGGCTCGATAATTTGTAATTGTAATCCAATACATTTTTGAAGTAACGGGCACAAGTCTGGCACGGTGCATGTGCTACCACACCCTCAGAGTACGAGGGTGTCGAGTGGCGCTGCACGCCGACCAAGTGCCTGGGAGTACCGCTCCAGCACTCCACAAATAGCCAGGCGGACTGGTAGGATGGACAGACGGCATGGAAGCACCGAGTCTTGTCCATTTTTAGCAGAACGACAGTGTGCAATGTTTTTCTTAATGCCAATCTATGGTCTGTTCTGCAGGCTTTGCACTGTGCTCTAAAAAATGTACGAAAATTTTATAGTGTTTTCCATGTTCATATGAAAATCAACCTGGGCGCGTATGAGGCGTGATAACATTTTTCATCGCGTCCGCAACGGAGGACTAGGACTATCACTTATTTGTGCGGCAGCTAGTTTCAGGATTTTTTTTTGTACGTGATCAAGAGCAGCCATTTCTTCGGGCACTCATTCAAACAGAACTGTCACCTCATCTTCCTTTTTTGTGGTATCATCAAGCGCTAACCCGCCCAACAAACTGTTTGGGTTCCTAAAAGACGTAGTGAATGCTGTGCATTTTCTTTCCGTAAGGTTTTTACTAGACTACCTGTCTACGGTTGGCAAGAGAACGTTGACACGTGGCCTGATTGTGAATCTATTTCTAGCCCCTTTGTATCGCACTTGGTCTTGGTGCCGGAAGCACCAGGGCCGATATGTCTTGCCGCGAGTGAGGAAAGTGTGCGTGCCTTTCGAGGCAAAATAATGTTTTGTTTTGAAAATGCATACTTTTTTATTTATTTTAAGAACCGTAGTAAAAAGAGTCCGGCTCTTCGCGGAGCATTACTAATTTCCCCCTTATGTAGAGAATTAAGTTATATGCAGGTTTACTTTAGATTAGATATTTGTTATCTTATCAAGATGTACCTGCTTCAAATGCCAAAAGCATCGCTTCTTCCGCCGACAACCAAATACTGTAAGGACTACTTCGCGCGGCGTAGGAACAATGCGGGAAAGTTCTTTTTTTCTTGAGCGGAGAACGAGTACAGAGGTCTGCACGGATACGGGCCAGCTCGCGGGCCACGGGTACATTCATGAAAGGCACGGGCCTTGCATTCAAGTCTACAAGGCGGGCCAAAACAAGCCAAACCGGCCGTTACTTTTTTTTAGCAGCAGTGTATTTTTGGAGTTTGTTTGGGGGGTTGCGGGAGGGACCATAGTGGGGGATGCCCAAATGCTGAAAGCATGTGTGTGTGTTCGTACGGTTCGGTGTCTGTGCACCGAATGCTCTCCCAGAGCACCAACGCCGCGGCGTTAATTTTCAGTCGCCTGCGTCGCCGCCGTCGTACAGTCGCTTCACCCCACCAACACGCACACATGCGCGTCTACACAATGCGTACCCTCGCAGGCGTACACCATCTGTAGAACGAGTGCGTGCATCCACAATAGGGGAGAAGAGGTTCCTCCCAGGGGAGCTTTGCCTAAACAATTTTTTACTGACCACCGCAAGAGACGGCGGTATTCTTTGGATCATTTTGTTTTTCGGTTGCACACAGCGGGAGGGGGCAATTTAGAACCTTGCCCGTTTTTTGTCCAAATCCGTCACGACGTTTCCCTTCCTTTGTAACTTTGGCACATGGTTTTGATTACTGTTGCTTGCCATTTTTTTTATTTTCTTTTTCAGTCCTTTTCAATACGCGTGCTTGCTCCCAGAAACAAAAAAAAAACAAACAAATTACTAGCAGCCAAACAAAAATCGAAAAAGATGCTTACTTCACTGACTATGGGGTACCGTAGTCAACATATGTAACAGACAAGTGAGCAGATCATGACGCGCGATTGGTGAATTATTCATACTGGGCGAGAACAGAGCGGGCCTCAGCGGGCCCGTGAAAATTAGCCTCGGGGCCGGGCCGGCTGTCGAAAATGGATAGCGGACCGCGGGCGGGCCCGGGCCCAAGAGACAGCAGGCCGGGCTGGGCCGGGTTCCTGAATATCGGCCCGTGGGGACCTCTAGCTCCAACCTTCGTGTAAATGCGTGGTTAAGAGACAAAGACATCTTTGTGCTGTGGTCGGTGGATTGACTCCTGTTTAAGCAACCAAAGACAATTGACCATGTCTTCATTTTTTTTTTGTAGGGATGCCTAATTTTTCTGGGACATACTTCAACTAACTTTAAGAATGAATAGCTACATAATTCGCTACCTTGCAGTTGAAAACAAAGACTGTGTGCATCATGGCATGCTTATTCTCCTAGGACTGTATAGTTAGTATATATGGCAGTCGCGCAAGGGAGTGAGACATGCACAACCTGAAGTCAAAGAGGTCAGGGACTACTTTGTGCAGCTTGTCACGCAGCTTGAGAGTGTCTACATACATTCTAAGAAAAATCTGTTCGGGAAATAACTCTTAGGGGTTTTTAGGCTTGTCCACATTTCGTACCCTAAAAATTTATTTTAAGCTGGGTCCGAACATTTCGTCGAACGCCGTTTCATCGAACACCGTTTCATCGAACGCCGTTTCATCGAACGCCGTTTCATCGAGCGCCTTTTCATCGAACGCCGTTACAGCCTGGAATATTTTTGTAATTTATTTTAATTTTTATACACAATGTCATCTAATTCTCCCTTTTTTCAAATCACAGGGTGCAGTGACGAGATAAGTTCCATCGTGAACATATCCTGCTTCGAGAAGATAGCCTCCATGAAACAATGACCCCTCTCCATGTCACATGAAACAATTAAAAATAAGACAAAAAACAGAAAGCACGATGTGCTTTCTGGGAAGCGGGTAGCGTTTTATTGTCTGGCAGCGTGTACGTGTAACCTTGGGTTATGTGAGGATCCGGAAGGGTTCTGTCTTCTTGGGTGACAGAGTACACCCAGGGCTTCACTACTGTCTGGTGCGAGTTGGCCTTCCCAACAAAGCGTCCTGAAGATCATTCGTAGGCAAAAGGGTCGATTTTAAAGATGACAATGAAGGGGAGGTGGTTCCAGTACGGGTGTAGCCCGAAACAATGTTGACAGACACTCTGTGCAGCTTTTGTCTCTATAGAGTTTGAAAACTAAAAAAAAAAAAAAAAGCAGAAACGTTCAATCTGAGCATAAAGTTCATAATCAGAGTATCGTTATATTTTATTTCGCGTGCTCTCCTGGCAGAGTATCGTTATATTATAAGCGTGCTGTCCTGGCAGTTAAATGCTTTCCGTGAATAAACCTTGAACTAAGCGTAAGGATGCAAACGAGCTGGTGTGAATTGCACATTACTGAAACCCCCCGACAGCCGATAAAAAACGACACAGACACTTAAAAGTGTTTTAAGTCTCGGTCCTTTACCTGGTTTCCGTCGTGAACATGAGTAAAGCTTTTCGGTAAGTCGCACACCAATTCGCTTTTATTTCTTTTTATACCAATTGTTTTTATTTCTATTAATTTGGCGTCACCTTCAAGACAGTTTCAGAAGTTACTGTTTTAGTCTTAACAAATGCAAGGTAAAACATTTGTAAAGCATTGTTATGCCCCAAAACTCGGTACATAGAAATTCGATAAAACGGCCCTTAGAGATTCGATGAAACGGCGTTCGATGAAATGGTGTTCGATGAAATGTCCATTCATTCGATGAAACGGCATTCGATGAAACGGCGTTCGATGAAATTTCCGCTACCCATTTTAAGCACCCCCTAAAAGAGTTCTTCGTGAAAAGCCTATAGACCCCTTTCGAAATTCGCGTGCCGATTATTAGAAGGTCGGAACCACTGCACAATGGCGGAAAAACTGGCGTCGTGGAACGTGCAAGTCATTCCATGAGATAGCGAACGTTCGGAGCGCGGTGGCCAACGGAGCAGACGAGCCAATCGAACAGCGGAGAAAGCGCAACGTCACTGCGCTCATCACCTTTTTCTGTGGGTGTGTTTTTTTCTTCTACTCCAAACAAACGCATAAAGTGTGCCGTGACGTTGCGGTTTTAGTCCGCCATTGTGCAGGGATTCCACAGCTGCCAACAGAGGACAGTATTTCGAAAGGGGTCTATAAAGGGTTTTTTAAGCACATTTTTTTATAAGGGGAGTTCTTCATCGCCCAGTTGCCATTCTATAGTGCGCCAGGGGGTGATAGTGCTTGAGGCAAAACCGTTCTTCACGAGCTGAAAGAGTTCTTGGGGCGTCGAAGAACCTCTCAAGAACGGACTTTTCTGTTCTTGTAGCATCGGACCTTAGTGGGCCGGTCTGTTCATAGAAATAGAAAACAGTGCGATTTAGGGGTGATAGTGCTTGAGGCAAAACCGTTCTTCACGAGCTGAAAGAGTTCTTGGGGCGTCGAAGAACCTCTCAAGAACGGACTTTTCTGTTCTTGTAGCATCGGACCTTAGTGGGCCGGTCTGTTCATAGAAATAGAAAACATGTGGCGATTTGAAAGGCATTTCTCCGAAAAAGATTCGAGAGACAGATGTACACCTCACAACCAATGTGACGTGGCTGATGTTTTTATCTTATGGAATAAAGAAAATACTAGATGGGGCAATGGTAGGAATATCGAGATGGCAATCATGGCGTGGTGGGTCCAATTCCCGTTGGGGCGCGTTTAGAATTTCGCAATTTCTTCTCAATTTACCACTCTGTTGTATAGAGAATGTGTTCTGAAGTGCCTGGTACACATTTCTTAATAGGTTTCCTGGCGTTCCGTCACACTTTCCTCAAAGACATTTAGCCCTTTGTGTTACGCTAAAAGGTAGTATGCATTCCAAGCTATAATAAAATTGACGATTCTCCAGCTACTCTTTTTTTTTTTCTGATCGAATTGGTTGAATTACAACCATCGATCTCGTCATCCATTGCCATCCACGAACAGATAAAAAAAACACACACACACACAAAAAGGAAAACATTCCAACAGCAGCCGGGATCTAAGGCTCGCCCTCACGCACGGTCTCACGGCAGACGGATCTGAACGCAAGCATGCACGACGCCCCGTCGAAAACAGATAATAACAAAAAAATTAAAGAAAAAAACGACGAAGGTACCACATACTATTCTCGCGAGGGGGAAACGGAACCCGGAAGGAGCCGTTCCGAGATTGGATCCCGGCTGCAGCGGCAAGACCTGCCTCCGGGCGGGCAGGTCCGCGCACCGGAGCCCGACGCGCGTATCCACTCCAACCAACAGAGGCATGAAGTTGCGCTGCACATAGCTGAAGGAGGGCTACCGCAAAGCGAGCCGCGTCGAGACTCTTCCCTCGGCGTCGTCGTGACTGCCAAGCCCCGGACTCGATCCCGAAGAGGGTGCTGCAGCGAGCCAGCGAAGGCGGCCAGCGGAGCAAGTCGCGCGGCACACGCCTTGCTTCATCTCGCACTTGAGTCGAAGCACTGGGTCCCCGAAATGACCGCATCGAGGGGAGAGCAAAAACGCCGCTATTTCGGCTCCCATGCCTGCGCTTTTTAGCCTCCTGTCTCTTCCAAAACGTCCCTTTGATTTTGTTTTTGTATTTTTTTTTTTGCGTTGTTTATTTCAAAGAACGTCGAGGAGCCACGTGCTGCGCACGCAGACGCCATCTGCCTAATAGCCGGGGAAGTCGTTACGCGGGGGTGGCCGCAGGCTCGCTCGGTCCGTGAGTGCGCGTGTCTGCTCAACGCGTCTACTTGCGCCCTTCCTCCTCCACCTAGAAAGAGGCAGCTGTAAAATGAAAACGGCCCATGGTCTGGGGCTTCGCCGAGCATTGTGTTGGCCGTCTGGACGGACGGACGTCTGCACGGACGCCCCAAAACAGTTAGGAGTTCTGGCTGTAACCGCCGAAAGTCCACCGTACTAATTGCATGCGACGTGCTTTTCTAGCTATCATCATCATCGTGTGTGACGTGGCGGATAGGAGAGACCGAGTTGACGGCGCAGATTCTTCGAATTGTCAGCTCGCTTCTAGCGTTGTTTGGGTAACGCGGCAAAACCTCTTACGCGCGTTTTGTTCATTTCATATCATAGTTATGTCATAGTTATGGTATCCCGTGTTATCATGTAGCTTGCAGATGTGGTAGGCGTAGTCGTGCTAACCAAGCACTTATGTTGCTGAGGTGTCGAAGGGCCGGGATGGTAGTTAACTATTCGCTACCAGCCAGCGCTCTAAAATGAAAATAGAATATTGTGTGCTTTACCCCAATACACCTACCACAGTAACAGGAGGTAATTTTAATATTATCTGATTGAGGGGAAGCTGAGAAAGGAATGACTCATCAAATTGAAAACAGGCCATTCAAGGCTAGAGTTTCGAGCATCTCTCGCGTGCGCAGTAAACTCTTGAATGGAAGCGATACCCTGTTGGTTCCATTGTGGTCTGTGAGTGTTGATATCTTATTACTTTCAAGTTGATCCCTTTTCGCATTTTGCAAATCAAGTAAACAAATGTTTTTTTCCAAAATAACTGGCTGGAAGAGGCGGCGGTTCGCTCCCGAAATCGTTTTAACTAAATGCTAATTCACCCGGTTGACGCGAAACGTACAAAACCACCTCCGCGATCAAGACCTGCAAGGTCTAGAAAGTGGTGACATTACAGCGTCTTTAAAATTAGGTATAGGCCTGCAAGGGATTATGGCCGTTTTGTATTTGTTTTTGCGAACTCATAAGAAGTTTCGAAAATATGTGGTGAACTTCTCAGCTAGAGCTTTAAATTTATAATCAATCCTTAGCCAAAATTGAAGAAAACAAACTAACCCAATGACTTAATTTGTTGGGCCAAGCCCGGCAATTTATGAAGTTGTTGGAACTCCAGCTGTTCCTGCAAGCAAAAATCGCAGGAGGTGACGTCCTCTGCCGCATATTCGATGCTGCAGAGTGAAAGAGCCATTGCAAAAGAACAGCAATCACAGACGTTGTCCGCACGGTGCCGTCCGAATGCTTTACTGCCGCATCACACTTGGACGGAAGCGTCGGTATCGGCAAGCTCTATCAGCCAAAAGAAGTGTGCGACGCCATGCAAAACAACAGCGGGCACGTGCACAACTAAGATAATAGCACGTCCACTCTGGTGACTGCAAAAGATCTTTTATACAGGGGCCTCCACTGATGCCACAGAACAATAATAAAAGAAACCGTGACGCACGCAGGACAAGTTGTTGTGTCAATTCTAATTTTTTTTTCTTTTTAGAGCATTCCAAAGATTTTATATTTCAAAAGCGTCCTGGAGACACTGTAATTATATAACAAAATTGCAGTGGCTTAGCTCGGCTATGCCAGGATATACGTAGCGTGAGCTACGTTCAGCTGGTTATTCTTAGCTTTCCTGGTTGTCTAGGATTAGCTTGATTATCATGCTTACTGCTGCTTCAATGACACAGACACGGTATACGCATTATGTGACTACTTCGGGATCCGATGAGTTAAGCTTCTCCGCTCTTCTGCGCCGCTGAGCAGCAATTTCGCTTTCCTTCTCCATGGCTATACCACACTGGCAAACGCCCCGCTATAAATATGCCCCCACTGATACCTCTGCGCATGCGCACAAAATGAGAGGCGCTCTCAAGCGGCTCCGGTGCAGCGTCAGACGTGGCTACTGCGCAACGGAGGCGCACAGCTGGGCACGCGGCGGCGCCAGTGCGTCTGCCGCGGCTATGACGTCACTCCTCTGGAATGCGCAGACCGCCGAGGCGCGCGCGGCGGCGGCTGCGGCTCCGGCGTTCCAGCTGTGCAGCCGCCTCGGTGGCTCCAAAGCGAGAGCGCTGGCCTACGGATCCCCATGTGGCGGGTTCGAATCCCGGCCGAAGTGCCCGCAATCTGACAGAGACGTATTGCGGAGGAGGCGCGCCGTGTAACCGAGCTTTCGGTTGCACGTCAAAAGATCCCCAGGTGGTCGAAATTAATCCTCAGTCCTCCGCTGGGGCGTGCCAGACGCCTGTCGTTGGTTTGGCACGTAAAACCCCCAAATTTGACTTTTTTGCGCCAGCTGTGCGCCGTGTTATGTCACTGCTCCTCGCGCATGCGCAACACGGCTCTCCAGGAGCCAGGCGAAACTGCTCAACCTCGGCCAGTGTAGCTCACGCTACAAAAAGTAACTAAATACCGTTACTCGTTACTCGCTCAAAAAGTAACTAAGTAGGTTACTCGTTACCGATTCTCTAAAGGAACGCCTGAGTTACCCCAAACGTAACGAGTTACTTTTCACGTTACTTTGACGACCAAATACACAACTGCTTTCATTTCATGGTTTATTGTTTTCTCTTTAGTAGTCGTTGCACTTAAGCAGTAGCTGCCTCCTCGAAGTTTTCATCAGTTATGTTCCCCCGCTTCCTTGAAATTACATCTCCGGCAACGCTGATGAGTCGTTCCACCGACGCGCACGAAGGAACGGCAGTGTTGTGCTTCAGCAAGAACACTGTTGAATATGAAATTCCCCTCTCTCTTGTGATCTCTCTACCTCTAAAGCTCGAAGTTGACAATGGATTATGTGCCTTCCCGCGTTGGCAACCTCCGGGTTTACATTCGGTCCGTACCACGTTCTAGAAGGTTCAACCAACGAACCTTATTGTGTTCGCTGGGTGAAGGACATTCCCAGCTGTAGAGATCAGTACAGCAACGTTTATCGCTCGACACGTCAGTCGATTTGTTCGACTGACGTGTTCAGCGATATACGTTGCTGTACTGTCAAACTGTTGAGTTGTTTTTCGGGTTTCCTACGTACCGTTCTCGCAATAGACGCATACTCAGGTTAGAATAAAAACGAGGCCGTTTAAGTGGTGTTGTACACGTTACTCCTCAAAAGTAACGAAATATCGTTACTCGTTACTTGGCCTTAATAGTAACTAAATACATTACGCTCCTTTTCTAAAAAAGAAACTAAATACGTTACTCGATACCGAAAATAGTAACTAGGTAGAAGTAACTTGTTACTTGTAACGCGTTACGTACATGTCTGCCCATAGGAATGCGCAGGAGCACCACAAACGTAGACTGGTTGCTGTCTGCTTCAATTTTCCTCCCGGAAGTCGCGTAGAAACTAGCGCCAGTTGAACCTCTAGCGTAGATTATAATAACTCTATGGCTCCATAATATTTTGTTCACAGGAATCCAGGTACTGCATTCGTGCGCAAACAAAAAATGACCAGACTTTTTTTTTTAATGTAGTTTTCTAGGCCGGTTTTAAGTATTTTTATTGCCGCCATGCCAACTTCATATTTTTCAAATTAAATTACTCGTGCAAAATAAAACAATTTCAATGCCGCACTACCTTTTTTTCACTTTACATGAATGATTGGAAGGTTGAACAATTTACTTGATCATAATGTAACCAATCATGACGTCATTTAATTTAAACAACAATGCAAATAATTGTATAACTGCTGACCTTCAGTTGCAGTTCATTATTATAGTGTGAGCTCGTTAAATAGTTAATTGCTTATTGTGTTCACTTACCACCTTTTGCCATTTTTGTTTTTCTCACTTTACAGACCATATCTTAGTCGACTGCACTTTGGCTTCACTTGTTGGTGTTTTTTGTTGTTTTTTTTCGTTTTCTTAACCATTTAATGAAAACTAGATATGCGTATTGTGAGTTTTTTCGAATCCACCCTCATGTAATGCATCCTCTGGATGTCCTTGAGGCCAATAAAATGAAATAAAGTTTTGGACACGCTCAACTGGTTGCCAGGGAGGACTTTCGTCCACGAGCAGTCGCTATTCACACGGGGCATGCTTTGAGGGGAGGGAGGTGCGTGACATCAGTGATCGGCTGAACCAGCGGGGTTCCCTCCCCTAGCATTCACACGAAAGGCGGGGAGCCGAGAGATATGTCAGTGTTATCAGACGCATATAGCGGTTACACTCTTGACAACCGGGCTCGGTGCGCGCTGACGAGAGCAGCAAAATGGAGTACATGCAACGGCGATATGCGATTATGACAGCACTGCTGTTGGATACAGAAGACGACGAACTGCTTCTTGCTAAAAGAAATATGCTTTCTGAACTGGTGGATGCAACACAGGGGACGTGGAATCAAAAACCAGTTGCATGAGGAGCGGCGTCAGGACGGCATTGATGAATTTCGAAGACTCCTTGGGTACCTCGGACGACATGCGCGACAGCGCAAGTCACAACAAGTTAGGCGATCCCAATGCCATCGCCGGTATCTCGCTGAGCAAAATCTGTGAAGTTGCCAGACACGCAAGCAAAATACCGCCAGTTGCAAAGAGATCTCGCGCCAAGGCGGGGAGTGTTTGTGCAGCCCGAGCGAAAGCTCCCCCATTTCCTGGAATGTATACATCAGCGCGTCTCCGCGCAAAAGCGTGACGTTGTTGCCATGTGGTGCGCATTCCAGGGAGCAAAGCGAGGGATTCTTCCCCCTTTTGAATACCCCTTAAGGGATATTCACACGGGGATGCTTTTCGGGAGGATGTGCGTGGCGTCAGTGATCGGCTGAACCAGCGGGACTCCCCCGATTCAAGCATTCGCACGAACGTCGGGGAGCCAAGACGTATTTAGTGGTCGCACTCTCGACAACAGGGCACGGTGCGCGCTGACGAGAATAGAAAAATGGAGGCGTACATGGAACGGCGATATGCGATTATGCCAGGAGCGCTGTTGGATGCAGACAACAAGAAAATGCTTCCTGTAAGAAACAGAAAAAGAAAAAGAAAAATACGATGTTTCTAGAATCGGCTCAACACAAAGAACGTGGACCCCAGAACCAGTTGTATGAGGAGCGGCTTGAGGACGGCTTTGAATCATGTCGAAGACTCCTTCGGGTGCCTCGGACGACATGTGCAACAGCGCTAGTCAAAACGAATTAGGCGATCCCGATGCCACCGCCGCTGTCCCGCTGAGCAAAATCTGTAAAGTTGCCAGACACGCGAACAAAATACTGCCAATTGCAATGATATTCCACGCCAAGTAAAAGCTCCCTATCCCCCTGGGATGTCTACGTCAGCGCGGCTCCGCGCAAGGACTTGACGTTGTTACCACGTGACGCATCCCTGGGAGGAAGAGGAGGACTTTCTCCCCCGTGTGAGTACCCGCTTCAGAGGTCATCCGCGCCCTATTTCCGACCGTTCCCGACGAACAGTTCGAGTATAAACCTTCGGAACCTCTTCCGAACGATGGATGATGTGGGGTTCGGGAGTCAGCAGCTGCTCTCAGGAGGGTGTGCCACTCCATTGCGAGAGATGAACAAGGTGAGACGAAAGGCCGTCACCGTCTCTTCTACCGGGCCGCCAATTAGCGGAGCCGGGCGGTGCACAAAGCCCCCGTGGCAGGCCCTCTGTCTCGCCACGGAATCTCCCAACGAGCCGTACTACCCCCTCGGCAATCGGAGCACGCAAGGGGCAGATCCTTCCGCAGGAATAAGAGGGCTGCGTGCTTCCACGGGTGGGTGTATTTTGCCACTTTCCGTGCTCTCTGACGCACAGTTCGTGGCTTCTCAGTTCAAATGCTGCGTTATCACGCAGGTTTTGAGTGTTTTCGGAGCCCGATCTGCACAAGGGTCTCGCATTCTAACTACACGTCGGTGTTTGCGCTAGAGTTTAAGGAGTTTTCGTAGACCGCGTTTCCCCCTCCGCTAGGCCCTCCACAACAAAGAGGCCGCTACCGCGCCTGCGCGTCGATGGCTTTGACTGTAGATTTACGGGTATCGTAGCGGTTTGTGGAGAGCGTTGCGGGTCGGCGAAAACGATTTACGAAAACTCCTACTCTCCGAGTTGTACCCATTCGTTCTTCTGTCGAGTCCTGACTCCTGACTAAGCTCTAAGGGCGCGAGAAAAGGATGCAACCAGCACAATGCAACGTTCGTGAAGCTGGATGAACCAAAGCGAGATTGTTCATCGGCTACCTTTGCTGAAATAAAAATAATAGAAGGAAGCACCAAAAATTAAGATCACTTAATCACTGCTCGAGTAAAAGAAATATTGCTGTGGCAAAAACTGGTAAGCGCAAAGCTAGTCCTGCTCCCGAAACCCAAAGTGCCGGTGCCAACAATCGCTTGCACAAAACCGTGGGTTAGAGAATCAAGCTTTCTTTATTTGTATAAGTATTGCATTGCATCCTGAAAAATTGATTTTGACGTTTCCACAATGTCATAAAGTTTCATCCGAGCTTAGCTCCTTTTTTTTTTGTGTAGAGATGGGCCGTTTTTCTGTCTTTCGAGAGAGTCCTCAGCTTTATATTTCTAACACTTCACGCTATCTGCCTTGCTCGAGCAGTGGATAAAGACTGGTTCACAGACTTGCCTTTGACTACTGCTGCGAGTAGCATTACTGTGAACATGGATTTTTTTTTTTTTTTTTTAGCCCTCCGTAACGTGCCTCGGATATTCCAGGAGTTGCTATGAGCATATATAACAGTAAATAAATCACGGTAAAGAAGTTTTTAGAAATATCTGCTATTAAGGAGGATACCAGTAGCATTGCGGTGAAGCCATCATATATATATATATATATGGTATATACATATATATATGGGTGGTTTCATCTCAAATCGGGCAGGCTAAAAGGGTCTAATTTTTAATTTCACGAAAAAAATATATGTTATGGCGGCATTTCTCAAATGAAGGAAGGCGCAAACCGCATGTTCCTCAGATTTTTTTGTCCTCGAGTTACGAAGCGTAGAAGCCGCAGTGGCAGAAACTAGCGTTTTTGCCTGCCGTCGCAGGTCGCGTGTTTGACACCCTCTGCTGGCGCTAGTGATTTTTCTACACCTTTTTAACTTTTTCCCTTCATTTAATAGGCATCATAAAGATATCTTGATGTATTGAAATATTTTTAGGAATTTTATTGTTTTCTAAAAACAACGTCAAACTCGTCACTCCGGTCGCTTTTTGGTCAACTTTGACAGGACTTTGACAGGGTTTTTAGAAAACAATAAAATTCCTAAAAATATTTCAATACATCAAGATATCTTTATGATACCTATTAAATGAAGGTAAAAAGTTAAAAGGGTATAAGAAAAACCACTAGCACCAGCAGAGGGTGTCAAACACGCGACCTGCGACGGCAGGCAAAAACGCTAGTTTCTGCCACTGCGGCTTCTACGCTTCGTAACTCAAGAACAAAAAATCTGGGGAACATGCGGTTTGCGCCCTCCTTCATTTGAGAGATTCCCCAAAACATTTATTTTTTTAGTGAAAGTTAAAAATTAGACCCTTTTAGCCTGCCCGATTTGAGATGAAAACACCCATATGAGTATATAAAGAAAATTGCTTAAAAAAACAAACGACTTCGAATATTTCAAAATTCTAGATTTGTAACAAGTTTGTAGCTAGATATAATTTATTTTCGTAGGAAATACCAATACAAAAGTTACACCACCGGATAGTTTACGATTATAGCTATGTAATGAGGCTTGCATGTCATCAGCTTTCACGGTTCGCTTACTAGAGCAATTCAAATTTGAGGCAAAATTGCTCCAGGTAGCAAGTTCACTATTTTGTACGGAAAATATATAAAACCTAAATGTCACTGTTTCATGGATAAAACTGTTTCGTAAAATTTTCTGCAGCCTAAAAATATATTAGCCGCTTGAGTAAAACTAACCGTCTTGAAACTGACGTCCAAATTTGAGAATAAATTTAATAGGAATTTTTGACACATTTCACCTTCTGAGACTTCCGATTCTTTTTTTCTGTGAAAATGTTTTGTTTATATTTTTAAAGGAGAGTTTTGTTTATCGGATGGATAGAGCAACCACATACAATTTAAAAACAAAAAAATCTCGAAATGCCCCCCCCCCCCCCCCTCTCGCCTTCTGACAAGCTTGGTCGAATTCAAATGAAATCATCCCTCTACTTACCCAAAAGGTATACAGCACATATCAGTGTTGCTTGTGCTTTACACGCCGAAGTGTCGACGAAGAATCGTTGCATAAACAAATGCGCGGCTTTAACTTGCTTTTGTCTTCGTAGGATCCGCCTAGTTAGACGTTTAGTACCAATGTGACATGTTCTACATTGGATAAACTAAATTGTAGAATATAAACTTGAAATTGTTTTGGTTTAACGCAGTCTGCTAGGTGGCATGTTACTAAACACCAGCCCGGAAATATTGTCAATGATTAATTTCTCCATAACAATATCCAAATTTAAAGCCTTCTCAAAGAATAATCTCCTATCTTTAACATGAATTATTGAACTCACTCTTACTTGTTAAACTCTTTATTGTACATTGGTGTGTGGTATTATTAAGCAGTATTTTAAAATGTGTTAGAAATTAACCTAGGCAGTGACGCTTAGTTTTTTTTTTTTTTCGCACTCATGCGGTTTAATAAGGTAACACAGCCGCCTTTTACCATCCTCCTAGACGCCTGCCTTAATAAAACATTTTGTAAATTGTGTCATGAAGGCTAATGTGGTACTACAGGAATACAGGTACAAACTTTAATCTGGCTAATGTTTGCGACCTTTAATCTAGCTAACCCACCGTCTGGTTGTGGATGCGCACGTGAAATGGCTTATTCTGGTTCGCGACGACGAAATCGTTCTTCGTTCTTCACATAAAGAGGTAATGTGGGTGCGGAGACCCTGATGCTGGGTTTAGTACGCGGGAGAGGTGGATGGGCCATAGAAATAGCAGAGAACATGCAAGCGAGCTGGTGGACTTTCAACATCTTGAACACCCGAGAGTAGGGACCTGCGTGTGTGTGTTTTGTCCACTTTTTTGTTCCTCAGTCTCAGGTTTTCACGATGTGAATATGTTCGTCAGGGTTCGCCTGGAAGGAATGTCGGAAGAGTTTCATCACTAACCGCTTGTTTTTGAGGCGCAACTTGAAACTGGCCCCTTCTCACATAAAACAACTTGCTGACTCATCCCTTATCCACCCTAAACTGGAATACGCATCTGCTATCTGGGATCCGCACCTAGCCTACCTCATCAATAACATCGAATCAGTTCAGCGTCGAGCATTACGTTTTATTTACTCTGATTATTCTTCTTTTACTAGCGCCACATCTCTTCGAACCCGTGCCCACCTCCCCCTCCTCTCTGAACGCCGCCATTTAGCTAGGCTATCTCTTTTTCACAAATTTTTTTACAGCCCGTGCCTCCGATTATTATACATCGTTCTCTCTGTACGCCGCAATCGTCGCACGGATCACAATCTCGATGTACAGCGTCCAAATGCAAGAACCACCACATTTCAGAACTCATTTGTTTTCACGTACTGCCTTTGATTAAAACGGGCTCTCCCAGAACATTGTAACTACTGATGACTCATTAGAATTTAAAGAATTAATACGTGCAATCGCGTTCTAGGTATATTGTTTTTTTTTTTTGTGTGTGTTTGCATACTAATCTTGTTGACGATTTTTGTTTTATTTTAAATGCAACTTTGCTTTTGTGACATTGTACCCTTCTTTTGTTGATGGTTGTTGTATGCCAATCCTTGTGTAATATCCCCTATGGGGGTCCTTAAGGTATTTAAATAAATAAATAAATAAATTATGCAACGTTGCATGGGATAGCTACATGAGCGACTGTTTACGGAAACAACGGGAACGAGCCTGCACATTCCTTCCCTTGAGTTGTTTTGGCTAAAATAACGGAAAGGATTCATGAAAGATGGGAACTTTCAACATAATGCTTGGTATCCGGGTTTCCATGATGCTGTTTGGGCTATTTGTCATTTTTTTTTTTTTTTTTGAGTGGGTGCGTGGTCGCTGCGTTGTATCGGAGAACAGTCGACGACTTCTGACTGTGCAACGTCTGCATCACCCTTCGGCCCCTAGCATTCGGAAAGCTTTCGGACTTCACCTCGACTTGGCGTGCCAAAGATAACACCTTTCTTCTTGCGTTTATTCACGGCAAACCCTTCTATGTTATATTTGGAAGGGTAGTGCAGATAGATTGTTTTTTTCCTTCTGTTGGTTCTGGTCTTGAGTCACATTGTGGTCAGTGTAGGTGTATGAGCATTTAGTTTTGGTGTAGCTGCTATTGTGACCTGTGCTTTTTCTTTCTTATCTTTGCAGACGTTGGAGCGTCCCGTTGTTGAGCGTCGGATTTTTTCGTTGTGGCCATGCGAAGGGTACATCGCCGTGCCCATGTAGCCTCGCCTCTTCGCCTCATCTTGCGTCATGCGTCACCCTATCGCTTTTAACCGGTCGCACTTATAACTTTTCTGTTCATTAGAGTAATTGTCACTTTAATGTCAGTGTCTGCCTTTTTTGTGCGTTTGTTTTACCCACACTAAGAGACAGAGGCAGTGTTGGCTTTAACGCGTTACTTTTTTCGGTAACGTGGTAACGTACTTATTACGTTTTCAAAACAGAAACGGATAACGTACTGTTGTTACTTGTTTAGAGTGGCGGGCAACGTAGGTACGCTATTCGTCGCATCTTCTCAAGACCTAAAACAACTTACACTTCCATTATTCGTTGTGTTTCTAGGCGCAACGTCATATGAATTTCTGCACTCATTCCAAACAAATACCTTCAAAATGTTACCTCTTTTCCCCACGTAAACACTCGCGCTTTCAGCATGGACATAATGTTTCTTGAAATATGGCGCTTATGCATAACGTCAAAAGAGTGAAACGTTTAAATCCATAAATAAAAATAGTGACCTAAAAGTTTCCTTCGGTACTTTGTATCCGTAACGGTAACGCGTTCCTTTTTATTTCGGGGTAACGTAGGCCGGTAACGCGTTCCTTTCATTTGCAAGTAACGAGTAACGTATTTCGTTACTTTTTCTTCGGTAACGCCTACAACACCGGACAGAAGCGATAGACAGCGACCATGCGCCGAGGGGACCGCAACATTCCACAAAATGGTCGAAGACGTGAGTCGGCACAAACAGCTCGGGTCGGGCCGAGAAAAGCTGAACAGAGGCGGCCACCTGACTGCGTGAGTCTCCGGGAATACCCGGAGCTGTTTACAACGAGGCCCGGGCTCTGGGCCCTGCTATGTGTTTGGAAAGGTCTGCCAAGAGTGCCGAATACGTTGCGTTGTCCAAACAATTTACCGCACCAACTATCCATGCAGCTTCCGCTGACGTCAACCAGTTCGAAAATTACTGCGGACACGGCCCTCACGTGGCAGACTCTCTTGGAACAGAAGTCGAGGAAAAACGCACGGAAATCTCGATTAAGAGAATCAATTCTTCCCATCTCCACCCGCGGGAACACTGCTATTTGAAAGTGCCGATCACGCTCAAAACTGACGCGAACTCCGGACATCATTGAAGTTATTCAACTTGCGATGCACGAAGCACAATTGAAATGCATCCCTGCGACGTTGTGAAACGGTCAATGATGATACGCGCGAGCGGTATATTTCAGTGCCGATCCGAACTTTTTCAGCTTTGATTGGAAGAATGAAGACGCAAAGACTGGCTGCCTCTGCCTCTACTCACTCTTAGAACGCGTTCGAACGCCGAACGCCAGCGTACGATCTGTGCGAGGAGTAGACGATGCTCTTCGCTCCATGAATGGAGTCGAACAGCGGGTAGAGAGAAAGGCAGCTAGCCCCTGCGTCTATGCCCACAAATCCGTCCAATCAAAGCTCGGAGCTCTGACGTCCTTGCGCTCTCATCTCCTCCTCTCCTTCATTGTCTCTCCGTATATAGACAATCAATAATAAAAGGGTCAATCTCGTGTCCCAAAACTGGTTTGGCCTAAATAAACGCCCGGTTATTTAACTTTCATTTTATAAGGTTTACTGCCCTTTTAATTGCCGTGTATCAGATCCTTAACAATCGAGATGTTTATTTAGTAGATACCTTTAGTTTCGTATGTATCTTTTAAAAATACACGATGTCTTCCAAAAACCTACTGCCCTTCTTTTTCTTTTTTCCACTGCAAAAAATATTTACGCATTTTCCAGCGCTAGGTGCCAAAGTTTCATAACTAACCGTTTTCTCATTCAAAAGTTAGAAGTGATTTTTTTAAAACATTTGATGGGAAAATAGGGCCCGTTTTTAGTTAATTTAGTTCCATGTATTTGAGAGCTCCTTCGGTCGCCGTTTTCACATTGAATATTTAAGAAAATCACTAATAACTTTCGGATGAGATAACGGTTATTTCTTAAACTTTGGCATCTGGCCCTGACCGCTAGCGCTACATTTGGGCGGAGAATGAGCGTTCGGAGCTGCGTAGTTTATTTCTGCGGTGATAAACAAACAAACAAACAAAACAAAAAAACAAGGTGTAAAATTTTTTACGACACCTTGTACTTTGCAGGCGTTTTTACACATGACTTAGGAAATGCAGGGCCTGGCTTGTTCCCGCTTCTCGCTTCGTGATTGGTCCTTGGGCGCTCCTATGGGCTAATGCCGCAATCTGATTGGCTGCGAGCGCTAATCACGTGATCGGGACTCGCCGCACCCTGCGTTTCTTAAGATGGTAGTGACTGTATAAACCGTTTTTCGTGACGGCCGCCATGTTGAATTCTGACGTTGCTGACGCTGAGGCGCAGAACGGCAGATGGCGCTACCGAACCTTGCGGAATATGGTCGAACGACGAACGGCGCGTGTCAGCCACTCGCGAGCGATGGGCTTCTTTCGGTCAGGAGCTGTTGCAAGAGGCTAGAAAACCGCTCTTGTCTCACTTGGTCGCACTCAGTTGCAAGTGTGTGAACGGGCCTTAGAGGTGCTCTGAGGAGGTTTCTGAAATCGCCTAAATATGGCGATATCTCACTCTGTGGACTCTAAGCATCCTAGACATTCATAAATCATAACGATTTATAGATTTTATAATCATGACGATCCCTATTAAAAAAGAAATCGCAGATCGAAATTATCTCCGGCAATGGGAGGAGCACTGTGCCGGCAGCCAGGACGGCATGTGAACAGTGAAAACGCGACATTTCGTTGAGATTCCAAACGCTGTTATTACAAAATGTGTATGCTCTTGTTGATGGTAGAAACAAGTAAGAGTAGTCGAAACATGTTCAGGAGAGGGATCATTATACTGAAATAATCGTGTCAAAAACTCCAAACTATGTTTTTTTTTTTTTCTTTTTTTCCGCGGGAGTGACGTGTCTGATCGTCAGTTCTTGAGCGCTCGAGTGGGTGCTCGATGGGTTGAATCGTAGTCCCTACTGTATGGGTAGGGTTCCGCGTTTTCGGTTTTTATTTTTTCAAAATTCGGCGTACTTTTTTCGGTGTTTATTTTAAAATTCAATTTTCTGTTTTTTTCGGTGTATATTTATTCCAAAAAAGTTTGCCAGGTTTTTTCGGTGAATATGAAAGAAACACCATCGGAAACTGGATCAGATGATCCTCGTAGCTGTGATATTTGTGATCACTCAAAGAGTAACAGCACATATACATACGTGGTCTTCGCTGCAACTTCCGCCAGGACACACCTCAAAATCGCGGAATTCGCGGGCATAATCTTCAGCGCGCTTCTTTTTCCTTCCCATTCTGACAACGTGACCGTCTGAGGGGATGACAGTACAGAAACCAGCGGAATGGCAAAAAAAAAAAAAAAAATTCCATTGTATTTATGTTCTCAACCACAGGGAAGTTTGAGGGAGGGTGTTAAGAAAGATATTAACGGCTTTCCTCGATGTCCTCTGAAGTGCATGAAGCGAAAAACCTTATACTAGCCCATATCCGAACTTTTTTTTAGGGCCGAGAACTTGACACACTCAGCCCGATCACAGAAAGGACACAAATGTCCCGCGAAGGCCAATCCAAGACCTCTTTTGTTGCATGTTGAACCTTGGAAGAAGGCAACCACGAAGACGTCACACAACGTCGAACATTGCAAAGCCCTCTATCTCTCCCCCCCCCCTCCCCCACCCACCTCAACGCGGCCCTGAAAAACTGACCTTTTTTGGTTAAAACCGAATTTTAGAAAATGGATTAGACATACTTTTATCGGTTTTTATCGGTTTAAACCGAAAACGCCGAACCTACAAACTGACTTTTTTCGGTTAAAACCGAATTTCCGAAAATGGATTCGGCGTACTTTTATCGGTTTTTATCGGTTTAAACCGAAAACTCCGAACCCTATGTATGGGCAACGAGCCACGTGTATTCGAGATATCACTCCGCGGTTCCACCGGTCGGAGGCGCGAGGACCCTTCGCTTACTATTCACTGACAGTGATCCTGGTTTCGGAACATGCTCCTCCCATAGCCGGAGATGAAATCGGTGTTTTGCAATCTTTGACTGCTTTTTAATGCGAAAGCATTAACTGTCCCATGGCGTTGTCTGTAGCTTCGAAACGAGCAATAAATCCCCATTGGCTGCGACGCGTCATATCAGATGCTTCGCCACGGGAGCCGGCGTGGGCGCTCAAGGTCAAAGAGGACGCGCCTCAAAAATGAAACAAAGCTCAAGGTCAAATCGGCCGCGTATCGTCATGGTTTTGGGATCTAGGATGCTTAGAGCCAGCAGTGTGAGTTATTGCCATATTTAGGCGATCTCAGAACCCTCCTCAAGGCACCTTTAAAGGGCAACTCCGCTCAATTCCAAAAAATTTAGGCTTACATGTATTCCATTTCACAAAGCACTACTAAACAGCTCTACGTCTTCGGATTCGCGAAATGTGGAATATTATTTGTGTAATCTTAATTTAAACATCAGCAGATACCGAAACCAAAACTTTGGTTGCGTCAGGCAACATTGGTATCGTGTCGTCAGAGTCATGGCCACGTCACGTCGAACCACGTGGTCTTGTGACGTTCGTGGGGGGCGAGGTACAGGACACGCGACGCGGGCAGGTCGCTTCGCATGGCGGGGACGGTGATGACCCGGGGGAGAGGGAGCGTGAGAATGACGTAGACATGCCTCTGACGTAGGGGCTCAACGTTGGCCGCTCCAACTCCATCGCATTGACTGCGCTGACGATTGCGCCTCACATCACACGCTAGAGTTAGCAGATTTCGGCGACTTGGCTCATTTGAAAGTTTGCTGGCCAGTTTATTAAATATATAGACGGAATTAGATCGTAATATTTGACATGGGGTCTTCCTATATGATACTGAAGAGGGCTGCATAGTTTTCTGAATATCAAAAATGAAGCGGAGTTGCCCTTTAAAGGGGTACGGAAACAAAAATTGAAATATTCAAATTTCGTTCGGAAATGAGTCAAGCATGACGGATAATAGCCGTAAATGATAATCGTACGTTTGTATTTTGAACGATTGGCTATATTTTGCGTTCCAAACGGTGCACTCGAGCAAGCGCTCGAAGAGAAGCGAACGGAGAGCGCGATGCGTCATGGGATATCCGGCGCAAACAAAAACAGAAAGAAAAGATTCTCCGCATTCGTGACGTAGCAAGGCTGGCGGGGTTATGAGCTTTGCCCTTGGTGGCGTTGTCAGCGTTATGGTGGTGCCAATAGCGTCAACGCGTTACAACCGAGCCGTTCGAAGTACCCGTGGGGTGACGAGCGTGTGGCTGTCCCAAGGAGCACGTAGCTTCCACAGCTCTGTCAGCTTAGGGCTGAACGGGGTGGGGAAAGCAACTTTTGCCCCAGTTTTGAGCGACTGGCTAATCTTCTAGGGGGAGAATGGCTGTATCCGGGTGCACAAACGAGGGTCCGAGAAAGAGGGGAGTCCACCCTTTCCGTCTTCTTGGACTCTTTGGTTCAATGCGTGATTTGTGAGTTGAGGAGGAAAGCTAAGAAGGAAAATGTTGAAATGCCAAAGAGCGGCGCTGCTCCGAAGGAATCTGCTACGTCACGACTACGTAGCAAGTTCCCCAACGTTGCTAGATTGCCTCCCAAATAGGCTCCGCATGCATCCACCAGGTGCACATTGGAAGATCGCTTATTTAGCTTTAAAATTAGTTTTCTTGTGCCGTTCAACGGAAGACTGGTGTTTTTGAGGTTAGGGTGTAACATGCAACACATTCAAGCTAGAAAAGGAGCGCTGTAATTTCGTTTCCCTACCCCTTTAAGGTGTTCAAACAGGATACTTCAGAACGCGTGGGGTGACACTTCACCGCAATATGAAGTGAAAATGTAAGTCCGGCCGTCCGTCTTCTGTTTGGGCATTCACCAGGCAAACATCACGGCTTGTCTTCTCGCATTTTCTGGCTTTCTGTGACCTCGGTGCTCATCAGACTTGACGTCACACGCACCCTGCCAATGGTGTGCCAGTGCCTATCCATCTGTTCTGCCGGGCCCTCGTATGCTTCCCTTTCCCGTTTTGGGGACTCGAAGTAGCAGCGATTGAGCGATTGGCTGACAGCCCACAGAGCGTGTGATGTCCGGACCCACGTGATGAGCATGCTCTAGGCCTCCGTGAAGGACACAAGCGACGTTGGCGGGGGGAAGTTTTCCCCCGGCAAGAAAAATGGACGAAAGTGGATCGCCGCACTTTATACGGCGAAGAAGTCTCGCTTCACGTGTTCTTTGAAGTGTCCTGTTTGGACAGCCTTTTATGCTACTGGCACAAACGGCGAGATTCCAAATAGCACGA
Source organism: Ixodes persulcatus (assembly GCA_013358835.2). NCBI lineage: Eukaryota > Metazoa > Arthropoda > Arachnida > Ixodida > Ixodidae > Ixodes > Ixodes persulcatus. Next base: position 119,382 of record JABSTQ010005510.1, read on the forward strand.
GGTCCCTTCTCTGGGAAATCTCGGGGAGGGTCGGCTGCTTTGCAACGTGAAACACCGTTGCTGCTACGTTGGCCATCGACCTTTCAGGGGTGGGCTATCTGGCTCCCAACTCGAATGAGTTTGAGACCCCTGCTCTATAGCCAAAGAACATTAACATTTCTAAAGAGCATTGCCGTCGTTTCTGGTCGATAATTTATGTAGATATAATTGGTGCCGCAGTTTTGTTTTTGTTTGTTTGTTCATTACGACACGCCCAAACCTTTTAGCGAATCGCCTCATGTTATAGACCAACACGCAGCCCTGACGTCACGCAGCTGCGGTGGCGCTGTCGGCGGCACTGCGCATGCGCAGACGCTTCACTTCACGTGAATTCGGTTTCTGCGAACGCGCAGTGCCCACACCTAGTGTGGGCAAACGCGGGCTTGTTTGTAAACAGCGTGTCGGTGTATACCGTTAAGCAAGGTACAGCTGCAACGGAAAAAGAGTAGCACAAGTGACCGACAACCGGAGCGGCAAAATCGCGACACGCGGCGCTATTGTTCCGGAGCGCGCTGATAACGAGAGTGCCAGTCACGTTCCATGTCTTATCGCGGGGGTGGCCGACAGAAAGAAGCCCATCCTAAAACTCGAATTTCGAAAGCTATCTTATCCCTCAAATTTCTGCCGGCCACCCCCGCGCTGAGAGATGGAACGTGACTGGCACTCTCACTATCGGCGCGCTCGGGAACAATAGCGCCGCGTGTTGCGATTTCGCCGCTCCGGTCATCGGTCACTTGTGCTACTCTTTTTCCGTTGCAGCTGTAATTATTTAAAAGACGAATGTGATGAATTTTATTTTTCATTCTGGTACATAAATGGTGGAAGCAAGAAAAAAAAGCTTTTTAACCGCTTGACGGGGCTGTTAAACAAAGTTGCTCCCTAGTAGTTTTATTTAACACACACACAGCAACAGCATAGGAATTTAGCGTAGCACATAATACAAAATAAACCGCTTTTCACTTAACACACACTACAGCGCACACTGTAAACGTACACTCACACCGTACACTCACTCCTTACACACAAAAAAGAAAGGAAAAATTCAAACGCACCGCGCTGACTGACAACTCGTTTTTTATATACTTTGTCTTCTTCTACGTCTTGAACAACCGAATTTCCCGAATCACGCGCACCAATCCTAGACGCCAAGAAACTGTTTCTCTTTTTCTGTCAGGTTCAAAGATGGTTTACTAATATAGTTATCATAATTCCTACGTTTGCAGTGTGCGCTGTAGTGTGTGTTAATATGAGCAACCAACTCGCCCAAGCTGCTACGTTAACAAGATACGCTTTTCACTAGTTCATAATTCATTCATTTTTATTCAACTTATTACTCAAATATTTCGTTGTAATTGAAACAAGATAGATGTTACTGTTTAGAAGAGCATTCAGTATATTAGGAAATGTGTATTTTAGTGATTGCATAGAATAATTATTAAGACGAAGTGGCACAGTAAAAAGTTCCGCCGAACGAGTTGTATAGGGAATAGTATGCTCTCTCAGATCAGCAAGATTAGCTAGGCTGTCTGCTATTTTATTCATTTCTAATTGAAAACTGACGGTCAGTTTGCAAGAAATATATATTTTTTTTTGTATATTTGAGCGAGTGGTTGTACCCTGTCTCTCACTTATACAGTAGTTTGAGTGAGAGACGAAAATGCCTGGTTTAAAAGTAGTTTAATGCTAACAATATGAACCGTTTACTAAAGACTAGTCCAATGACCGTTGAGAATCTAGTGAGAATGTAGACAATCTAGAGAATTCACAGATTGTCCCAAGACAAATTTTGATTGAAAATGACACCAAGAATCTTAAAATTATTTGATATATTTAATTCCCAAGTATCTTTTTCTTAAAGGGACACTGACAGCCCCCCAATTTTTTTTTTTAATTTTTTGCCAGGCGATTTATTATGGTGTCGGAATACTACCCAATTAATATTTTGCAACAGAGTCACGTATTTTTTTAATAAAGCCAAAAAACGCAACTGCTCGAAACTGAAACGGAAACCCCCGCACCGCACGGAGAAGTTGAGAGGAGAGAGTGACTGGCGGAAGTCACGTGGCTACATCCAACCGTGCGTTTTTTGTTTTCTGTTTTTTTTTTCTTCTTCCGGGTGCAGCAGACGAAATGACGAATTGCGTTGCGCGATCCGTTAGCCGTGCGAATCCTTTGCAGTTATGTTTGTTCCGCTCGCTGTTCTGTACTTCAAGATGAGTTGTTTCGTACATTTAAGTGTTGGCAATCAGTAGTGAGTGCCCGTGGAGAATTTCCGTGATCGGCTCCGAAAGGAATACTCCCAAGATGTTGCGTGAAGAGCTGCCTCCCATGTCCTGCATCTGAAAGTGGCATTTTGCGGCAGAGGTGTCAAAAATGGAATACCATACCATTTAGTTCAGCGACGTATCGTACACAACAATGGTTTTTTTCAGTGATAACTGTAAAAAAAAAATAAATAAAGAAATGTAAACATTGCAAAATGTTTGTAAAAAAACAAAAATGGTACGCCCACATTAGGGATCGAACCCGAGCCCGCTGCGTGTAAAGCGGACGTCTTTCCGCTTTACACCCAACTCGAAGTACGCTTTTTTTTTCTTTATTGCCGGATTTCGACAAAAACAGAACAAAGCACTGTAAAATGATAAAAACTATGTTGGCCCTAAAGCGGCCAACCTGGCACGGTTAAAATGAACTAAAAAAATGCGTCAATTTCTGCATGGCGCACAGCCATGCGTGACTTCCAAATGCTATGAAGCCCCACAAGAAAAACGAGATCGAACGGTACGCTATCGTCGTTTTCAACGGCTAGGTACCGAATGCCATGTGGGTCCAAAGGTAAATCCTTCTTCAAAGTACGTTGGAGAATGTCCCAAAAGAAAACACCGTCCCAGCACTCTAGAAACACGTGCTCTACCGTCTCCGGTTTCTTGCACAAAAGACAATTTACCCCCCATGCAACAAACAAACCCTTCTCCTCTAACCATGTCTTAACCGGCAGCACTCCGGTATGCAGTTTAAAGAAAAAAATTACACCATCTTCCCGAGGGGAACCATGGCGTGATGCGGAGCATCGTGTTGGTTCCGAGGAAAGAGTCAGTTGCGTGCTGACGTCGAGAGATGGCGCCACCGACTGCCCTAGCGTTACCCCCTACGCGAGCCTTCGTCGCGGCTCGCGGCAGAGAAACTTGGAACGCTCGCCGCTCGCCGTTTATTTTTTTTTTCACACTTGAAGGAGAGGAGACTAGAGGAGGAGAGTTGCGCGTGCGCGCGCGTTGTGAGGAGAAGCGAACGCACGCGCAGTGCACGCAGCTGGTAGAGAGAGAGAGCGGAGAGAGTAACGCGCAGCTGTTGGAGAGAGGGAAGGAGGAGAGTTGCGCGTGCGTAGTTCGAGTGCCGACTACAACGCCGACGCCGCGAGACATAGACCCGAGCAAGAGATGCTCCGCATCTAAAAAGATTTCACACACGGAGGCACTGCCATTCTCTTCATGCGCTGAAGCACGTTTTGACCTGGGCCCGCACAATACAGTGATCGGTATAGGGGAACAGGGAGAGCAACATCAACAAGATCCCTATACAGTCTTTTCCGCGGCACTTCACTTAAATACTCCATAGAAAAACGAGTGCTCAAAAACCTCTCGCCAGTAACCACGGATTCCTCCGGTGGGGGGACACGCAGAAGAAACAACAAAATGTGGCAAAGCTTTGCCTAAGCTCAGCTGACACATAGTACGAAGGAAACCATCCTTCACATCACGAACAAAAATAAATCGGTTTAGGACTTGCCTCAGGAATAAGTGCGCTAATGACAAGCCCCCGGATCGGACACGCCGAAAAAGATTCGTTCGGCTAGTCCGCTTCCAGGTCGATCCCCAAATGAAAACGGCAAAAACTCTATGTATTTTTTGTACGTTGACGCGCGAGCAGTGTAACACTTGAAGTACATACCACAATTTGCTGACAAAAAACAAATTGCACACCGTGGCACGTGCAAACATTGACAAATCCCTGCCCTTCCATCTCTCGGCTTTATCGCGCAGCTCTACAGCCTGACTTCTCCAGTAAAGCTCACTATCCCGATAATTTTCTAAAGGTACACCTAGGTATTTTGGAGGCGTTGTTACCCACTTAATGGTTTCAAATGCACTGGGCGCCGAGTCCCATTCACCATGCCAGAGGCCAAGACATTTCTGCCAGTTTACCGAACTACCGCTATATTTGCAGAAAAGTTTAATAGCTTTCACTGACTCGCTTATGCTGCCTTTATCTACACAAAAAATGGCAATGTCGTCAGCATATGACAATACGCGCACTTCACTCGACATTAGTTGAAACCCATGAATGCATTGGCTATTAAGAATATACCTACAAAAAGATTCAATGAAAATGCAGAAAAGAAGGGGGGACAAAGGGCACCCCTGGCGCACAGCACGATGCACTGGGATACGTTCACCAACAACTTTGTTTACAATAAGATTAGTAGTGCACCCTTTATACGCCATACGCACGCCCTCAAGAATGACAGAACCTACATTTACATGTTCCAGGACATTAAAAAGAAGCTCGTGCGACACCTGATCAAAAGCTTTTTCCAGGTCGATCTGGAGTATTGCGACCACGCGAGCCATACAATCACAGCATTCCAGCACGCTCCTAGCGGCATGTATATTTGACAGAATTGACCGCCCTTTTATTCCACACGTCTGGTGGGGTCCAACCACATCCTGGATAACTGACTGTAATCGCCTGGCCAGAATTTTCATTAAAATTTTGTAATCGACATTTGTTAGACAAATGGGGCGATAGGCCGATACTTGTCTCAATTTAATTCTATCGTCAGTTTTCGGGATAAGAACCGTGTGAGAGCGAGAAAACGAGGGTGGCAGCATTTTTTGGTCGTACGCTTCATTAAATACCTGACTTATCAAAGGGCTTATCTCACGCTTAAACATCTTGTAGAAGGACGCACTGAGGCCATCTGGGCCAGGCGATTTCCCCGCATTTAATTCGTCTATTGTCCTTTCAATCTCACCCACAGTAATTGATTCTTCTAACCTTGACACTACATCGTCATCCAAACGCGGTAAAAAGCACAAGAATTCTTTTTTGAAATTATCTAAGTCTACAGGACGATAAGAAAACAAGTTTTTATAAAAATCACAAAAAGCGCGTTCTATTTCCGCGAGTTCACTCGTCACCACCCCACTACTCTCAATTTCTGCTATCTCATTGCGGGAAGCATATTTCTTTTCCATCCCGAGTGCTCTCTTTGTTGGCGCTTCGCCCAGCAACATTTTCCCTGCTCGCGCCCGTACTAGTGCACCATGATATCGTTCTTTATCCAAGATTTCAACCTGGGCTTTGACGGTGCAGATATCATCTTTGAATACGCCAGGCGTACGGCTTTCCTCACCAATCAAAATCTTAAGTGTGCTGCGCAGAAGTTCCTCCCGCTTCCTTGCACTATTCTGAATAGCGCTTCCTCGCTCCATTGCTATCGTTTTAACTTCTTGTTTGAAAGTATCCCATTTTGCAGCATAAACATTTTCGTCTTGTTTCATTAACTTTTCGATGCTGTCTTTGACAGCCTTTACAAAAGTATTATCGTCCAAAAGTTTACTATTTAACTTCCACAGCTCCCAAGAAAACTTCCTTCCCTTTCCCTTGGCTTTGCCAAGAATGACAGAAACCAGACAATGATCACTAAATGAAACCGGCGTTACACAGTAGCTGGAGCTCAGAGGCATCAGCTCTAAGGAAATATACAACCTATCCAAACGGGCATGACTAAAGCCTTGAAAATGAGTAAAGCGACAGTTCAAAGCATCCCCCAAGACTTCCCCAACGTCCTCCAACCCATACTCATTAACAATTTCATTTAAAATGCTGGTACTCGCGTCTCTGAAAGGCGTTACACTGGATTTATCTCGCGCGGAACACACACAGTTGAAATCCCCAAGGCATATTGTCATACGGTCAGTGTCAAAATAAGAACGAATAAACTTGAAAAATACTTTCCGCTCTTCAGCGTTGTTATGCGCATAAACACAAATTATGCGCCACTCTAGGCACAAAAAAGAAAGGTCGCAGACAATCAACCGCCCCGCATCACAGGTCGTAACGGCCTGGACCACTGCCCCTAAACTCCGCCGCACAAGCAAGACGCACCCTGCCGACGTCCCTACAGCGTGGCAAACGCACACGTCGTAGTGTGCCCTGAAAGGCCTCACCATGCACTCGGTCTGATCCGCCCCCTCGACCTTAGTCTCCTGTAAGGCTACAATGTCGAGGTCGTGTTCAACGACGAGGCGGTATACTTGTCTCTGCCGTCGGCGGTCCGCGAGCCCCCGCACGTTGAGGGTCGCCAGGCGTACACGCCGTTCAATAGAGACCATGGGCTATCGGGACCAGACCGAGCGTACGGGGCTTACCTTCGTCGTCGTTTTACAGGGTGGTGCATTCGCACAGCAGTTCACTGAGTCAGTTTCACCCGGCCCTTTGGTGACAAGGACCGCAGCCGACCGTCCTTGCCTCTCCGGCCCTCCACCAACCTCCACTTGTGCTCCAGCTGGCGCAGCCGTCGGTCCCTAGAAGACTCCGTGTCGTCGACGAACGGGCGCTTTGCAGAGCCTTCCACAACGTCCATCTCTGGCCCAGCGGGGTCTGCGTCAGAAGCCGGAGCCTTGCCTGCCTCGTCGTTTCCGGAAGACGTCGCCGACTGGACCTCGTCCGCCAGTGGCGAAGGGGGGGCCTCGGTCGACGGCCCCGCAGGAGGCGATGCGCTCACCCCCTCAGGGACGGTGCCAGGCTCGCCATCCTTCGCCCGCTCGGTCGTCGGTTCCATGGGTGCTGCCACTTTTTCTGCCTCCTCTTCATCCATGAGGTGGTCCGTGTTGTCGTCACCCGCACCTCGTCCTGCAGCTCGAGCGTACGTGCGGACGCAGTCGGCCCGCTCGTGGCCGACGGCACGGCACTCGCTGCACCAAGGAGCCCGGCATTCGCGTCGGATGTGGCCTGTCCTACGGCACCTGAGGCACACAGGGGCGCGTCCAGGCACAACCACGAGCACCATGCCGCCGCCCAGCCGAAGCTGGTGCGGCAGACGCTCAAGGCTGACGCCCTCCCGCAAAACAAGACGCACGGTGCGGGTTGTCGACTCGACGCCGTCGAATCCTGACACTTTCCACTTCTCGTACGCGACTTCCTTCACCTCCCCGTAGTCGTAGAAGGTCCGCTGGATGGTGTCGTTCGTGACGCCGAACGACACCCAGTGTAGCTTAATACGGATCTCCTGTCTGTACGGGTCGACCACGACACACTTCCGACCCTTTACTGCAAGCCGCCCCGCCAGAAGTTTCTGCTTGGCCGCGTAGGTCTTCAGGTCTAGCAGCCAGACGTGGGACATCTGAAATGACCCTATCTTGGCCACCTCCCCGAGGACACCTGCTTCGCCCAGTGGTTGCCTGAAGTCCTCTATGCGGTACGGGCGACAAGCGATGTCGCGGTGCAGCACGACAGCGTTCTTCATCGATTCCCCTGATGGCAGTGCGGGCAAAATCATCCTGTAATCTTCGTCTCCGGAGATAATCGATACCCCGCGGCCGACGGGGGCCGTTATCACCGCTCCTGCAGAGCACATGATTCTGCGTCCGTCCGCTTTCGCAGCCGGGAGAAGAATGAACTCGAAGTACGCACTTCGTGCTTGACGTTTGAGCGAGCGATGTCTTCAGCCACGAGAAGGGACGACGGCTCGGCGACGTCTTCGTGCAATCGGCTTGCTGGTCGGGCGTGTCGTACGGGATAAATATCAATTCTTTTGATCGGTCCAAAATTTCTCTTTCGAAGGACGACAGAATTCGCCGGTACCGTGAACGACAGTTCTGAAGTAGAGGTCCCACGCCCGTCGTCCGCTGCCACCCGCGAGTCCCACGAAACGCGAAACGACGCGATGTTGAGAATTATGCAGTGAACGCACAGAATGCTTCCGGTTGTCTGTGCAACCTTTTTTTTTTTTTTTTCAATCAACGTACTTGCAGCTTTTTGGAAGCCACAAAAAATGGGTTTCATATTTTTTTATTTTTAGTATTGACCGTGTGGCTTCGATGACCCACGACTTTGATTAAATTTGTCGGTCGCGTCTAAACCTTAGAAAACGGCCCGTGACCACAGAAAAGAGAGTGAGCGCGACTCAAACCGGCCAGTTCTCGATCGGCGGTTTTCGGGCAGAAAGAAACCGAATTTCGAGCCGCAAATTCTGTTCTGGGTCGTTGGGCTCTCATATGTCCCGTACAACTAAACACCTCGGCGAGCATAAATACCCAGTCAGTGTTCCTTTAAAATACTTCTTCGCGTACGTTTTTATACACCACTAAAAGAAACAACACTAAAAGAAAACGTTTAGAAACAACAAAAACGACTGACGAAGAGCCTGCCAGGTTGAAACGTTTGTTTTTATTTAAAAAAAACAATATGTGTTTTTAAATCATGATTGTAATAAGAGCACTTCTGTCAAGTTGAATTTATGAAGCTAGTGCTTATGATTTGAGGATTATTTTTTTGGCAAGCATATGACATGGGAAATACACGTGGATCATATTAAAATAAAAACATTAAAGGGGCACTGAAGTCATTTGTGAAAAAGGTCGTTTTTGATCTTATATTGTTTAAAATGTGTAGTTTCCACATATACCAAGTCCTATATTACAAAACCGCCTATTCATCTCAGGGAAAGAGAAAGACATGTGGTCTCTTTTTTCTCGCGGACTAGATTGTGTGGACTAATGAAATGCCTACAATACGCGCAGATTCCGAATGATTTTATTATAACTCGTTTAGAAAAGAGTCTGATAGGTACACATTCAGATAAGACTCCTCTTTTTCTCCGCGGGCGAAGCCATGGCTTGCAACTCGCCGACAAGCGCCCTTCGTCGACCACTTCACTCGGAAGTCCCAAAAAGGGCGCGTCGTGATCTTTGAACACGCTTTTAACGAGGAAATAAGCTACGCACGATTGTGATTTCGGGCTTGTTGGGATGCTTAGAGCGTCTAGATTGAGTTGTCACCGCAAAGGAACGATCTCAAAATCAACTTGAGTGCCCCTTTAAGAGTAGTTTCAACATAAACCGACTTAGAAGGGGCGCGAATTTAACATTACGCCAAAAGGTCTATCAGGCAGTGTGCGATAAGTATATGTTCTTCGATACGGCCTCACGGTATATGCACCGTGTTTAACTGGTAGAATTTAAGGTATTAACAAAGCCATTTACAGAATGCTTAACAATATTGCATACGAATCTTAATATGAGAGGCTTGCGCCACTTGAAAAATACATATGTTTGAACGCAATGCCGATCGAAAAACTATCAATTTATTACTATAGCCAAACATATTACTCTAATAACGCTTTTAAGAAACTCTTAAAAATGAAACCTCTAAGGCACACTGAGAATTATGCACTGCCAATAATATATACAAATTACGGAAAGAGGGTGCGGAGTTACTATATCAAGTGTTGCCCAAGTGTGGCACCATGGCAGAACAGCACAGGACAAAACAGCACGCGACAAAACAGCACGTTCAAAACAGCACGCGTCAAAACAGCACAGCGTCAAAACAGCACGGCAACAAAATAGAACGCGTCAAAATAGCACGCGACAAAACAGCACAGCGTCAAAACGACACAGCGACAGAAGAGCACGTGCCAAAACAGCACGGCGTCAAAACAGCATATCGTCAAAACAGCACAGCGTCAAAACAGCGCAGCGTCAAAAGGGTACAGCGACAGAAGAGAACGGCGTCAAAACAGAACCGCGAGAAAACAGCACCGCGAGAAAACAGCACCGCGAGAAAACAGCACCGCGAGAAAACAGCACCGCGAGAAAACAGCACAGCTTCAAAACAGGACATTGACAATATAGCTAGGGTTTGGCGTTTTTGATTTTTATTATATTGAAATTCGGCGTACTTTTTTCAGTTTTTATTCCAAATAGAATTTTACGATTTATTGCGGTGAATACTTGTAGACTCATAAACTTCTCGGTTCTTTTCGGTTTATTGACAACAACTCGTGTACTGACGAAAATGCAATATTTAAAAGCGTTTGTTTAAAATGTATAGTGAGTAAATCAGGTACTGTTTTTTTTTTTTGTTGTTTTTTTGTTGTCTGTGGCAGCCGACGCGACCTGTTCTGCAAGACGCACTGGGGCCTTATCGTGACCCGACATTATAGTCGTGTGCTCGTATTAGTACACAGGACGAACATGAGCTTCACTACCACTTCGGTCGGACCGGCAAATATCAAAATCCAAAAATTTGCAAGCATTGTACTCAGTGCGTTTTTCCCCCCATTTTCACGACTGCAAGAGGTAGTAAATTCGCGCCGACCACAAAAACGACAATAAAACAATCGTATTTTTGCTTCCTCTAGTAGACGGAAGCTATGGGTGTTAAAAAATGTGCGGCATTTACGGACGCCCTTGATTTTCATTGTTCAGTTCACGATTAAACTCTTTTCTTTGAGCGAAGAATTCGGCACACAAATTGCTATCAGCTGAAAAACCCAGATTTTGTCTTGAAGACCCCTGCGCCAGAGCTTTTGTTGAAGGTTGAACCGATCTCGGAAACAAGCTGAAAACTGCGAAAGGAATTAGTCATACGTTCATTAATGAGCCAAATCCCCCCCCCCCCCCCCCCCAAACCTACCCCTTCAAACACCCTCAAAATTACTGGCTTTTTTCAGTTAATACCGAATTTCGAATAATGAATTTGGCGTACTTTTACTGGTTTTATTTGGTTTAAGCCGAAAACGCTGAACCCTAAATATGCTGACTATCAACGATACGGAAAAATCCGACAAACGTACCAACAACAGTTTCGCTATAAGAGGAGGTGCGAACAATTGCATTTAATTGTTTAGAGCTTTTCGCCTGTCACCTTGCGAGAATGCTTTACGCTGGATGCCGATCGATAACTCCTGTTGTGCTAGAAATTGTGGTTAACTACCAACTTCCGTGCCTTCCAAGTTCCAAACTGTAGGTCCGACAGATCCAGTGGGGGCTCGCAAAGCAATTGCTGCCAACAGTATTTTTTTTATGGATTTCAGTTTAGCTAGCTTCCGCATACAGTTTATTATGTGAACTGCTACTAGTACTCATCACTGAAACTGACTCAGTAGCCTCATGAAAAGCTCAAGTGGGGGTCGTGGCGCGGTATTTTATATTATGGGGTGTTCTCCGGGTTGCGGAGTTTGGTAAGCACTGAAAAAGTCAATAAATTCCTTTATAACCTAGCGACACTAAATGAAACGATCAAGGAGGTTCGAAATTATTCACGCAGAGAGAGGTGAAGAGCGCGCTCGAAGTTGCTACATGCGTGCTGTTTTGTGGCCGTGCTGTTTTGATGCCGTGCTGTTTTGGCGCGTGCTCTTCTGTCGCTGTGCCGTTTTGACGCTGTGCTGTTTTGTCGCGTGCTATTTTGACGCGTGCTGTTTTGTCGCCGTGCTGTTTTGACGCTGTGCTGTTTTAACGCGTGCTGTTTTGACCGTGCCATTTTGTCGCGTGCTGTTTTGTCGTGTGCTGTTCTGTCGCGTTCTCATCAAGTGTCTCATACACGCGGCTCGCGGGCCGCATGAGGCCCGCGACACGCTGGCAACCGGCTGCGAGTTCCCGTCCCCATGTCTCGAGCGCTAGAAATGGCATGCGCCATAGTGATCTCCACTCGTCTATTAATTTCCGCTCGAAACGTATCTCTGCTCTTGCCTCGTGCTTCGCTTTAATTTTCGCTTCCTAGGTTCTTGTCGCGTTAATCACCTGTATGACAATTCCTCTAATAGGCTGCAAGTGCGAACTCTTTGTTGAAGGACGCACCCCAGCTGCGCGAACTCTCGGTCAGCTGGAGCAACTGCCAAAGTTAAAGCTAAGAGTTCGGGACTCTCGTCTTCAGAAAATGTCACAATCAAAATATGTTGGGGTTGTGGGGATATTTATACAGCGTGTAGTTGGTCAGCCATTTAAAGTTGCGACGAGTCACTCGCTGTAGATGAGCAATTTAGCCAGTGCAGTACAACCGCTAGCCTGGGGTCTTTAACGTGCACCACGCAGTAGTGATACACGACCGCACGCCGGTACGATGCTCATCCAGATCGAAACGGGCAGGGGTGGGGATTGAACCCAGGATCCCTGGGTTCTGCAGCGCGAGCTTTCGCTCCACGTTCTCCGAGCTGGTGTGCGCTAGCCCACTCGGCCACCGATCCCCTAATCAAAATACAAGTATTTGCTCAGACTGCTGTTCTAAAAATAGGCAGGAGAGCAAAAACTGTCATATGAACAGAATGTTTTTTTTTTTTTTAGAGACATGTTGAAGTCGTTTAATTCCTGAGTAAATTGAGCAACGGGAACGAAGTGTGCATGCTCTCTTGTTTTCTTAAAAATGGCAGCACGTTGGCGGGGCAATTCTATTTTAATTGCTGTTACCACATCATGGTAAGAACCCATTTTAGTAGTATAAACATATCAAGGATAAATATGTCACTGGAAAAACTGCGAGTTTACAAAAAACTAAGAGCGCGAGGGAAGGCCCTTCTTCTTAAAAGGTCTTGAACCCCCCCCCCCCCCCCCCCCCCCCCGGCCTCTCTTATATGCCTTAGCAACTTAACAAACTTTCGGCGAATTTAACCAGGCTTACTTCACTAAATGCAGTTAAAAAATCCGTAAGAAAGTGGTGTTTTGAAAACGATAATCAATAGACGAAAATCACTGTTTTGAGGTTTGCATTATAATTTTTATATAGATATAACTTAATGTGTGCATTGTGATAGGATTGTTTTCTCGTGTGTGTGTAATGAAAAGTGTTGGCATGCTGTGAGTCGTGCTCTTTTTTGATATTGTTATGATTTCATTTTTATCACTGATAAAATATTGTGCAGATCAGTGTTCAGTGTGTATATTTGAATATAGTATATGTTTCTATTTGATGGCAATGTTAAACGTAGTTAACAAAGATTGCTAAGTGACCCTGTACATATATTTTTTTTCTTGGTTGGTGTTGTTGTTTAGCGTTTTTCCGCAAAATGTGGTATCAATATTATACAAAACAAGTGGGAAACAATAAAGAAAAGCTGAACCAGCTGCCGGGTTCCGTCCCACAAGTCCCTGTGACTTTGACGGGCCCAGATACAATGTATTGTCACAAATTAACCAGTAAAGACATTCTTCTTCTCTGCACTACTTTGGATATTGCCCCCGTCTCCTCTACTAAGGGCAGTATTGTTTGAATACATTACTCGCTCGTATTCACTCGCCCAAGTGGGTACGAGCGAACTCGTATCCACTTGGACGATGCGACAAACTGTTCGCGGCGAACGACTTTCCTGGGCGATGAGTGCTCCGACCTGCGCTCGCGATGGGCGGGGGACCGCCGGGGGTGCATGCACTCCTAGGGGCCTTTGATTTACACCGTCGGCCCGAGATGCATCGCCGTAGGCCGTATAGGTCTTCGGGTGAAGAGGGTCGCGCGCACTGCGACCTGCGACGCACCCTCCCCCTCGTGTGGGCGGCACCTCAAAATATCCCTCCGCGAGGGACTTTCGAGCGAGGAAGTGCCACGTGTTTTCGCTTGGTTCCACGGTTCAAGAATGACAAACCTACAGAGCCCTCACGAAGACGTCCGTCGCGGAGCCGCTCGTTCCGTTCGCCCTTTCCCCGGCACGCCTCGCCTGTTTACGCCGCGTGCCGTCGTCTTTCTGAAGCAACGGTTCATGTTGTAGACCCAGTCCAAGCAAGGTAGCGTTCCAAGAAAGGCACTTTCGAAACCTTGGGTTCGTTTAATTTCATCTCTTTCGAGGGACTGTCGAGAGGACTTTGGTGGAGCTCACGCGCGGCTCCGTTAACTTGCTCTGACGTTCAGTCACTGCGATTTGGGGTGGGGCTGGACCTTTCACTTCGCGCCGACGCTTTACTACTCGCCGATCTGGTTCGTGCGCACTTGCAGTGCCCCTCCTGGTGTGGGCAAATGCGGACTCGCTTGTAAACATCGCGTTGGTCTGTATTCGCGACTCCAGCCGTACCATGTGCCAGCTCAACGCACAACGCTGGGGTATCAGCGAGCAAGCATTGGACTCAAAGTGGTTTGCCCCACTTTTTATCCTCCACGTTTCGAACCTGCGGCGATATGTTGGCGTTAGCGAGCTTCCAGAGACTTGCCTTTCTTTGAGGAAGCGATAAAAAGGACAGCCTTCTGTCCTTCCACGGTGCTGGTGAACGTTGATAAACGGGGAATGTCTGGTTCACGCGGTTGCGTAGGTTGTGTACAGATCAACCTGGGAACAAGCTGATAAAACAGCTACGACAGAGTCACCGGAACAACTGTTCTACCGCGCAAACCACCGACAACATGTAATTACAGAAGCCACAAGAGACTAGCAGAAATCGCGAAAGGACCTGTTCCCGCCAGCTCAGTGTTTTTCCGCTAGGGGCCGTCCGTTTTGCTGGAGTCGCGAATAAGCTGTTCGAACAAACAAGATAACGCTTCGCGCACTGCTCTCGCGCAGTGGCTGATCTTTCGAATGTCCACATGCTGCCAATCACGGTTACGCTACACCCGTCACGTGAAGTTAAATGTTTTCTTTGTAAAGAGCACGATATCGCATACGGCGATATAAAGTTAACATCTTGGCGAAGCTGCTTAGATTACACTTCATCTCAGGAACTGCGTGAAGCGCTATCAAAGGCCCATGCCTGAGAGAATGACTCTGTAAAATGTTTGGATTTTGCTAAAAACAACCGCAAAAGTTTTTTTTTTTTTTTTTAGTCACGCGCTTTTCTAGCTGTTTCCTACTCAGTGAGGCACGTTTATGACCCGGCCTAGTAACCGGACTGCTCTTGTCAAATTACTTATTTACAGCGTGAACCAATGTCCCCACACAAGGGCAGACCTGCCTAACCATCTAACGTCGAATTTACTTTTGCTTTGACGCCTCCTAGAACGCTACGCGAAACTCAGTTAAGATGAAGCGTTCAAGAGAAGAAGAAAAATAAACACCAACAAAGGAGCAAAAGTGGACAAAAATATGCAGGATCAGGCATAACTTCCTAACCGTTCACTTCGTCTAGTTGTGCCTTTTTTTTTTAAAGTTATAGCCATAGGTCTTTAAGCTTGAGCTCCCCATGTACATATCTGTTGGAAGTGTATAAATGTTTTGTGGCACAAATATAAATTCTTGTAAAACGCCTGTGTGAAAGAGTTTAGACCTCTATTTATACCTGCAAGTATTTATCGCATCTGAAACGTAAGATTTGTATTGGTGTAAATTTAGCTTGGTAAGTGTTCTTAAATTGAACTAATACTTTTGCCACAACGCTTTTTTTCCATGAAAAAAAAATATTGCTCTGAGTGTTAAGAAAAGAGTGTACGCGCGTTGCTTACAGGGACAGTCTTTTTCATCAATAATAGCTACAAACGTGCACCTCTATCGATCGAACAAATTCTTGTAGATATTAAATGGATCTTTAGGTCAATTGAGATTGCGTCGAGGAAACGTTGGATGAACCATATCATAGGTGAAATATTCATTTACACACGAAATAATAAACACATGGGATGGAGCACAGAACACGACACCTTTCACCTTTGAAAGATGTCGTGTTCTATGTTTCTTTCTATGTGTTCATTCCTTCCTGTGTAAGTGAACCTTACCAACACGCTCGGCTTTCAATAAAAATATTTGGCGTGCACGTTCGAGCATCTTTGTTGGACGCAGTTCGGAGCTGGCAGAAGTGAAGGAATCTTCCCGGGAGCAACAACCGACTGCAACCACCGCGGGGTTTCGAGATATTTTCGAGGCTTCCTCGGAGGCCCGCATGACGATAGGAGTCGAAGCCGGCCGCAGCACCGAAGGGCCAGGCGACGTCGACACGCAGAACTTGACGTGTTGCGGGGACGCGTCAGAGGGCGACAGGCGAAGCTATGTCAACTAGTTTTCGTCACGGAGCGGGCATGCTGAGCATCCAAGCAAGACGTTTCCGCTGTACCGCGCGACGTCAGCTCCTTCTCCATGTCTACACACGCGTGGCAGCCGTGCCACCGAGTGGCGAGTTTGTGCTTTTCTCAAACCGCATATAGAATTTCGTCAACTCAGTTGGTCCCTTCACGCGTAGTAGAACGTAGTGCCACCTTTCAAACATGGGCAGCGCGAAGTTTCGAAAATAACGCCAACCTACACAGAAAATAACATTTCATCGAAATACGAAAAAGACCTCTCGCACTTATTTCCAAGCAAGTCCGGACGTTTGTGAAGACAAAAAGGATATAACGCGGGCGGGCAGCTGTGTTTGGGGCTTGATCCGGTGCGGTGTCGCCCCCTGATACTCCTTGACTCCCCTTCTGTCTCAGGCTTAGAAACTACCTTCAGTTTAATAAGGAGGAAACTTGGTTTTCTGCCACGAGAGGGAAATCTTTGGCATCCCACCAGCGGATAAGCATCGCTGGACCGACCGCTGAGAAAGCATAGAGTGCACATCATTCCGACTGATGGATTCTAAAGCGGACTTGACGGCCGGGCTCCCCGATCAGGGACGACGAGGCGTGGCCCCCGTGCCAAGTGGCCGCAGCCTTCCTCGCTCCAAAACGGCCTCCGAGGCACACGCAAGTGGCGGAGGATATTGGGCCGATGCTGCCACGGGATCGAGAGCTCGCTCTCTGCCAACAGAGAATTGGGGTTCACCCGTCGGGGTGTCTGTCGTTCGCCGCGTTCCCTCCTCGCGACCCGAAGCCCATCAATTCGAGTTAGGCTGGCCAGCAATCCGCCGCGAAATCCAGATTGAGAGCTGCGCACTCTCCCTTGGCGAATTGAAGCCGCGGAGGCTGGTCGTCGCCGTAGCTGTATTGCCTCGTTTGGTGGGTAGCGTAAATTGGATGATATTCTTTGAGGGACAATCCTGAAAGCGGTTGATGACATAAACTACGTGGGCCGCAAAAGTATGCACAGTCAACGATTGGAGATGCCAATCTCGGAGAGAGGGTGAAGCGAGGCCAACCGGCCAACCCGATCTGTTGTCAAAACTTACACAAAATTGACCAGTCCGGTGCTACACCCGTTTCTGTAGGGATGATCGATGGATTTTAATAAGAGGAAAACTTGAAAACAATTTGTGCTTTCGACTACGCTTTGGTTGCTGTTGTCGTTTCTCCCTTCGACCTTTTGACACCGAAACACGATAAAGGAAGAGCAGTTCTCTCGCTTTTGCGTTAACCCCCAGCTTTCAAAATTACGCCCTTTTCTGACGGAGGTAAATGTAAGGTTTGATAGTGAGTTCTCCCTCATTTCTCGATAGCGGGCAAGCCATATATGATTTCTAAGGACCGGCTCGGGTCACTCGAACGTCGCTTTTGTGATGATTAGATTTCACATTTAGTGGTTTTTGCTTCCGGGTAAAACCCGATGGTTCCAGATATTGGCACCCAGAACAAGTATTATGAAATTTGAGCTGATCCAGATTTCTCCCCCAAACCCCGCAGTTCCTAAAAAATGGTTTGGTCAACGAGATTTCCAATACAACGAACGTCACCCTCGTAGGGGCGCCGAGTTTATAGCAAAATCTAGAATTACACATCCAAAGCCTCTATTGTGGCAGTTTACTTGGGCCACTTTCAGAAGCTCAGAAAAGACATCTGGAATATCCTTGATGCCAAGCTATGATCACTTTGTCAACGGCAAGCTGCAGCAAACGTTTCGCAAGCTTTCTACGATATCATCAATGAATGAATACGCAGGTCCAGTTCAAAAGTCATTCACGCAACAAAACATAAAAAGAGAACACATGAGAGTAAATCAGTCCGATTTATTTTCAATGGCAGTCAATCAGACTGTCTCCCTACTCAAGTCCGATGCAAAGCTCCTGCCTATAAGTGCCAGGATGATGTTGACAATGATGTAAAGATAGATTTTTGACTTGCTACATGGTCATTATTTCGTTAATATTCACAAAAATGGTAATGATTCAAGCTGTGATAATTAATGCAGCTATATAGAATAAAACACACCAAACCCATTATGCCTTATCGCTTTAACAGTTAAGGAACGTTTACTTCGTTAAACGTCAACGAATTGAACTGTCTATCGGAGAATGTGGTAAATTGTAGAATTCTGTCCGTTTTTCCCATAGGGCTGGGCGCTTAATCGAATAACTTGCCGATTAATCGATTAATGTTTTCATCGCGATTCATTTTTGTAACCGGCTAACGGTTACATTTTTACTTAGAAAAAAAATTAAAAATGCAATACTTTCACCACGCAGACGAGGATGAGTGCACCTGTATGAAGGTAAACTTTATACGAAAGTTTGATTTAAAATAAACTGTAGAGGCGAGATTTGCAACTCCAAACAAGTGGGGAAGGTTATACCTGTCCCAGCGAGACATGTACAAGTTACAAAAAAAAAAAAAGAAGAAGAAGAAGAAGTAACTAATAGCGTTACTCGTTACCGATTCTCAAAAGGAATGCGTTACGTTACCAAAAGTAACGAGTTACTTTGACGGCCAAATACACAACTGCTTTTGTTTCATGATTTACTGTTTTGTTTTCAGTAGTCGTTGCACTTAAGCAGTATAGCTGCGCCTCTCAAAGTTCTCATCGGCTATGTTTCCCCGCTTACATCTCCCGCGACGCTGAAAGAGTCGTTCGACTTACGTACTCGAAGGAACGGCAGTGTTGTGCTTCAGGAAGAGCTGGTGAATGTGGGACTTCCCCCTCTCTTTTTTCCTCTCTGCTGCTAAAGTTCCAAGTTGACAATGACATCTGTACCTTCCCATGTTGGGAACCTCCGGGTTTACATTCGGTATGTACACGATTTTAGAAAGGTTTTGAAAGGAATTCGCTGGGTGAAGGGCACTTTCAGTTGTGGAGGTCAACTGACGTGTTCAGCGATAAACGATGCATTACTGTCGTACTGCTTAGTTAGTTTTAGGGTTGCCCATCTGCCTTTGTCGCGATAGACGCATACTCAGATTATAATAAAAACGAGGCTGCTCAAACGGTGTTGTACACGTTACTCCTCAGAAGTAACGAAATACCGTTACTTGTAACTTGACCTAAGTACGTTACTCGTTACTTTTCTAAAAAAAAGTAACTAAATGTACGTTACCTTTTACCAAAAAATAACAAGGTTACTTTTAGTAACGTGTCACGTATATGTCTGGTCCCAGCCACATCAACGCCGTGCGAGTGTCCGTTTAGCACAGCAGAGGCTGTTGTGAACAATCGAGGGAGATCGCTATTGCCGGAGAGTATCGACGAACCTCTTTGCTTCTCCGGCCGAAGTACCTAATAATTTGTGAGTGTGGGCGTCTTTTGACTTTTCTCAACTACACTCTAAGAGATTCCTGCGCGTTTACTTACTACTTATATTAGAGTATTTTTACTCTGTGAATCTGAATATCACGTTTAGTTTCCCCAAAGGTGCAACCGAACGCGAGAAAACACGAAAAACCTCCGACCAGTCGTTACGTCGTAAAATGATCTTTCGGCCGCCAAGCGCGTGTCGCTCGTGTGGGCAGCGCGTGCAATTGCAAGCTTTGCTAGAGTCGTGACGTCTTTTCCTTACCTTTAAAAAAAAAAAAAAAAAAAAAAGCAAGAGTGCGCGTGCATAGCTTTGATAGGCGCTGAAGATGCGCGAGAGCGGAGATTCCGAAAACTCCTAATATGACGTCACGCTCCGGGAAGGAGGGGCCTCAGCGGTACTGTGAAAATGATTTTCTGCAGCCTGCGTGCACGAAACTGAAAGTAATAATAATAATAATAATAATAATTTGGATATTTGTGATCCTGGAGACCAAATGAAGACGATTTAAGTGTTTTTACTTAAATACAGAACCGCTTCAGCTTCCCTTTAATGCTGCTGCTTCACGAGCGCTCGTACATTCAAGATCGGTGTTTAATGTCCAAAGCCGTCTGCTCGCACTCCCAGCCCTCGCTGAGTTCAGCTTGCATAATAGATACCTCTAAGGAATGGCGTCACAGAAGCTTCACGGGGTGCCCGGCATTGCACGCCGGCTTTGCCGGGTTTTTGCCCAGTGAAGAGAAAGAAAGAGGAAAGGAACAGGTTTTCCTAGGAGGAACGGAGGGTAGCTGCAAAGTCGTTAGAAAGCTCGCAGCGCGATAAAGCCGTCAAGTGCGTTACAGTGTGTGCAAAACAACGTAACCCGGTGTGTTGGGAGATCTGCCGATAAAGCAAACGATTTGTGTGTGTGTGTGTGTGTGTGTGTCCTTTTGTTTGAGCTGCCGTTTCACGTTTCGTTTTGCAGAGAGGAGTGCAGGCATAGGATCGAGACTGCGATACCCTGTCCTAACTAAACTCTGTGAAAAAAAACAAAACAAAAAAACATTAACAGTAACAAAAAGGAGACGTCAAAATGCTCTCCATTGGTGGTCGAGGAACTTGTGGAGCGGGTGTCTCAGCGACACCCCGCCGCGAGCAGCAGGAGCGACTGGGCGTTTCGGCCTTGGCATCGGGTTTCGGTCGCCAAGACGGGGGACACTGACTTGGATGCCGCGTCTGCTTGGGTGTGCGCGGTCGGAAAGCCGACGGCCGATTCGGCAGCTGCAATAAACCATCATATCGGGAGAGGCACGCCGCCGACGTGTCGAGTCTTCGCGCGCCTGTTTCGCGCTTAAAACGCGCCGCGGGCCGCGACGTTGACGCAAGGCACAGTGTTCAGTGTTGTGACGTCGTACAGAGATAGAACGCAACATAGAAAACAAAACAGGCTGAATAGCGTAATGCCTTCAACTTTCACAAACCTGTCGTGTGTGTATACGTATATGCGTGTGTGTGCGTGTGCGTGTGTGCGCGTGTATGTGTACACATGCGTGCGTGCGTGCGTGTGTACGTGCGGGCGTGAGTGTGCGTGCTTGTGCGTGCGTGCATGTGTGTGTCTGTGCGTACGTTCGTGCATGTTTGCATGTGTGCGTGCGTACGTGCGTGCATACGTGTATGAGCACGCCTGTGTGTGTGTGCGTACGTGCGTACATGTGTGTGCGTGCGTGTGCATGTGTGTGCACGTGTGCCCTTACAAAGGAATGAAACGTGTTTCAGTTGAAAGTGTAAAGGATTCACTCAATATACCGTGTTGAGTCTCAATTGAAACTCGATAGTTTTTTTTTTTTTTCTTTCGAGTTCCTATTGCACCGTCACAGGATATTGACCACCGAGTTTTAATTAAATTTTTAGCAATTGCATTTTAAGTGCATTTTTGTCAATAGTGTTTCAATAGAATTTTCGCAATTGAGTTTCAATAGAATTTTTGCAATTGAATTTCAATAAAAATTTTGCAACTGCGTTAAAAACATCGTGCAACGTGTGGGGAACTCTTATAGCGCCTTAAAGCATGGACATGGAGGAAACGAATCACATGAAGGAAATGCACTCTAAAAAAGCCCGTGTGTCTACTTTCCCGCACAACACTTGGAGAGCCAATCACCGCACCTTACGGAGGCAGCTCAGCGAATGACAATGCCAAAACATATGTTTAGACCAAAAAACGCAGTCTGAGATTGTAACATTAAGAAATGCAAGCGTGACGTTTTGCATTGCTTAATGTCACAACTCAGACTGCGTTTTTTGGTGTAAACATATGTTTCGGCATTGTCATTCGCTGAGCTGCCTCCGTAAGTTGCGGTGATTGGCTCTCCGGGTGTTGTGCGGGAAAGCAGACGCACGGGCTTTTTTTAGTGTGTAGGCTCTCGAAGGTGTCAAAAGTTTTGGATACCATTTCTCACAAAAATGAATCATAGCAAATATGTTTATTCTGAGAGCCATAAGTGTACTCAGGGTTGTTTGCAGCTGTGGCCTTTCTGGGTTCCTCAATAACAAAGGGCGCAAACCAGCTGGTGTCAACTATTCAACGACAAAAGTTTGTTTGAATCTCTAATGAGGAAACAAAGAAAAGTCTTTCAAGTAACAAAACTCAAGTGCGTGTCCAGTGACTAAGTTCAAAATAATTAATGGCAAAATCATTTAGAGATCTAATGAGCTAACTTAAAATAATCAATATTGAGCTCTTAATAATGAAAATTCTTTGCAGATATGATAAGTACATTCAAAATATACGATATTGAGTTCTTGATGATAAAACTCGTTTGCATATCTAATGAGAAAATTCAAAGAAATATATATCGAGTTCATAATGACAAACTGAATAGCATTCTTAATAAATAAAATCAAAACATAAGCTTTAGGTCAGAATAAAATTTGTTTAGGACTGTTTGCAGATTCATCGAAAGCTTTTGACACAACAGATCATTCAAAAATGCTTGAGAAGTTATGAATTTTTTGATTTCAGAAAACCATTTTTTAGTTTTTTTTTAAAAATTATTTTTGAAATAGAACGCAATGTGTTAAAATAAACAAAATATGAGAAAGGAAGTACATATGAGTTATGGAATACCGCAAGGGTCTTCATTCGCCCCCTTGCTATTTAATGTTTTTGTAAATGCCTTGGGAATCCTAAAGATTTAGTCAACGCTATTTCAGTATGCAGATGATACGGCTTTAATTCTTCTACGTGAAAAATATAAAGTCGCAGTGACGATAATCCAATGCGACATTAATAGATTACTGAAAATCATATATTTATGAATTCGAAAAAACCAAAATTACTGTGCTTTAGAAATTCACACAAGCGTGTTTTATTGAATCGTTCTTTATTCCTACCTGGAAACAAAGGGGTGCAGGATACTGCATTGAAATATGAGGCTAGCATAAAATATTTGGGACTAAATTTCGACGAACACGTGACTTGGGAATGTCACGTTGATTGCATTAAAATATTAAGAACTGTCTCAATATTTATATATCGTATTGGTACTTCAGCATGTATGCTCATGTAAAAAAAAAAATATTTAATGTGCCTTAGGAGAGTCTGTACTGAGACATGCATTTTGATTTATGGATCCAGCTCAAATAACAGATTTTATAAACCGCAGATAAACTAATAAGTATATAGGACACTAAAAAAGATTGCATATGGTGCACAAGTTCTACATTTAAACCTCATCAACAAACTTTAAGCATTTAATAAAATGTCGTTGAGTACTTTATTTAAATATATAGCTATAACAACAAATTACTTTTCCAGAACAGAATACAAACACCCGGTGCAGAAAAGGCATCTCAGAAATATAAACAAATATATTTGCAAACGATACGTAAACATTACGGAAAAAGAATGAGAAGTTTTATGTCCCTTATATTTTCAATAAGATACCAGAAGAACTTATTAGTCAAGACTCTTTTAAAGAAGTTAAAAACAAATCCAGAGCATGGTGTTTGCAAAATCAAATGTGGACATTTTTATATACAGTGATATGTTTTATTTTATAAATTGAATTCATCTCATCTGTTTAGTCAAAATCTGTTGTATTGAGAGGCAGAATAAGACCCTAAAAATGAAGTCTGCGCTGTGGCATTACGGACTGCAAAGCGTCATGTTTGCATTACGTAATGCCACAGCGCAGACTTAATTTTGAGGTCTAAACAGATGTTACGCCTCATCATTCGCTGAGCTGATTTCGTAAATCGCAGAGATTGGCTCTTCGAGTGTTTTGCGGGTGAGTAGACGCGCAGGCACTTCTTAGAGTGTACTAATGGATTGGCTTGGCTGCTCGGCCGAAGACGCTTGCAAGCCTGGTGTCTACCTTTCGCGACATCCGACGCGTCTAGTCTGGCATCTGTCAACGCCTGCCAGTTGTGCGAGCAGAGGCATGGCAGGCTCCGGTATCGTCTGCTATTTCACCACCGTCTATCGCCGTCTGCCATGCCCGTAGGACGCGGACATGAACGCTGCCTGTCGGCATCTGTTTTCGCCTTCGTTCGTCTGCTATTCCGCCCCCGTCTAAGGACTTCTACAACGCTCGCAAGACTCAACCACGAAAGCGGAGCTCTAGCGTTCCATCATGCGCGAGTGACGGTTCAATACTACGAGCGTCTCTCGGTGTCTGTCGACATGCGGTAAAAAGCGACCAAGGGGACTAACAAAAGCAAGAACATAAATATGCAGTCGTTTCATCTTTTATGTTCTTGTTATTTTTTTTTTCGCATGGCATCCGCTAGCAAGGTGAGAGAACGTCATGACGCACAATTGAAACGTGACCTAAAATTATTCGCTTTGGTAGGCCAGGTGCATTGCAAAACTTGAGAGTTACTTGCCTTTCGAAGCGAAGTGACGGGAACATACCTTGACTAAGTTGATACGAGCCGCACGCCCGATTGCCTCCAGCCAAATGGCTCGCAAATTCTTACCTGTGTAGGTATCTTCTCGGTATTGAAACCATATAGTCGCAATCACGACGGTTGCACAATTCATAGAGCAGCGGGGCCGCTTTTATGGGAACCAAAATCTTTATTCAGCATCGACTCGCGCAAGTAAATAAATTAAGCTAGATCGATCAAAATAGTTGATGTGGGGCGCTAGGCTTAGGCCAGTGCCGCTAAGAAAACAAGTAACCGCACAGCGCATCCGAAGGCGCGTGCTTGCCACAGTTGTTTGCTGCAAACTATGTCGGTTGACAAGATCTTACTCTAAACACCTCTGTGAACTCAAAACGACCCGCACTCATAAAAAATGACAAACTCAATGAGCTACGCTCGTTCAGTACACCGCAGACGCCGGCAGCCATGTTTGTTAACGTTTCAAACCAAAGCGGGAGAATTAATTTCAGAATACATTTGAAAACAATATTGACTCTATCTTGATTAGTTGCTTCTTAAACATAAAATAATAGTCGATTAAAATACTATAGGTGAGTGGCGTTTGGCAACTTCTGGTTCCTTAGGAAATTAATTTTTTTTAGCGTTGACAAACGACGAGGATGATCTGCAAGATTGTCTAAACATGGTTCTGAAAACTATAGCCTGTTGGTTTAAGAATTATGCTTGTACAGGCTCGCAGCTCATTGTCGTCGTTTGTCAACAGTGAAACAAAATTTCCTAAGGAACCGTTTGCCAAACGCCGCTCGCCTATTACTGCAAGCAAGGAGATACAAATTTACAACCAGACTTTCACAGGTCAATCATCTCTCCAACCAATAAGAGATGTAAGTACCTTGTAAGCCACGGATCTCTATTGTATTATATAGGCTGGATCGCTAATCGAGGCTTGTCTTGCTGGGGTCGAGTGGCACCACCGGCAGCCATCACTTGACACCTGCTAATGCATGGGACTCTATGATAAAAACGAGTAAAAGTGCCGTTTCTCTCGTTTCTAACCTGTTGTCGGGACTGAAACTTTTTGGCTGCTTTTCAGAAAGCGTGCCAAATAGCTTGCACACGAACATTAAAACTGAGAGCCCTCACAGTTTTTACAAATAAATGTTTATAGCCGAGAGGTACTCAACTGGGCGGAAACTGTAGTGCAGCTCAGTCAGACAGGAGTTACCTAGAGTTACCGCGGCGTCTGTGACGGTTTCGATGATTTGAGTTTAGCAGACGACAAGCTTGAAGGCTTTGCTACGTGGAATTGGCTCACTCCCGGAAAACCACTGTCAACATAGAACTTTTTCGACATCCATTAACTTCTGGACTTCCCCGAGGACGGTCTTATTGACGGCAGGTGCCATTGTTTACTCCACGACGAGAGCAAGCTTGCCAGCTCAGCCGTGGGTGCTCTGGCACGTCTGATTTTTTTTTTTAATGGGTGTTCGAACGCTTGACATATGGCGATTCGATCTCCAAACATCCGATATAATGATCGCAGCACATAAGAAAATACTCGCCTTCGAGCACTACGTAGAAGCTTCAATATTCCTACTTTTGTGTGTTTCTCCCATAGACTTGAATGTATTGCCTGGTGTCAAGTAATGGCCGCCGGGGGCGCCACCAACGGGTTCCCGATCCGCAATCCAGCCTACTACAATAGAGATGAGTGTTATAAGCACGGGGCGGGGCGTAGCGGGCTGCGACCTCAAAATTCTGCTCCTAAATTGCATCTGGCGGCGTAAATATTGCTGGGAAGTTCCGTGGTAATTTATTTTATATATATACGTGTCTTTTTAGGAAAAGTTTTTTTTTTTTTTTCGTTGTAGTGTCTTTAATTGCACCCTAAGTAGGTTTCTGAGATCGCGTAAGTATAGCGATAACGTTGGCGATAACTCACTCTGCGGGCTCTGAGCATCCTAGAAATTCCTAAACTCGATCATGCGCGGCTGATTTCCCTATTAAAAAACAATAAAATATCGCAGCACACAGAAGTCGTCTCGGGCGATGGTAGGAGCATGTTCCGGCAGCCAAGACGACATGTGACCAATAAAAACGCGACATTTTGTGGGGATTGCAAACACTGTAATCACAAAATGTGTATGCTTTTGTAGATTAAAGAGCAAATAAGAGTTTGAGACAAATGTTAATTTTTCACGGAGAGGAAAAATAATACTGCAATAATTGATGCAAAAGTAGCGCACTAGGATTTTTTGTTTTTTCGTCTTCCGCGGGAGTGATGTGTCCGGTCGTCTGCTGGTCTGCTCTCGAGCGCATGCACGCTCGCTGGGCTGAATCATCGGCGTCAAGTTAGCGAGAGCAATGTCGCGATGAAGCGATGGCTGCGATGGAACACGATTGACTTCGTCTGTTACGACAGTACGACTGACTAAAAATAACTCGCCGAAGTCCGAGTGTTCGGGCCGTCCAGGCGACGAGCCGCGCGCATTCGAGATATCAATCCGCGGGCTCACCGGTTGGAGACGCGACGATCCTTCGCTTGCTAAAGCCCCCTCTATCCTGGGAAAAGTGGCAACATTCATTGTTGTGGAAATGCTCGAGACGCGTGCCTCGCGCCACTTCTGGGAAGAACATGGCGTCCGAAATCTAGCTCAGTGCTGCGCTGTGCCGCCATGATCTTCCCAAGGGCTGCACGTTGCACGTGTCTCGTGCATCGAGGCACCTTGCGCAACTTTTGAAACATGAAGGGGCTTTATTGCTTGCTATTGGAACATGCTCCTCCCATGGCCTGAGATGACCTCGGTGTGTTCCTATCTTTGATTTTTTAATATGAAAATCGGCCGCGTATCGTCATGATTTAGGTGTTTCTAAGGTGCCAGCAGAGTGCACTATAAGAGGAAAGAAAAAAGAGGAAAAAGGTAGCAACGGCGCGTCTTCCCCCCTTTTACAGAGACATCCCCCCTTTTACAGATACATCCCAAGCGGACACGATAATAAGGGAGGAATGAGACGTTTTTCTCCTTTTCCAGGCAGGCTGGAGAAGGAGAAAGTGCCGTCCTCCCGCCTCATCTTCTTTCGGTTTCGTTTTTCGATCACGTCGCGCGCGTTGTTTAATAAACATTGTTGAGTTGATTGAGCTTCAGCGGCAGTGAAGACCACCTGTAATTCCGTCTCCGAGTCCAAACGTGCAAAACATCTAGGTTGTATTGACGTCTTTACCACTAATTCTGTCAAACGGGCAAACGAAGCCATTAGAAACAGCGAAGTTCATGAGCACTGCTAGCAGCGCTACGTACACTGGGCTAAGATGGCCGCCTCCGGTTTGCACAAGGAGGTTATAAGTACTATACTCCGTTTCACTTTAGGTGTGAGCGTAGTAGAAGCCACAAGAGCGAGCTCCTGGCTTTCAATGTCCCTACCAAGCACGCGCGCTCGTGCGGTGCAAGCACTGTTCAGGACCACATGCTCGCGCTTGTAGCATCGGTTGCGTCTGGACTTAAGCTGAAACGAAGTATAGGAGGGGACACGTTGCAATATAGGTATGTAAAGCCGAGTCATAAAAAGTTTAAACGAGATTGTGCCCAACGTGATCTCAGATCTGTCTGGCGATTGGTGCGCTTAAAACCTACCGGACAGAGCGCGCGCAAGCCTTGTAGGTTTGCGCGCGCTCTGTCCGGTAGGTTTTATCAGATCGAAGGCTAGACGTGAAGCAAGCAAGCAAGCTGTTGAGATTATAATGCAAGTAAATGCAAAGGTGCAAGCAAGGTTGAGGCGGATCACGAGCAGACGACACACCACTGCTGGTACACGGGACGATCAGGGCAATCGCCGCAACGGAGAAAACGAAAGCCTGGCGTTGCCGGAACCACGGTGGCCGGGACGGTATACGGAATGGGCGCTTGCAGCATGGTCGCGTGGTTGGCTGCCGCAATCGGACTGGCTTTTCTTCAGCGGGGGTTAACTTTCACCGGCAAGTCCTGGACGTATTACACACGCATAGTTTTACGATAACAGGAATCGATCAACAATTTTCTTAGATTTCCGACGGTCGCCGAACTGCAGAAACGATGGCTTTCGCCGTTGGTCGCGGCGGAGGCTGGACTCCATCGAAGTGGAGCGTGGTGTGCTTCGTGCACTTCCAATTGTCAATAAAATATCTCTCAACCTCGAGTCAAGTTGAGTTGGTTCAATTTGTCACGACAGCAATAAAACGTCCCAGTGGACGACCTGCATAGCGGCCGCAACGAAAAAGAAAAGCCAAACATATTGTACCGTGATATAACATATGAGGGCGATGAGAGCGCAGCTATCATTTCCAGGCGAGCGCGGAAATCATCGCCGTAAAAATGCGTAAGTATTGGCCCAATCTGTCGGGTCGACATATAGTTACGCAATCATGTGTGTATATAATTTATTCCTGCTTTGGCTACTGCAGAAATCAGTGGCCAGAAGATAAAGGGAATACTCCCCGCAGATGCGCGGTACATTACCCAAAACACGCCAGCAGACTTCGTTACAGCGCTGACGTTCCACGTTGAATGCCATCGTTTTCAGGATGGTAACGGTCTGTAGAAAACAGAAGGCGTAACGAATCGCAGCAGGCGTAGAGTCGGTCGGCTGGGTGCGGGCCACAGTTTCTGGCTGTGATGACTGATAAATGAAACCCACGAGCACCACGCTCCCTGCCACTGTGCTCCCTGCTACCCGCAACCATGAACCACGCGACGGTCACGTGCTGGGCCGAAAAGTGAGGAGGGTAAGGAGGAAAATGAGAAAGAGGCGTCAAGGGAGTATGGCTTGTGGAGGCTACGCGGCTGACGGCATGCCCCCTCCTAACCTTCTAACCTCCTTGGGTTTGCAGAACGACGTGTTGTCGTTGACGACGTTATGGAAACCGCGGAAACTGCGTCCCAGACGGGCAGGTTTCGCTGCCGGGTTCCTGCGTGTCTTCTCTGCTGAGTTCGATTCTGTTTTCTGATGCCGAGTACCAACCGGCAATC
Source organism: Ixodes persulcatus (assembly GCA_013358835.2). Lineage (NCBI taxonomy): Eukaryota > Metazoa > Arthropoda > Arachnida > Ixodida > Ixodidae > Ixodes > Ixodes persulcatus. The sequence continues at coordinate 148,624 of JABSTQ010005510.1, forward strand.
AACGTGGTTTTGTATTTCCGCGTGTCAGCGACATAGCAGCAACATCGCGATGCAAAGTTGTGCGTTGTGAACGAAGACAGGAATTGTCGCTGATATGACCGTGTGTACGCGTATCATTGGTGTAACAGCAAGATGAGATAACGTAAACTGTCGGGCAATGATGCCGCTGGTCGGGCCGTGATCGGAGGGGGCAGGGTGTTGCAGGTTGACGTTCTGCTTTACATTAAGACCGCTTGAGGGATTACGGTGCAATCGATCGACCTGCGGATAGTCATGTTGGAACGCTGGTCTGAATCGTACAGTGATTAATCTGACTGTCGTCTGCGATGCCCTGTTGTCCCTTCCCCGAGAGCGATTGCATGCGCTCTGGGTTAAGGACTGAACAGTTTTGAAATATGACGGAAAGTACGTATATTTACAGTTCTGAATTTTAGCATTAAAGGGCAACTCCGCTCAATATTATTGAATTTGGAATTATGACTGTTTTGAGCTAAAGCAGTGTCCCTAAATTACAAGGTATAATTTGTTTTTCTCGATATTATATAAATATCATGGCTCAAAGTTTGGTTTCGGGCCCCTACGGCAAAACCGAAACAATCTGCTAGAGGGATGGCAACACTGATCATCTGCCGTACGGCCGCGACGTGACGTCACCAGAGTGCTGCTATACGCGGTAAAACCCACTGATCTCGATGAAAATTGATGGATCGCGCTTCCCCGCTTGGTCGCTGCAGCGCGAGTGCGGCCACCGGACGGCCATCTTGCATGCAGAATTTTTTTGGTTTTGCTAGCGTTGCTGAGGCCGGCGGCAGCGTGCTAAAGACACGTTTTCTACTCGTTCGTCGTCATTCTCCGAAGAAGTCTTTTAAGACCCTGTGTAAGCGTTGAGACTTGCTGTTGAGAACACGTGGAACATTTTACGAAAGCGCTTTGCCGCAGGAAAAATGCAGAACTCGTCGAAAGCAAGTTTCGCCGGTTTCGCGGCGTGAGCTTCCTTGGCACGCCGAAGTGCCGCGTCTCTGTGCCTTCGCATGCTTGGGTACCGATCCAGATTCGACGCCGTGTGGGTGTGTTTTGCAAGTGCAATGTGTGTGAAGCCGTATGTGCCTCTGGAGCAGCGTTTTACTTTACTCTGACGACCATATTTGTAGCTTGCGGCTCTGGCAGTTCAGAAACGATCCAGCGTTCAGTGGCGACTGAAGTGGGGGGAGGTACGTCTTTCTTTAAGTCGATAGACGGTTTACAGAATACCGCGCACACAGCTCCTCATCACTGATTAGTGGTCTGGCCCATTATCAACAATTGCACGCGACATCAAGTTTGAGCGCGGCCCGCATAATTGTGATTGGTCAACCGATTGCACACGACCATATGGGCCGCGCCTCAAAGATTTTCAACCTCGCCGTCTTGTACTTTAGCCTTCAAAAACAATTCTTGCTCCACAGCGTTGCTCTATTTGTGCTGCCATGTGATCCATTAGAGTAGATTTGGAACATAGCCACGGTTAATAGTGCATAATTGAGCAACCGTACAGATTGTTTTCTCCCCTTTATTGATAACAAATCGCCGGAACAGCTGGACGATCCAGAACTCCGCGGCAATATATGATGCGAAGATATCTATGCGCGACACACCTTCAAAAGTTTGCCACGGCGACGAATCTTGATCGGCATCCAAGCTTGTGAAGGCACAGAGACGCAGCATTTCGGCGTGCCAAGAAAGCTTTGATCATGCCGCGAGACCGGCGAAAGTTGCTTTCTACGACTTCTGCTTTTTTTCTGCGGCACTGCGCTTTCGTAAAATGTTCCACTTGTACTCAACGGCATGTCTCAACGCTTACGCAGGGTCCAATAAAACTTCTTCGGCGAATGACGACGAACGAGGAGAAAAAGTGTCTTCAGCACGCTGCCGCCCCGCCAGCCTCTGCAACGCTAGGAAAACCGAAATTCGTCTACGAGCAAGATGGCCGTCCGGTGGCTTCACTCGCGGAAACGGGAAGCGCGATCCAGCAATTGTCATGGAGATCAGTGGTACAACCAATCAACTGCATAACTGCAGCTCCACTGAGACATGACGTCACGAGGGTGCTTCGCCAGTGTTCCTTGACTAAAGGCTAACCAGCTTGCCGCCCGCTAAAGAGCAGCTGGTCGCATCTTTAAAATCGGTTTTAGTGGAGTGCGCGGCTTTTCTTTGACGTAATATTTCGTCTGTGATCATATTTCGTGCGACTAAAGCTATTCTAGTCATTTATTTTGGTTTCGTTTTCGACCGGAGCTACCCTTTAAGGAAATATAATAGGTAAAATAGAAAAAAAAAAAAAAATAAAAAAACTACCTTTTATTTTGTTGTTTAAATATACTACGAGTTCTGCAGAAACTGCCCTCCAAGTGGCGCGCTGGTATGAGCGCTAAAAATTGTCGAGCTCACCACTCCGTCCACTTAACACCTGCCAGAAGTCGCGGCCTTCACTGCATTCGTGTCTATCGAAATGCAATTTCTCTGCCCGTGAAGCATCGCTTCCAGCTGAGTGGATATCCCCTCTACAGAGATTAATTCAAGACGACAATTGCAGCCGCACGTGAACAGCACAAATAATAAAAAGTAAATACTACGATAGAAAAACTGGCCACGACGTGGTGTGCGGGGAAACAAACACATGGCTTGGACTCGCACTGGAGCGGCTTGTTTTATTGACTTTCAAATAATTACGGCATCAGCGTTTACTTTTTACTAAGAGATTCATCCCCTGAGCCGTTCAAAATTCTCTCACGTAGCAGAGCGCGTTGGATAGACTATAGTTCACACAGAAAGAATAAAAACACTGAAATGGACAAAGGACAGACTTTCACAGTTCTTTCATGCAAGAACTGTAACTGTCTGTCCCTCGCCCATTTCAGTGTTTTTATTCTTTCTGTATGAACTGTATGACTCTACTGCAAAGAAATAGATATGCTTGGAATATGATTTATTGCTTAGGTGCTCACTGAGAAAATCCGTACCTTCAAACGACCAGTATAAAAGGCGAAAACGCAGAGCTCGGAAGTAGTAATCGGATTAATGTGATGTTGTACTGTTGTTTGTATGTGCCGTGTATTTGTGTGCGCTCGTTGTATATGTTCAGCTGATGCTTGTGGTACACGTAATGCATCTACATGTGCATATAATAAACGTACCCGAAGTGCAATGGTAGCGTAAGCAAATAAATGCATATTTGTTTGCACATGAATTGGGCAGTACCTAGTGCCATACAGCCTTAGCTGCTGGCAATTACTCTGCTTGACCCTGCCATCTGGTGGCGCGCGATTTAACATTCTTTCACGCTTCGCGATATTTTCTGGTTACCGTGCAACAGTGAGCCAGGTAGGCGGCTTTGAATTTGCTCTTTTGAGAGCAACCTTAAACGCGGCAGAGTTAAGGAGTTCGTGTCGCAGAAAAGCCGGCGTCGATGGCGTGACGGGAAAATCCTGATTGGTCGAGAGGGTCATCAGGTCACAGCCACATTACCTCGCGCGGTGATTTCAAACAACCCACAACCCTCACGTAAAACGTGACGTCACGCGCGGAATGAAAGTGATTAAAAGCGATTAAAACATAGCATGTAATGCGAATTAAAGGTCACCACATGTCTCAAATGATTTCACTTTATAAAGTAATTCGTTTGCCTTAAAGAAAAATTTGAAGAATTTTAGGAGGGATTCGAACACACGGCCCTTCGCTAGCGAGCCAGGCACGCTACTGACTAGGCCACGCAAGGCACGCTTGCACGGCGAATGAGAAGGCGATGCGAACGGGGCCCAATAACGTTATCGCGTTCCACTATGGTGAAGCTTACGCGTCCTCCAGGTTATGGTTCCGCGAATGGTTTACCATTCCTCTAGCTGTGATGTGCGGTGCTGACAAAAGAATTGTGGCTCGAGGAATAGCAAAGGTAAAATGTAAAGTGCGCGAAGTAACTGGGTATCTGTTGTCAACGTTTAACATCGCAGTGCTGACGACGAGAAGAGAGTGACTGCTTTCGAAACGCAAGTTTCTTTACCTGCGGGGGAAGCTGGCTTCGGAAATAAATACAGTTCGCGGAAAGCTTGTGTTACGCTTCTATTTTCTGCTCCTCTCGCCCAGCACAATTGATGTACCGTCGTGGCTAAGCCTAATAGAGCTCAATTCGCTCGATTCGGGGCCTCCATAATGAGATGCAGACGACGGGGGAACTTTGCTCCCCAGGCTTCAGGGACAAGCGTTTCTCCCTTTTTGAAGGAACATATGTGTCAAGAGTGTTCCTCCCTTTAGGGAGGGCTATATACCTTTTTTTTTTTTCCAAGAGTGTGAGTTACCGCCATATTTAGGGGACCTCAGAAACCTCCTTAGAGTCAGGGCCCCTTTATATGTGTCGCACATTGTATGTGCGCTTGCAAACGAAGTGTTTTCTTTAACGTATGTGACGAAGACAGATGATTGTACTTTTAATGACCCTTTTAGAGCTCCAAGTATCCGAATGTCGCGCGCTGGTGCGCGAGTCCGAGCCCCCCCCCCCCCCCCCCACACACACACACACACACACACACACATACACACACACACACACGTCGCATCTAATATTGGCGATGATGGTGATGAAGTTAGACGAAGGTGAAGTGCAGTGCGGACCACTACGAAAAATAGGACCTCTGGTGGGAAGCAGGTGGATGTCTTTGTCGAGGAGAGGGCGATTGAGGCGAGACATACACTCTACAAAAAGCCCGCCCGGCCTTTTTTGAGATGATGGACGCTATAGGCACGACGACATCATTCGTGTGAGCTGCGCCTCAAGAAGTCCACTCTAAAGAAAAAGTTCGTGCGTCTACTTTCCCGCACAATACTCGGAGAGCCAATCACCGCAACTTACGGAGGCAGCTCAGCGAATGACGATGCCGAAACATATGTTTAGAGCAAAAAACGCAGTCTGAGTTGTGACATTAAGCAATACAAGCGTGACGTTTTGCATTGCTTAATGTCACAACTCAGACTGCGTTTTTTGGTCTAAACATATGTTTCGGCATCGTCATTCGCTGAGCTGCCTCCGTAAGTTGCGGTGATTGGCTCTCCGAGTATTGTGCGGGAAGTAGACGCACGAGCTGTTTTTTAGAGTGTACTTCTTGAAGCACGGCTCAGACGAATGATGTCGTCGTGCCTATAGCGTCCATCACGTGACGGCAAAAAGGGTTCCACGTGGTAGGTCACGGAAGTCAGTTGTCCGGTTATACGACATGGACTTACATATTTACGTAGAAACTTATTTCTTTATGCTATATTATCCGAATTAGAATAGATGAACAAACGTCCCGGTAGTTACAGCGGTCCTCTATTCGCTGGCAGCTTGAGGAAAGCAGGGGCCTATTAGTATCATGCATGCTTCGTTCTTTGGCATTCTTATCACGCCGCACTCTGATTGGCTGCCGAGCGATAATGAGATGCTCGCCACATCTTTCTTCAGCTCTCGGTGACCTGCAGAGAAATCTTTGATCGACGCACACGGTGGTCATTTGCGGTCAGGCTTAATCCGTGTCATCGACAAGATGTCGGTTCGTGGAGTTAAACCAATACCACGTGGAAGAAAAGGCCCGCGCACCGACGTCATCGTTAAAGTACTTGTCGAACAAACTGCTCCTGTTAGAGCTCTCTCTCTCCCTCACTCTCTCTCTCTCTCTCTTTCTTTTCTTTTGTCTTTGTAAAACGCAACAAAAGAGGTTAACAGCTTTTAACTGTTAAGACGCCGATTATTAATGAGTGTCTTGGGGCACATTTCAGAGTAAATTCTGCGAGCCTTTTAGCGAATACGTATATAGCATCTCGCGTGGTTTTAGTTTATGCGAATTTCCGCGGTCTGCTCCTAAGGCGTTTCATTATAGTTTTTGCGTCAGCCTTCATATATGACTACAGACCAAAAAAAAAAAAGAACGCTCATATCATGCATGCTTCGTTCTTTGGCATTCTTATCACGCCGCACTCTGATTGGCTGCCGAGCGATAATGAGATGCTCGCCACATCTTTCTTCAGCTCTCGGTGACCTACAGAGAAATCTTTGATCGACGCACACGGTGGTCATTTGCGGTCAGGGTTAATCCGTGTCATCGACAAGATGTCGGTTCGTGGAGTTAAACCAATACCACGTGGAAGAAAAGGCCTGCGCACCGACGTCATCGTTAAAGTACTTGTCGAACAAACTGCTCCTGTTCGAGCTCTCTCTCTCCCTCACTCTCTCTCTCTCTCTCTCTCTTTCTTTTCTTTTGTCTTTGTAAAACGCAACAAAAGAGGTTAACAGCTTTTAACTGTTAAGACGCCGATTATTAATGGGTGTCTTGGGGCACATTTCAGAGCAAATTCTGCGAGCCTTTTAGCGAATACGTATATAGCATCTCGCGTGGTTTTAGTTTATGCGAATTTCCGCGGTCTGCTCCTAAGGCGTTTCATTATAGTTTTTGCGTCAGCCTTCATATATGACTACAGACCAAAAAAAAAAAAAAAAAAAAAGAACGCTCATAAAATAGGCGCATGCAGAAACGAAGAAAAGAAAATGCTCCCGCAATTCGAATCTCGACTATGCAATGTTTTCAAAGAACGGCTTCCTTCGCGCAAAGAGTTGCGTAAGCGGAAATCCTTACGATTTATCGCATTAAAGTTTCAGATGACCCGCGTTTCAAATTATGCATTAACAAAAATACTACTGCTAGAAAGTTAAAAAATGTACTTAATTTTCTTTTGTTTACTTTTTCTTTCTTTATTGTTTTGTTTATGACGTTAGTCTTTCCCAGGTTGCACAAGAACGGAGGTTGCCAGAGATAAATGATCGCTTCCTGAGTAATTTCATTGCTCTTATTTTGCTGAAAACGTCTCGGCAGTCAACCAAATGTAAAACCGCCGTTGGCAAAACAAAAAATGCAAGCAATCATTGCCCCCCCCCCTCCCCCCCCCCAAAAAAAAAAACAAAAAAAACAACAACAACAACAACAACACATTTTTATTAAAATAATTGGAGAGCACCAAGATATATATGATTGCAAAGCTTAAAAGAGAGAAAGATAGTACTTTCACTCCCACACACAGAAAAAGAAAAAAATCCACCAACACTGCTCGATAAAACCCTTTAACGAGAGCCTTCTTCCTTCACTGTCATCATTCACGCAGGTGACACTGATAGCTCTGGCCTGAGCAGGCCCAATTCACTCTCCGCCAGCACCGGCCGAAATAGCAGGTATGCAAACCACGCTCGTGTCTCGGGAGGGTCTTCATATCGTTATATTTAGCTCGCTCCTTCTCGAGGGCAACCCGCTCAGTCCGATGTTGCTGTTGCCTCGGCAGCGATGCTTCATAAACATGCTGCTTCGTTCGCGCCGAGAACGTATAGGGGCAATATGCGCGTGAGAACCTTGAGGATGGAGGACCGAACGGCAAACGACAGCCGGGGGAGGAAACTGCGCCACGATGGCAGATCGATGAGGTCCGCAACAATACACGCCGGAGTATACCACTGTTCTCTCTTAGGCTCTCATTTACCGCCACTGACCGCAGCAAAAAAAAAAAAAAAAGACAAAAAAAAAAAAAAAAAAACGAAACATAAAGCGTACCACGAAAGTGCGCTATGGGTCTAGCGCGAAAGCTAGATTAACGGTCCCCGAGAGGCTGGCCAATGGTTATCATCTTGGGCTTCCTTCCGTCGCCGGAAAAAACCCGAAAGCGGTTTAGAGTTGTACGAGACCACTTTTCCCGAATCGACCCGAATGTCCGCTGTGAGCGTCCTCTTCCGCAAGAAAATGAAAGCAGGGGGTCCCCGGAGGACAAATGGTATTCATTCCAAAGTCCAGAAAGGAAAGGGGGGAAGGGGGGCTTCATCAATTTTGCTTATCAAGGTTCCCGGTTCCCGTATATACTACCCCTACAATTTTCTTTTCTACTTCGCGTCTTTTTACACCACGCAACAGTGAGACAGCCGCCGGCATGGCTGTCCTCTAAATCTACCGCTTTGCATGGCATTGTTCTTTGTTTGCTTCTCAGATGCCGGTGTCGGAGGCTCTTTCTTTATTCCTCGTAGCTTCCCCCCCCCCCCCCCCCCCCCCCCCCCCCCCCCCAAGACGGGATCGATCGAGAAAAGGCGAGGAAACGACAGCCCACGCAATTGAAGCGTCGTTTCCCAGAGAAAACGCGAATATCCGGCGTCAGAAACAGAGGGCTGAGTGAACAAGTGCGCTCCATTTCCCATCGCTCCGTGGGACCACGAAAGCTTGGACCGCCACGGTCCAAGCTTTCGGCGCTGCGCTGTACGTGGGTGAGGAGCCAGATGTCACGAGTTTAGAGGCAATTCTTTAGCCCGCTCATGCGGAGAGAGGGAGGCGTTGTCGCTACACCTACGCCCACGCGTCACTGTGGCCGTCCTTCTACGATTGGCCAGACACCCACAGTGACGTCTTTAGTAGGACTATCTCTTTCGCCGACAGAAATAAGAGTAATGTCAGGCCACCCCCCTTGACGGAGTTGGTTTTAGAACACGATGACCTCAAGCAACCACCGTGCTTTCTGCACGCACCATCGGGCTTGTTGTTCACAACTGAGAATCTTAATCGTGACGTCACGGGTAGGAAGCATAAGAGGGCGCCACCGAAACATCTCGTCGCCAAAAGGGAGTATTCACTGGGGGCCACATTCGTGTGTATTGCTGTTGAGTGATCGCTAACGGCAAGCTTTCATCGGCTGCACTTCGCACCATCAATGCTGTGTTGTGCCTTGGCAGACAGTACTTTGATTTACCCACAGCTCGTGCTACATGAATACCTCCATTACAATAATGAAGCATCTCATTAATTGTTGCGAAAGCAAGAAGGATGTCCACACAACGAAGCACGAGATAATGCACAAACTTGGCAGGGTTTGCCGGCGTTCACTCGAGAAACCTTTCGCGTTCTACTTCACATTTTTTTTTTTTCTGATGAAACTTCAGAATTGTTTCAGGGGAAGGCAGATTTTATATGGATCAAATTGCTATGTCACTTCTCTGCCGCGGTTCTCACTTTCCGACAAAAAACGGTACTGCGCCAATCACATACTACAATTAAGGTCAAAACGACGACTCCGAATGCATCAAACGTCTCAAGGCAGAAAAAAATGAAGGAGCCAATGATCTCTCGGTGATCTCGCAACAATATATTGATACGATTAGAAAATTAGGACAAGCGGTGATTCAAGTGCTCGATAGAGAGGTATTCACACGAGGGATGCTTTTCGGGGAGGGATGTACGTGACATCAGTGATCGGCGGAACCAGTGGGACTCCCTCCCCGACTCAAGCAGTCACACGAATGGCGGGGAGCCGAGAGGGATGCCAGTGTTATCAGACGCATTTAGCGGTTGCACTCCCGACAACAGGACTTGGTGCGAGCTGACGAGAGCAGAAAAATGGGGGAGTACATAAAACGGTGATACGCGATTGTGGCAGCAGCGCTGTTAGATGTACAGGGTGCACCCCCAAAAAATTACTTTTTTTTTTTTTTACTATTAAAATAAACTACGCATTGTCGAACGCTCATTCTCCACCCGAAAGTAGCGCTACCAGAGATCCGAACCAGGTGCCAAAGTGTCAGCGCGAACCGATATTTTATTCAAAAGTTATAAATTATTTTCTGAAAATGTCAAGGGGAAAATGGTGGCCGACAGAGCTCTCGAATACATGGTGCTCTATGGCGCCAGAAACCGAAAACGGGCGAAAATGGGCCCCATTTTCCCCATTGAACTTTTCAGGAAATCAGTTATAACTCTTAAATAAATTATCGGTTCGCGCTGAAACTTTGGCATCTGGTTCGGACCTCTATCTGTATACCTTCCGGCGGAGAATGAGCGTTCGGCCATGCATAGTTCATTTTTGCGGTGGAAAAAATACCCTGTACATTTTTGGTGTTGGAACACTTTGTAGAAGAGGACAAACTGCACTGATTCCTGCCAAAATAAAGATGCTTGTTCATTAGTTGGCTGCAACGCAATGAACGTGGAATCCAAAACCAGTTGTATGAGGAGTATAAGGTGACCAGACGTCCCGTTTTGGCCGGGACAGTCCCGTTTTTGAGGTTCGCTTCTGCCGTCCCGTCTTTTTGTCCCAATAAAGAGTCATGTCCCGTTTTCGCAGGAGTGCATATTTTGGAAAATGGCGCCGAGCGAGTTGAAGCAAACCGAAACTATGCCTACTCGTTACGAGTATATATCGCAAAAATAACCGTAGGTACTTTAAAATATTTCCCCAGAGAGTAAAATTTAGTGCAATATGGTAACGTTTTGAAATAAGAGCAGTCATTTCCCCGTCAAAGTTTTTCTCCCCATCTCAATCTTTAGTACCCTCTCTTTGTCGTCGTTCCAAGCGCATGCGTGCCTAGTTTCCTTTTCTACCGCTCTCCCGGGGGTGGCGGTCCCGTCGCGCGTGTTATGGTTTTCTCCGTCTCCTCGGGGTGACTTTGTGTCGTGTGCTAAACAGCTTTGCTGGTCATCCACTTTCAGAAAGTGGAATGGCTCATGATTTTTTTTTTTTTTTTTTTTTTTTTTTTACACAGCTGCGGATAACGTACCTACGTTACTTTTTCCGAGTAACGGGTAGCGTAGTAATGTTACTCGTTACATCTTCTTTCCAGGATTTAAAAAAAAAAATTACTTTTTTTGTGTGTTTCTAGGCGCCAAGTCAGTGCATTAATGCCCTTACACCCCCCCCCCCCCCCCCATACCTTCAATACTTTGCCTTTCTTTCCCTCACGCAAACACTCTCACTTTCGAAAACGCCAACGCCCACGCCCTTTGTCCAAGTGTCGAAAAACGTTGTCGTTTCATCAATAAAAAGTACCGTAACGCAAACATAACGTGCGTTATTTTTATCGGTAAAAGTAACGCGTTCCTTTTATTTAAAGGTAACGTAGGTCGACGCGTTCTTTTCCTTTGCAAGGAACGAGTAACGTATTCCGTTAAGTTTTCTCGGTATCGCCTATAACACTGATTTGTTCAGTGGCATAAGTAAAGCTAGCGGCAAGCGTCGTATTGTCGTGACCAAGATGTACCGCCCATCGCATCTGTTCGACCAAGCTGTCTGGCACACGGACGTGGGCCATTGGGACCACCGGCGGTGTGTTCCACTGTTCGTTTTCTAAAGGCCGCCACGCGCTTCGCCTTAAATACCCGCACGTGTCCCACGCGCGCCGCACAGCTCGGCTCAATAGTCCTGCGCGGCTCATCTTTGACTCGCGGCACGTGGCCGTTTCCCAGCCTTTTGGGAAAGACCGTAGCATGCGAAGCCTGTATCCTGTTGACGTGTGTGCATACGGGCGTGCTCTTTCTTCCACGCGAGAACGGGTACCAGATTGCGCGACGAGAAATATTCGCTCGACTGATACGAACGATTCCTTCGCTCTTGCCCTCGATATAAATTCTCGTTAATGCAATCTCCCGACACGCATTGTTTCGCGGCGCGTCACTCACAAGTGCCCTTGTGGGAGTTATTTGCGTCCCGTTACCCGGGAACTGATAACCTCAATTTGGCCCTATTTTAAAGATAAGAGTCGGACGGTTTTAAAACACGTTTCACGTTTAGCTGCTGCTGCAGCATAACTACGGTGCTGTGTCGACCGTGCATCTGATCGTAAACAGAAGAGAGTTACGTCTGGCCGCTTGCTCATGTCACAGAAAGCGCTCCGCTAGCCGTCTTTTTATATGAACCTGTCTTGGAAAATGCCCAGGTTTTCCCGCCAAACTCGAGGAAAGCAGTCACGCTAAACGAGGGCACTGCGGCTTATACACCGACACGCGGGCTTGACGTCACGGAGCTGCGGCGGCGCTGCGATCGCGCCGGAGCCGGGGGGTGTGGGCAAAAGCGCGCACGTTTCGCATGGGCGTCATAGCATTTCAGCATGCCGCGAAGCTGTGTTGCCGTTAATTGCACCGAAATGTACAGAAAAAGTAGGGGGGTGAGTTTCCACAAGTTCCCGGCAGACTCTGGAAGGCATAGAAGGTGGATAATATCCGTGGATTGAAAAGAATGGTCGCCTCGCGCGAAGGACCGTTTGTGCGGCAAACACTTTCTTGAAGGAAAGTGCGGCTTCCATTTCAATCTCCGTCCCGAAGCTTGCTTATGTGCAGGGAAACCGTCGTCTGCTCGAGACCACCCGCATTTTGTTCCCACGGTGTTCGCGCACAAAGCATCGGCCAAGCGCTCGTCGGAGGCTCGCTACGCCCGTGCTACCGTCAGAAGGGGATCGGCGACAGAACGGCAGTGTTGTAGGCGTTACCGAAAAAGAGTAATGAAATACGTTTCTCGTTACTTACAAATAAAAGGTACGCGTTACTGAGCTAAGTTACCTAAAAAAAAAAGGAAAGCGTTACCGCTACCGATAAAAAAGTAACGCTGTTACTTCTGCGTTACTTTTTTAAATTATGATTTAGCACATTTTACGGTTTTGACGATACAGGTCAAATATCAAGAAACATTATGTTCATGCAGAAACTGAACATAATTACTCTATATCTTTTTACGGTTTCACCTAAATACTCACAAGAAAAAACGCAAAGAAAAACATGGCTTGACGCCTAAAACACGGAAAAATTGAAGTGTAATTTCTTTAAGACTTGGGAAGTAGTAACGAGTAACGTAACTACGTTACTTGAAATAGTAACGTAAGTACGTTACCCCTTACTGCGTCGAAAACGTAACGAGTAGGTTACTACGTTACTGAAAAAAGTAACGCGTTACCAACAACGCCGTTACTTGTAACGTGTTACCGCCAAGACTGCAGAACGGACAAAGCGTTACTGCTTGTAATGCCTTGTGGTCATGAGGGTAGGAAACATATCATACCTTGACTTGAAGACGCTGTGTGTATTTAATCAATTAATGAATACGCACACTTCCGCAGATCCACAGTCTGCTGATCCCGCCGGCAGTGCGGAAACCTACTCGAAGTAATCGTAGGCCTCGAGAGACTTGTACGCCTGCACCGTGTCGGCCGTGAACTGGCTTGACGAAAAAACTAAATAAACGACGACGTGAGCCGTCGACTTCGGTGGCAGCAACTTTACGTCGGAAGTCCAACAGGCCTTGTTTACGGCGTACGGATCCTCCTAGGCAACGCCGTCCACGCAGTTTGTTTCGATACCGCTGGCGTTCAGGCTCGGACAGCGAGCTCAAATAGTCGAGCATAGCATACAACATACGTTGTGAGGAAATACGACGCACAAATAAAGATACAAGCGTCCCTACAACGTCAACAACGAGCGCACGCCATAGAACGCAATGGCGAAAACACGGAGAGCCGGGCTGCTTTTGCCCACATAGCTACCGCGCATGCGCGGCCTTCCGGCCGTGTTGGTAAACAGAGTCGCTCCGCGTGTCGGTCTATAAACAAGAAGCGTCACGCCTGTCGCGTGTGTGTGTACGGGGGAGGGGGGGGGGGGGGGGGGGGGGGGGGTCTTGCAGTGTCCGAGTATATGAATGCGAAGCGAGTCCGCATCAGCGTCCCAAAAAATCGCCTTCGGCGCGCTACCATGTTTGTCTGCTGGGCTGTGGAAGACCTTCTGAGCATGCGCTGTAGCTCTCTCGTGCGGTATATCCGACGCTGCGCGTGCGTCCACAACTCAGTGACTCAGCACTTTTCGCCCGGGTGATAAGCGATGCAAAGGTCTAGGGAGTATGACGATGTCGGCGCTCTGCCACTAAAGGCTCTATTATACTCCGACGTTGATGGCAGGTAACGTTGTGTGCATGGGGACGCAGCGTACAGAACGTGCGCCTTTCATTGGCCGGCGAGCGGGAACTCGATATCTGCGACCAGTCAGCATCTCTGTTCGCTGCGCTACGCCACGTTTGCTACGCTCGACGACGTGAGAACGAAGTACGGCAGGTTCGGCGTTGCCGCGGCACATTAATTTTGTTTATCGCACGCCCCGCGGCAAATTAGCTCCGTGCGTGAGTTTCGAGACAGTTGGGCGCCGAATGACACTGTTTGCGAAAGGTTAGTACGCACGCTGATGGAAGGCAGTCGCCAAACGCAACGGAAAACAAAATCTCAGGGACTAGTTCCACGGCGCAAACAAAACAACGAGCGGCTAGCAGACGCACAAGAACGTTTTGTTCGCGACCTTTTTGCCCTTGACACGAGAGTCACCAACTGTCCCCAAAAAAACATGTTAGCCAAAAAAAAAAAACAAAAAAAAATAATTTGTTGGCAGAAAAACTCGGTGTTAGAAGAATACAGTGTCACTGTAGTGAAAGGCAGCCTTTGTCTCCACTGCACTCGTCGAACGTTTTACAACGCGGAACGCGAACGCCCGGCGTTTGGCTCTCACATTCGAAGACGTTCGACGAGCGCAGTGGAGACAAAGGAAGCTCGCTTTTTGTCTACTCACAAATCGTTCCAAACAGAGCTCGGCGTTCTGGCGTCCCTCGAGCTTTCGTCTCCTGCGCTCTCTCAGTTTCTCGGCATGTTGATTTCGCGTGAGTAATTTGTCCCGAATCCATGTAATAAATAAATACTAAAAAAAAAATTAGTCTCAAGAACGGATACACTGCAACTGTAGATAACAGGTTCTAAGAGTTTGCGTGGTACACTAGTCAATGAGATGGGTCGGTAGTTGTTCGGAAAGTGAGTGTTACCTGACTTGTACAGAGGAGCCTCCTTTGTCATCTTCCAGTGGTCCGGGAACATACAGGATTCTAAACACTGCGAGGAAATCCTGGACGACTGAGGAGTAAACTACACTGTTTTTCAAGAACTTACGGTTGATACCACCTTCACCCGTAAATGAAGCAGTTTAATACATTCAATTACTTCACATATACCAGTCCAGTCAATAATTGTGGCATCCATCGGTAGAAGATCACGAAGAAGAGTAGCAGGAAACACGAGAGTTACATTATTTACAAAGGACAAAGAAAATACATGGCTTCATAAAACACAACATTTTCAACCAGGAATGACTAGTTCTTCATCAGTTAATTCAATCAGCTTTTTTTCCTTTTCATTTTTTTCGTCGACGCGGGTTGGTCTCCAACAATGGTGTAATTTATTTTTGAAAATGTATCTTTAGCAAAAAACAGTGCGCGTGTGTACTCTATCAATAAATTGATAAGCAGTCAATTTTTTTTTTCTGGAATCATTGATAGCTTGGCTCCAAAAAAGTAGTTTTTTTCTTATTCAATAATTGTTTTAATGACAGAGTAAACCAAGGTGATTGCGGATTTCTAACTTTTTTAAGCGGTTGATATCGCTTGGTTACTTTCATAAGCAAGTTGATAAGCAGTCGATTTTTTTCCTGGAATCATTGATAGCTTGGCTCCAAAAAAGTAGTTTTTTCTTATTCAATAATTGTTTGAATGACGGAGTGAATTAACCAAGGTGATTGCGCGTTTCTAACTTTTTAAGCGGTTTATATCGCTTGGTTACTTTAGTTACTTTTATCAACAAGTTGATAAGCAGTAAATTCGTTTCTGGGTCATTGACAGCTTCGTTCTGAAAAAGTAGTTTTTTTCTTACTAAATAATGATTTCAATGACGGAGTCAACCAAGATGATTGCGCATTTCTAACTTTTTTAAGTGGTTTATATCGGTTGGTTACTTTAGTTACTTGGGACTTCAACATTACTAAATTTGCGATTCATGACCACTCCGAAAACGTAAAAAAAAAGTCATTTTAAAAGACCTCAAGGCATACATTATTATGAGGGTCCTGAAGGTGACCGATACGTTTGTCTATAAAAAAATCGCTGAACAACTGTAGCGTAATGAAACTTTCAACGGACGTTAAGGTAACCCTTCTTGCGTTTTCCGCGCCGAGAATGGCACGTTTGATGTATGCCCAGCAGTTACATTTATCATGGTGTCGAGCAACTAGTCTGTAGCTGTGGAGCAGCGGTGCATAATCAAATTTCTTGTGAAGGAGAAGGTTAAACTAGATGAAATTTGTAGAAGACTGCAGGCACCGCATAGGGAACGAACAATGTGACAAGTGTTCGAATGGACACTTGTGACATTGTCGGCGAAGGATGACAGCCACTGACCAACAGTTTGGCGAAAAATGAGAGTCAGTGACAAATTAACCACACGGACACGTTCGTCCGACTGCAGTCATGTAGCCCAGTTTTTTATGCACCAAAGAAATCAGGGACCTTCCCAAACGATGTCTGAAGTGTCTGGACATGCACAAGGAATACTTCAAGAAACTGGCGTAGTTTTTTTTAAATTTTAAATATTTCGTTTCTCTGTACGAATAAAAGCCAAGGTTAACCTTGAACGACCCTTGTAGAAGCGTGTTCTGCTCTGCTGTACTCTTTAACCAACTTAATTGATTTACTTTTGCGAAGAGTGGTGTTACCCAGGTCAAAATGGGGTGACGGATGGTTATCAATTGAGTCTGTTTTCGTTTAGACCTTCTCAAAAGAACCATCCCCAAAACGTCCTTCTAGGTTGGGCCCGCCGCATTGGGTGCGTTCTCGTTACATCCTTCGAGTTTCCCCCTCCAAGAAAAAAACAATGACATGAGGGACAGACTTGAAGTAATCCGTTACAAGTAACGGATTACTCGTAATTTGTTACTTTTTTAAGTAATTTTGTTATTGCCACGTTACTTCTTTCTCGTAAGTAATTTGTAATGTAATTTCGTTACAAAATATTGGTGAATGATTACCTTAATTACTCGTTACTTTTTAAAAATAGGAGCATAATACCGTAACTGGAGCAATACGAGCAGAACATTCAGCAGCATAAAGGGAGCGCAAGTTCAACAGTATAAAAAAAAAATTAGGAAGGGGAAAATAGACGAAAAGGAATTTTTTGTATGACCGGTCACTAGAACCACTAGAAAAAGGGGCAACGCATGTACAAATATACGAAAGACAAAGTTCAAGTAAGACAGCGCCGAGTAGGCTCTCCGTCGCCTTCCATCGTGTTTCTCTTGTTCTCCCGTGCAGGAGAACGCTCTTCGTGCTCATTTGTTTTTGTCTTTTACATCATTTCACCCTTTCCAACTTCGACGTCTCCCGCCACCTGCACAGACATCAAAAGCGGGTCCGTATCCCCTCGATTCGCGGGTTCACAACTCGCGTAACAGACGATGTAGCCTAGCGCGAGGGGGTTGAATTCTCTTTGTCTTTGATGTGCGCTACTTTATTCTAGCACGTTCTTGAGGCACGGCTGAAAAGCGCCTGGCGCGAGGCTAAGAGCATTGTCTTGGCGGGTACGGACGATACTTATTTTGGCTTCCTTGTCTGGGCATGGTGGTCGAGTTCACTCCTCACTTTACAGTCCACTGTCAACATAAAAGAGGGGGAGGGGGGGGATTAGGCCATCTTAGGATTGCTGACAGAGAGAGAGAGAACGCGTAAAAGTGTTGTGATCCTCTATTGTTTTGGGAAACCGATGGCCACCGCTTCTCTCGCTGTCTATGCCCTCCCCTCCCCAGGCCACCACGAATATTGGTATGAAAGTGACAACCGATAAACGAATGATAACCTGTAACCGCCACTTTTTCTCTGACTGGTTGAATTTTCGGTCATGGAGTGTCCGTCGTCTCCATGGCCGTCTCTTAATGAGATGTTCGACTTTCAGGCCATTAAGGAAAACGGAAACCTAGAGTTTCAGTGCATAATTCGCTTGCCATAAAACACACATTGTCATCAGCAAGAAAAACAAACTCCATTCTACGGAAACACATCCAGGTAAGCTGGGACACCTGCATTCTGCATTGGCTATACATTGTAGCGTTAGAAGTTTTAGAACCAAATGTTTCTTTTCTTCTGAATAACAGGCAAAACACCCGAGTCAAAAGGGAGCTTTCGTAGATCGTTTCGTTAGCTCAGAATCTCCTAGCAGAGGTAGACGCTGCTACTGAGCATGCGCACCGCTAGCTTTGTCTGCACAATTCCAGGGATCATTTCCGGAGGCCGAAAGCTAGCGGGATTGCGGGTGTGGTTGCAGCTTTCGCTGCCTTTTCAGCTACAGGTGAACGGAGTGCACCTGCACTCTTTCTCTTAAATACAATATTTTATTTTTACAAGGACTACCATAATACAGGTGTATGAGAAATTTAAAGTAGCGTTTGCAGAACATTTTTGAAGAATATCAAAATTGTTTCTATTGTTTTCTGGATAAGTTTACGGAAAAAGTAACGTGAAAGTAATTTGTAACGTAACGAGTAAAGTATTCCGCTACTTTTCAGCGAAAGTAATTTGTAACGGTAATCCATTACCTTTGAGGCTCGGTAATTTGTAATTGTAAGCCATTACATTTTACAAGTAACGAGCACAAGTCTGCATGGGGGCACTTCTCAAGGTGACGGTATTATGGCTTAGTCGCCTCATATCCCCAAAAAAGCCTCCTCAATTTCCCCCTCCCCCCCCCCCCCCCCCCCCCGCCCTCCCCAACTCCCCTAGACGCACACGCTCGCATACACACGCACGCGCACGTGTCTTGGTCCCGCGGTTTGGCTAATGGTTCCCGGAATACGTCGGTTCTGCTCTTGAACCATGCTGGGAAGGTCCGAAACCGCTCGTTGGGTTGTCCGGAAGTGGTCGCAGAAGCTGAGCAATAAAACACCGAACTGCTCCTCTGTGTCAAAGCGCGGCTTCGCATGTTCCCCTCTTTCAGGGCAGTGGGCGGGAGGGCGCACTCGGAGTGGTGGCCCCTAGGAGCCGTCGGAGCCAATCCAGGGCTGAGAACGTACCACGTGCCACTCGGTCGGTCGTAGTGCGAACGGCACCAAATACAAATGAACCCAAATGCAAAAAAAAAAAAAAAAAGAAAGCGGCTTGGATGTTTTTGAGAAAGATCAAACGAGAAAGCTTTTAGCGATAACGGGGTGAAATGAGAAAGGGGCGAAATGCGAATGGGGTGTTTTGAGATGCCACCAGTTAAAATGTATGATGTAGTGGTCACTCAGATCTAGTAAAAGGGGGAGGGGAGCGAACGAGACCTGGATGGGTGGCAGGCACGTATCCAGGGGGGAGGCCCATGGGGCCCGGGCCCCCCCCCCCCCCCCCCCCCCCCGAAATCTTCACTTTTGCTGGGACCTCCTCTCCCCCCTCCCCCTCATACAGCATTTTGTCATGGGCGGGGCCCCCCCCCCCCCCCCCCCCCCCCGAAACAAAATCCTGGCTACGTGCCTGATGGGTGGTGAATACTAAGTCAAGAACATTGACACTCGTCTGAGATGTACGGGTCGACCGCTCTACAAGCTGCTAGGTTGAAATCTGGCATGTATTAGGAAAAATAATGCATTCAGACGACCTTCATCTCGCAACTGGGAGAGGAGCATTTTAAGTAAGGCCGATGAAATATGCCTGTTGCTAAATTACCCAAGCATCAAGGAGATTGCTGTAAAATGCAGGTGTACGCGCCGCACGCGCTCGCCTTCCCGTATACAAAAGATTCGAAGTAAATAACCGAAATAAGGCGTTGACGCACGCGCGTGCAAGATGACATTAGTTTTTAGGCTTGTGCTTTAGACCAGTTACTGCTACAGACGCCAGCACGTGCGGTGCGTAGACCTACGTACATTCCCAGCATTCTCCTCGATGCTTGGGTAACTTAGTAATAGGTCTATTGAAATTACCAAGGACAAAAGTGGGCGATGAGGGGAACTTGGAATTTATTCAAAAGCCAGGGTGCGAATTAGAGTGTGTGTGTGTGTGGGGGGGGGGGGGGGGGGGGAGGGGGAGGAGGCGATGAGAGGCGCAAATGAATGACTCGTTTACATACCAACACGCAGTTTTGACGTCACGCCGCTACGGTGGCGCTGCTGTCGGCACGGAGCGCAGACGCTTCACTTTACACGAATCTGATTTCTGCGCACGCGCAAAGCCCACACCTGGTGGGCAAACGCTGAATGGTTCGCAAACTGTGTGTTCGTCTACGAACGGACGGACACGGAAATTGATTCGAGTGGAGGGGAACCGCAACATCGAAGGAAACCAACTCGCCACACGTCGCAATCGGGACACCTCCCCCAGGCCGAGTATATACCGCGGCCGCACCTAGACAGGGAATGCTTCTTTTGGCAATTCAAGATTTCGCGGTTATTTCTACGGAGAGCCGCGTCTCGGTCAGACCCCAATGTTGTCCTGGCACGTTTACATTAAAGCGGATAAATCGTCGCACTTGTTCACAACGCTCTTGATGTTACATATAACAAAAATACAGAAATATCCCGTGCTGGGGAATGAACACCTACAGGCACACGTAGTTACGCCGACGGGCGTCTGCGACAGAAGAATCGGGGCTCTACCGCAGCCAGCGCTCCGATGGAGCCATTGGAGCAGCGCCAAAAATGCATCGTCACGACGCTCGTCGTTTTTGTGCGTTTTCTATCACCGGCTAAGCCAATCACGCACAAAAAAAAAAAAAAAAAAAAAAAACGCAGGGTCTCGGCGCATTTAGTTTGCGTGATTGGTTTAACCGGTGAAGGCAAACGCATGGAGATTGCGAGCGCCAAGATAGTATTCTATTGGCGCCGCTTAACTGACCGGATCGGACTTTGCATGCTGTCCGATTTAATGTGAAACGAATCACGGAGTGATTTGCAGAGATGTGAAGGGTTAATTCAATCCACACCGTTAGTGGCAGGGCAGTATGTATTGGAAGCCTGGATGGATGGATGGATGAATACGGCTGAGCCCTTTGGATCGGGCGGTAGCTTACGCCACCTAGCCATTTCGTCTTACCCTTTAAGCTTCGAATATTTAAATGTGAAAACTATATTCACTTTGTAATGAAAAGAAACTGAGGCTATAAATCCCCCTTGCCATCAGTTAATAAGAAAATGCCTAGTTTTCTCTCGCTTTCTGCCACCATTCACTTAATCTTTGCTTGGTAATCTCTACTGCCTTGAAATCCACTTTTCCTTGGCTGTCTCTAAAACCCAATGCCTTTATTAAATCTATGTTGTCTTCGGTATGCATAGGGTGAATCCCTTTACAGTAGAGTATCAAGTGCTCAGCCGTCTCGTCCTCCTCTCCACAAGCAGCGCACACTGTGTCCATTTCCTGGTACTTCACTCTGTGCCAGCCTGCGACGAGACAGTGGCGCCACGGAGCGTCTCTTAGCAGAATCATTTCGAATAGGCGTCCGGTGTGGCAACCGACCTTGGTTTCTAAGAAATGTTAGCCTACCTGAGCACAGCGTGATACGAAACGTTTGGTGCCACAGTCGGCGCTAACTTTATTCGCAAAAAAAAAAAAAAAAAAAACCTGGAAACTGAGAACGCAGATCCCCTCCGTGCGCTGGCGAATTGAGCATCTCAATCTCAGTGTAGGTTTACTCGATCCTGAAGTGAGCGAAGAGCAGTTTTATAATAAGAGCGAAAAATGCTTCTTACGCAGATTTTATCTATTACTGGCGCTGGTGAATGCCGTCCCGTATTAATCTCAGGACTTGTCCAGCGCGCAAGCGCTTTGTAGAGGCATATATTTCCGCGCAGATAAACGAAAATATGGTGATGTGTTCCCGTCGTTGCCGCTTACAACTGCGGGGAACACGAATGAAGCCGAGCTCCGAGCAATTCCTACGAATCGAATGACGCGAGAACACACACAGAGCAACGCTGAACATGGACACGTTTTTGAATGTCAAGGAGCCAAACCTTTATTCCGGACACCGTGCTCCGGAGCGAGATCGAGAAACACGGCCACGGGAAGGTGCAGGCGCGGTCAAGACTCTGCGGGCGCTTTAGAAGAGGTCGGAGTGACGTTGGCTCCAGTGTCAGGCCCCGAGGCTCCCGCAAGGGGCAACGAAACTCGCGGGGACGCGCACCGGCGATGGTGACCAATTGGACGAAAAAGCAGAGACGGCTTTGAACAGCCAGCATTGGTGCTGCCTTCCCATATGCTCTAAATTTAAAATAAATAAAGTAATAATAACCTTGGCAATATTGAAGACCGGCCGGCCAGGTATGCTTTTCGATCAACGGAAAGATCTTTGTTGACCCGGTCACATTGGCCCCCAACCGGAACTCTGATCTTCGATGACCGCAGTACCTAGTCGCGCGGTCATTTCCTCACCGTCGGCACGATGTCCGCTTCGTCCCTTCTCGTGTGCAGTCCTGCTTACAATGTGACACTGCCTGAAGGTGTAGTACATGTTTCAACGTGCTGAAGCGAAAGCTTCAACCTCTGCACTCCCTTGTCTCATCTAAGCCAAAACTAACGTTCCTTAGACCGGAGATAAACCGGGCACGGTTTCCACGTAGTCGGCAATCTGTTTTCGATCTCTTGGTTGTCAGTTTCTTGCGTGCGTGTTCGTTCACGCCTGTTGTTTCCCCTCAGCTGGCTCTCTACTTCTTTCCCAAACGAGGTTATGCGGAGCGCAAGTTCGTCTGCTTCTTGCACAGGGGTTACGATGATGTCAGAACGCCAAACTCTTATTAACGAATTTAAAAAAAAAAAAAAAATACTTGACATTTCGTGAAGACTGGGATGCAACCACAATCTCTGCAGTGCACCCCGACGTTATATCGGTGTTCTCTGAGCCGATCGTTGACGCATCTTCCTGTTTGACCGACATAACGAAGGCCGCAAGATAATGGAAGGAAATAAACCACTCTCTGTACACAAGCCACGAATTGATTTTGGTGTTTTTAGAGCCCCCGATCTTATTTTTAACACCTGAATTAACTTTTCTGCAGAGCCCGGACTGCTTATTTGGTGCTGAGAACACTACCTCAACACCCACGCGACTTCCCACTTTCTTCAGGTTATGTGAGTTACCGTGAAGGTACGGTACAGCAGTGACATTTTTGTTGACTTTCTAGCCTTCAAAGTGGAGTTACTGCGCCTTTTCTTTAGTATTTCCACAACAATGAATGGCGCCACTTTTCCCTGGATAGAGGGGCTTTAGGGCAAACCAGTGACGGTGTTGTATTGAACACGTGATATGCATTATTTGTGTTTTTCCTAATTTGTTTGGTGTGGAATGTATGCTATTTATACTGGATGCTAACATAAATAAATCTTCATTTGGGAGTCAGCGCTGTGCCCTGTCGGTTACCTTTTACTTTGTCCTCGTCTTTGCGCTTTTTGTTTTTAATTATGTCAGCCTACCAACTAGCCCATACTTCTACGCTAATCCTAGAGGTCGTTCTAGACGTCGTCTTTGACGTCGTCCTCGACGTCGTCCTAGCAAGCAGATAAACTCGCGCCTCGCAAACACGGAGCGGCAGTACGCGTATTCACATTTGGGTCCAAGCAACGAAGCTATTATCGGCTTGAGTTGAGCTAGTTGGTACATGGTCAATGATGGTGGTGAAACAGCTTGAATATTAAACGATGACAGAGAGACACGACAAGACACACACACGAAGCTGCAATGATGGTGAGGAAACGGCTTGAACATTAAACGATTACAAACGATTACATAGAAACAGAATATTAAAACGATTACACAAAAACGAAAGAATCACTCAATTTCGAAGTAGCGCATTGCAGTCGCGCTGACGTCAACGATTGCGTCGTAAACAATTCATAAAATCAAGTGCTTACTCAAAATTTGCGTCGCCGCATTTAGAGTGAGCTGCGTCGTGAGCCTAGTGACGAATACTATCGCAATTCATAGACAACGAACAGGTTTTTGCAGCGAAGCTTTTCTCCATAAGTTCGTCAACACGGTCGTTAAAGTATAGCATGCTCCGTTGACCGGCAAGCTGACAGGATGGTGGAAGCTACGTGTTCGTTGGACCAGACAACCGTTGGTTTCACACCACCTGATTACAATTTTTGCTCGTACTATCGCGCGGAGGGTGGGGTCAGGCAAAGAAATGCCGGCTATTGATTGGTCCGGCGAGAGCGAAGTTTCCACCGCCCAGTCAGCTTAGGCACGAACGAAACATTTTTTGACTACCCATTTCTTTTTAACTGCAGCAATGGAACGGCTCTCAATAAATAATCCACTATATACTTTTATGAAAAACCTTTCGGCATCTATAGGCGAGAAAAAAAACAAAGTTGGTTGCACGACTGAGTACAAGCAGGATTGATTCAAACCAAGGATCGATAATAATGAAAGTAAAAACATTTTGTCCGTGCTGTCGTCAAAATATTAAAGGGGCGATGCAACGATTTTTGTATTTTGCGCAAATACCACTTAGAACGGATCCCAGACGTTGATGACCTGTGAAAGACCCGTTCGTTTTTCACCACACGCAATCGAAGTCGCAGAAAAAAATTAAGAAAAATGAGCAGAGTTCACCCCCTCAACTCGCAGCCAGAACAAGTGGCCACGTGATTTGGAGCCGATTATATGCCGCCAATGTTGATCATACCCATGCGCTGGGGTTGGCAAGGCACAGGACACGCGCTGAGTTCCAGACATTGTTATGGTTCGGCTGTTGTCGTCATTGCAGCGATTGGACACAGGACACTACCCGAATGCTTCTCGAGCTATCGAATATCACGAGCCCAAATCGAGTGTCCACGCCATGCTCGGGTCCAATCTATGAGCCGCATTCAAATATCGTCACTGGGCGGTACTGCTACCGCCCAGCTACGTCATCAGGTTTTGCGAAGGAGAGATTGAATGAAAACACTCGGTTTTGTCCTCGAAATTACAGCGCAACAAAGCAATTTCTTGGTCAGTGGCGTTGCGTGCGAGTATCCTTGAGTCCCACTAGTGCCAGCAAGCTCGTGTAAAGTGAAAGACATTCCAATAGACCCTTTCACAAATTCAGTGCCATCTAGTGACTCAAATATCAGTCTAAATTTTAGTATGCTAATGGCGGTTAGAATGTGGTACATATTCGTCAACGGCAGACGTGCGAAAGTTGCGGTTTTCTTCGCTGCACAGTTATTTTTCTATTTGTTTCAGTTGCGACGGTGTGTACCACTCTGTACAAGGCGCTCGGTGGAGTCAAATTCTTGATAAAATTCACCATATTCTATGGCCATGAGATGTCTGGGGCGTGCCGAAGCCAAGCATTCCAAGGTTTTACATGACACCCTCAAAGGCGTAGCGCGTAGAAGCTTATAAGTCTCGTCACGGTAACATAGGAGAATAATACAGCGAACTAACGTCTGGAATTTTCAGGCTCCGCTTCGGTATTCTTTCTCCACCAGTCATCAAAAGAACGCCATTAGCATGTACAGATAATATGAACTTAAATGATGATAGTTATTGAAGTTGCCAGACAAAATTTCGAAAAGGGTCTATTGAATATCGTTGCACCGCCCCTTTAACGCGATTGTAGGTGAGAAACACGCGAAGCACTTAACTCTTACATGGTGACAAATCATTGGACGACTAATTGCAGATTATGACCTGTTTTTGACGTTCAAAACCAAAATAGAATATATATATATATATATATATATATATATATATATATATATATATATATATTATGTTCAAGGGAATAAGATTTATTTGATTTAAATCATATTATTAAGATTTGTATATCTGTAGCGAGAAACAATTGATTTATATAACTAGATCTATCTTTAAACATGGCAGCTTGATTGATCAAGCCTTCCGATCGCTGAGAACCATGAGGGAGAAAGAGTACTTAAAGTACAGCTTACCCTGAATGTACAGGCCTCGATTCGCTTAGGAGCTCTTCAACGTCTTCCTTTATCAGTCACTAGAAGGCCGCCATTCGTATGGCACAGATGCCGTTCTACAGATGATGATAGTGATCAAAGTGGCCAGACTGAATTTCGGAAAGGGTTATTAGCAACTTTTTATTGATGACAGCCCAGCTATACTACAACAAAAAGAGCTTGATATTTTTAGATAGTTAAAAAGCTTTATTTACTTTTTTTTTATTTCGCGTTCTGATTTGTTTAGAATACACTCTAAAAAATACCTGCGCGTCTACTTATCGAAGAGCCAATCTCTGTGATCTACGAAATCTGCTCAGCGAATGATGAGGCGGAACATCCGTTTAGACCTAAAAATGAAGTCTGCGCTGTGGCATAAAGCAATGCAAAGCGTCATGCTTGCATTGCGTAATGCCACAGCGCAGACTTCATTTTGAGGTCTAAGCAGATGTTCCGCCCCATCATTCGCTGAGCTGATTTCGTAGATCACAGTGATTGGCTCTTTGAGTGTTTTGTGGGTAAGTAGACGCGCAGGCATTTTTTAGAGTGTAGGATATTACGCAACTGACAAAAATTGTAAAGGAAGAAAGCTGAACGCTTTGATTTGATCAGAAAAACACTGCTTTTTGCACGTTTTCAGCCTTATACAAATCTTCCTTGCTTAATTTTTTGTTTAATTTTAATACAAAACAAGGGCACATAGAAGGCACCAAATGCTTGACGAAAGATAATTAAAAATATTTTAGTGATTATTTTGCGTCAGAAATTTGATTTACATCATCATATTAAAACTGGACAGATTTAAATCAGCATTTATATGTTTAAATCGTGATTTAAATCACGATTTATATATTCTTCTCTTTTTTTGTTTTACTTTCCCACTCTAAATCTACTAGAGAGTAGCCAAGGGGAATCAAACGTCGTACTTTATAATAACTGTTTTGATACTCTACCAAAGTCTAAACATGGGCAAAACATAAACTCAAGTTACAAGCGTGACACACCGGTAAGTTACAACCTTAGTGGCTTAACATAGTTTTTTTCTGAAGAGTTTTGTCTCTTTTTCATCGAAACATTTATGGACAAAAACGTCCTCCATCATCTGCCTCTCTTTTTCGGAGTCCGAGATTTATATCTCTAAACAAATGTCAGCACCGGTTCTATTACGCTTAATGGGAAAACTGGTTAGCAGAACGAGTTAAGACTGGGTCACACATTTGAGACTGCTTACGACCGGAGAGGCTAAAAACAAGTTTTTAAACCTTAAACCACGGCTGCCTTGCTGCACAGACGATCGTAAGCCGTCACAAGAGGCTTAAAAAGCGGTCTTGTCTCGGTCGGTCGCAGTCAAACGCAAGTGTGTGAACGGGCCTTTAGACATTGAATATAAGAGAGAGGAGGGGGCGAGGGAGGTCAGATTTCCAGCACATATAGGAGTTGTGGATCCAAATTTAAAACGTCGTTCCTGCCTTGTCATTCGCTACTCTACTTTTGGCACCGCTCAACCGACGCTACATGCGTTCCAGAGAAAAGTCGATGCGCAGGCATTATTCATAAGGACGTTCAGGTTGCCGGTATCGAGTAAATACGATACTTGTTTGCCGGGCGCGCGTTGCCGGTAACAGAATTCCTGAAGTCATTCATTGGCGAGTTCAAAAGGAATTGAGAACCGTCCGGCGAGAACCGATATTCACGTTTACTTGGGTCTCATCCGCCGTTGGCTTTTTTCTATTGCTGTATCTATATCGTTTTTACGAGGAAACTTCTCTTCCTCAGACTCTCTCCATCTCCCCATACCTCATTGTTAATCTAATAAACACACAAACTCGTCATTCTTAAAATGTCGTTTTTCGCACACTTTTTTTTTTTTTTTTTTGCGCAATTATTAGGATGGTTAAAAGAAAATACTTTCAACAACCAAAGTTTTATGTGTTGAACGCGCACTATTTCTTGGTCTTGCTGTGTCTTCCGTTGACTCGAGAGCTCACAAAGTGGTTTACCTCTTCTAGAATGTCACGCAGTTCGCTAGTTTCGGATAATTAACGCTCTGCTTCGTAATCAGTGAATAACTCGGTGTATAAAGATTACGAGTAAAAGAAAACATACAAGTATAAATTAATTGGGCTCGGCGCTGCGCCCAAATTGTGAAGAAATCTTTAATCGCAAAAAAGTACTCAGGAATTGTAACAAAACAGACGTAAGATCATCGTGTGTACCGAGGTCAATCACATCGTTTGCATTCAAAAGCACACACACACACACACACACACACACACACACACACACACACACACACACACACACACACACACACGCACACACACACACACACACACACACACACACACACACACACACACACACACACACAGAGAGAGAAAAAAAAAGAAGAGACCCATTCATTGACCCGAACACCGGAAAACCTCACTCAGTTATTCCCGTTTCCCGTGATAAGAGAGGAAAAAAAAAAAAAAATAGCACTCGTCAAAGACGCTTTGAAATCCGAGTAGGGCCAGAGCCCTTTACAGATGTCAGCTTCACACAAGAAATAGTTTTACTCTAGTGAAAGCAATCTCATATCTGAAGATTTGTTCTTTACATTTGTTTCTTCATTTTTGTGCAGAGAAGCGGATATGAGGGTAAAAGGACATTTGCGTCAAAAAAGCTCACAAGCGCTTCACAATACTAAACATTAAGAACGCACGAAGTTTTTTTACATCATTCAGGGCGTAAAAAGGGTGTTCCGAAGACTTGCATCAATGACTACACCTTTTAAGGACCCTTAATTCAAGTAATACACAATTTTTAATCGCGAAATAGGGTGCGGTTGCATGGAACACTCATCATTTTTGAAGGGTGTAAGAACGGCGTGGAAGAACGTCGAACCGCTTTAGTGGAGGTTGTGTTGCGGCTGCGTTCAATAGCAATTGTCTATAAATGCTTTTGACTTGAAGCTACATTCCTTAAACTTCGAGATATTATAATTTAGCTAAACTATTGACGACAACAAAGCAACATACTCGTAACCTTTGTAAATGCGGAGGAAGTCACCTGCATGCGAATGAGTATTCTTCAGTTGTCGAGTATATATATAAGGTGGTGGAGCAGTCAATGGGGTCGTGATTCCGGTCCCGTGCGTGTTTCATTGCGTCTTTATGGTTTTTGTGCATATGAGTGCGACAAGTCTATAGTTGGTACGTGTTGCTTTTAAACTTGTTGCCAGAGTATTGGAGGTACCTAGTACCTCCATCATTTGGAACATTGGAGGAACCTCCAATGTTCCAAAAGTTTCTAAATAAAACAACTTAAAAGCATTGTCATCCTTCGAATTCCGCGTTGGAACTTGGTGTGAGTGCGAAGAAGAAACACGCAACAACACTTGTGCACCTCTATGTTCCAGATAGCGCCACGAACGAGATAATCAAACTACGAGAGCCATGCAGTTAAAAAATCCGAAAATACTGAAAAAGACTTCTACAAATAGGAGTCCGCTCCGACGGAAGACATTTCTGCCAGCCACATGGCTCGCGTGCGCGGAGCTTTCGTTTAACGCTTCATTTACCATCGAACGTATAGATTCGCGAGCGTAATGATCCTAAACGTGATACACTAAGCACGGTTCACGTCATTACCCACAGGTCGGAAATATTAATTATTTCAGTTTTTCTATTATTATTTTGAATATTTTCTTTTCATTTAAATGAGGTTCCTAATTACTTTGATGTATTTCGATTGTTAGAATTTCGATCGATACGTACTCCAGGAAGCAAAATCGCGGCATGTGTTTTACAGAGGGCCAGTGCGTTGTTAGGCGTTCAGGAATTTGGAGCCTGTTGACATTGTCACTCCCATTGTGCCGGCGGAACCAGTGGAGCACAACTTCTCATTCGGAAACAATTCCCGGCCAAACTAAATCCCACAGGGCACTGGATCGACGGTCCAGTGCCCTGTGGACTTGCACAAGCATATCGAGCTGGAAACACTCGTTCGAAAGGTATAATTCGCACCAGACGCGTTGACAACTGTGCCGCTGCCGCTTTCATTGCGCGGGTTATTTAACAAGCAGCAACTAGTTACACGTTACTCACTACCTACTAGTGGTGCAAAACTATCGATAGTACTATCGATAGTATCGATAGTCGCCAGAAATCAGACTATCGATAGTAAAAAAACTATCGATAGTACTGTCGATAGTTGACTATCGATAGTTTTTCGATAGTGGACTATCGATAGTACTATCGATAGTCGATATCGAAAAACTATCGATAGTACTATCGCTAGTCCACTATCGAAAAACTATCGATAGTACTATCGCTAGTCCACTATCGAAAAACTATCGATAGTCAACTATCGAAGAACTATCGATAACACTATCGATAGTCGACTATCGAAAAACTATCGATAGTACTATCGAAAAACTATCGATAGTACTATCGATAGTCGACTATCGATAGTTTACTATCGTAAACCTATCGATAGTACTGTAGACAGTTTACCATCGATAGTTTTGCGACACTAGTAGTTTCCGTCGCTCCCCCTTCTCTCTTCTCTTTTTCCCCTTCCCTCTTCCTTCCCTCTTCGCTTTTTCTCGCTTTATTTTTTTCAAATGGGACACCAAGTAGCCCAAGCACTTACCATCCCAACTTTGCTTCAGCTTTCAGTGATGACGAAGACGGTAGTTTGGGCGGAGAGGAGTAGGGGGGGGGGGGGGGGGGGGCGAGTGGCGGTGCGGCAACTGCGTTCGCTCTAGTATTACAAAACTATCGATAGTACTATCGATAGTCTCCATAGCCGCCAAAAATCTGACTATCGATAGTAAAAAAAAAACTATCAATAGTACTATCGATAGTCGACTATCGAAAAACTATCGATAGTACTATCGATAGTCGACTATCGATAGTTCTGCGATACTATCGATAGTTTTTTTTTTCCAAAACTATCGATAGTATCGATAGTTTTTGCATCACTACTACCTACTCTTAAATGGTATGAACCCGTTACTTTGCTTTGTTTGGTGACACATTATTTTTGTCGTTGCTTTTCAGGGTCGAGTAAACTGGAGGATGACGTAACGCTAGAGAAAAGACAGACAGATGTGGTACAGAGAGCAAAACAAAAGGCTGAGGGGGCAATGGAACACGCCTCGTTGATTTTACTTGTCTTTGGACTGGCGAGGGCCAGTTATTAGAACGATGGGATCGAGTTGGAGCGCTCAGGATTGAGCGCGATAACACCTTTTCAATAAACACTCGACCCCAGGGTCAGCAAACCGCTTTCGAGCCCAGTCACTGGGTGTGAGGCTAGACTCTCACCGGCGTCCCTGCTAACCCTAACCGAGTGGACTCTGATTTCGATAGGCGCAGCCTGCGTAGGCGCAGTTTCAAACACTGCTGGCGGCTAAATTATCGTCTTTTCCCGCTGTATTTTGTGTTTCAGAGTGCATGTATTTTCCCGAGGTCACTGAAAAAGCATTGTACCACATTTGAAAAAAAAAAAAAGCAATAAAAAAGCTATAAACTATTTTTGTTGGGTACGCGCGCGACAGAACGAATGCGACTGGAATGTATATTTCTAGTTTTTTGTGTTGTTTTTTTACGATAAGTTTTGACGGCGCCGCGCGATTCGCCGCATGTCAAGCGACAAAGCGCTTAGCTGTCAAAAATAAATTACAACAGAAGAGAGCCGAAAGGCATGCATTTTTCACGCTTACAAATAACGTGTTTACCGATGGACAGGACACGGACATACAATTTAGAAAGTGTTAACATTCGAACAATATATTGTACGTACCACACGATGCAGCGTAAAGAATTTATTTGAGAAAGATCTCAAATAACACAGTCACAGTTGGCTACAGTCACATCTTGACGATTGGACAGAATCCAAGATGACTTCGTTTTGGGGCACGTTTTGGGGAGAGCTTCCTTTTTTCACAACAGCACCAAGGCAAAGGAAAGAACGCGACTGACCCGTTTCCCACCCCAAACAGGACAACTATTTTTGGAGATGACTGAGGATTTTACGCGGATTATCTCTGGGAGGGGGGAGAACAATGTTCGCAAAATCGCGTCGAGGGTCGTTCGACATCCTTCACCTCTTCGTTTCCAATGAATGTCGAGCAGAAAAGCTTGAATGGCAGGCACTTACCGGCCTTATTTCTCACAATGGAAGATAACACAGAAAGGGTATGCAGCACGCATAAAAAAATTAAGTAAATACTTTCAAGAGGGGCGAGAAAACGTCGAATGCAAAACCGCAAAAACGTAGGTAGAGAACTGCGCTGAGCGGGTCTTCACAGTCCAAGAGAGTGGCAGAAAATGTCTATAGTCCGTTTCACCTTCAGTCCGAGCGCAACGGATGCTAGGAGCCATCCCAGCCAATCCAGCGTTGAGAGAGTGTCATGTGACCTTGAGCTCCCGTGTCGCTCTGCCCAACCGGCAGGTCACGCGATTTTCTCCTGGCGCTGGATCGGCTGGGATAGCTCATGGCGTCCACTGCGCTCGGACTGAAGGTGGAACGGAGTATAGCTGATAGAGGGCGCGAGAGTCGCACCATGCAGCCGCATCAGCATCGGCAACATGGCAGCGGCCTAGGAGCGTTTTTTGGAAAGGTGTTGTGCACACCGCTTGCCATGCGTTCTGTGGCACTTCTGAATCGGGACCCAACCACAGCACAAGCTAAACTGAAAGTTGGAGTTCTACGCGTTTCTCGAATAAAGAGCTAATTATCTTCACTAAGTTAAAGGTGGAGCTCCGGCGTCAATTTAAACGTTTTCAACAAAACATTTTTGTTTGGAAAGTTCACAAGAAATTGAGCTTAAAGGAGCCAGTAAATTTCCAAAACAAATTTTAAATAATTTTTAATTGTAGAAATACGATGTAGCCGAAACCGAAACTAACCTGCAACTTTACTTGTTGTTCCGTCAGGTGCTGTATAAACATAATCGTGGGCAGCTTGAGCCTGTGTCGCCCAGCCTCTGAAGCAGTAAGAAAGCCGTCGCTATCGTCCGTGCGAAATAATGGACTACGATTAATCAAGATTGTCTCAGTCAAGCAGTGACCAGCAAATGTTTTAGGATTTTCAGCACGAGATTTCAGTCGATTCGCCGTTCGCATTCGAAGCAGGTGGCATCGCTTCTGAGGGGGCCTCTCGTGGGGCCTGAATTGACGGTCCGCCGACTTATGGAACCAGATGCCGCTTCGAAACAGAATGGCACGAAAGGTTTCATTTGCTAGCAATGTGTGAACTGTTTTCTAGCACGACGCGAACACTATAGAAGCCAACGTTCGCGTCGGACTGCTCGGACCCACTTTCGTCGCAGAGACTTCTCGGTCGAAAATCAATAAGATGTCACTGCTGCATTTCTTCGTGGTGTTATTGCACTCCACGGTGAATCACCAATTCTGCCCACCCTTCATCGTATGCCGCAAACAACCTAAACCAGACGCAATTCGCAAACCACAGATACTATCCCTACAACGCGCAACGCCGTGGAGTAGGGAGCGTCGTCTGCCCTTGGATAATATATTTAATGTCACGAGTGCCCCTGCTAGGTTCTGCCAGTAGAGCGACAGCAAGTGATTCGGAGGTGTGCGCGTAAACTTCAAAATTAATTTTCTGGAAAGAAAATGATTATTTTGATTAAATATTTCATAGACATTCTCACGGGTGGATATTTAGTGCACAGTGAAAAATTTATAAAAATCAATGACCACCAATATTTTGGCGGAGCTCCCCTTTAAAAAGTAACTATGCGCTCCTCGTGCGCGAAAAGTAACGAATTAATTACTTTATTACCGAAAACTACAATGAGTTGCAAATATCTGTTTATTTGTAACTGGTCACCTTCCTACATGTAATATCTCCCTTCTTTTCTCTTCTGGCTCTCCACCTTTATTGCCTCTTTTTTAACTGGGCACTCGATGGTCATCTTTTAAAAGCCAACACGGTGCAACTGGAAGAACGCGTGTGAGCCAGATGTCCACCGACATGGTTCTTATAGCGATGGGTTGGATAGCGTCCTATCGCTCTATATTTTTACACGAGTGATTTAATTCTACAAGTTCCCTATCATCTTGCCACGCTCAATAATAAATGAGAAAACTCGGATTCTTGCTTGCAGCACACCCACCATTCTCGGGACATCATATTTACTGGTTCTTGTGTCTATCCTTTCAATTCTGTACCCGCTGGTTCCTGTGTCATTGAATATTATGAGCAATATTAATATCCTATTAATGACACTCCTCCGCGAGTGCTTATATAGTACAGTAGAAAAGTTACGTATGGTATGTTTGGAGCAGCTATGCGAGCTAAACTTTGGGACGCACCTCTCTTCGGTTTACGTAACCATTGCGTCTTACAGCGTATTCATACGGAGAAATCACAGGTACTGACTTTACATGGTACGAAACGCAATAAGATTTCTCGGACAAGTTATCATTCGCAGTTCGAACCCCTTATCGTCCGCGCCCCCCAAAACTGCCTCTCGCTGTGAAATCGTCTCAATATTCTAAATAACTTTTTTTTTTTTTTTTTTTCTGGGGGGGGGGGGGGGGGGGGTGGCTTATGAAACACTTTTTCTTTATTTCTGTGCTGCACCATCAATCACGTTTTTCCCCCTTTTACGTGTTTTCGGTCGTTGTTGAAGTTAAAGCAAATGCTGCCATCGCGTTGCCCGTCTGTGCATACCTCTTCGCGAAAAGAAAGTCAAGTCAGACGCAATGCGCGGATGTTTAGGCGGAGGCACGTTAGTCTGCCTTGACCGATAAGAAGGCCGATGAACGAATCCCCGAGCCAAGTGCACGAACCTAGAGAGCCACACCACGCGTTACTTGAGCTGCCCGGGACAGTAGCGTGGCACGACTGCCAACCTTGGGGCTTTAATTTGCATCGCCGAGGTGCGAAATCGACTCAAGTCCGACTATTACGCGCTCGCGTGAAGGTTGAGCACGAGCTGACTACACCTGGCCGAGGAGTGGCGCAACGATCATCGGGTGCATAGTGCATTCACGTTAGCGAAGGTAACCAAAGAATTAAAAATTAATTAAACGCCAATTGTTTTTTTTATTGCCTAAAATGTAAAACAAACTACCGTATAAATAATATTTCCCAAGCGCTTGACGTTCTCGTGGGTTAATGCCACAATCTCATTGGCTGCGAAGTGAAAGCTAATACGATGCGCGACCCTCGACAAGCCTCACGCTTCTTAAAGGGGCGAGGCAACGATTTTTGTACTTTGCGCAAATACCGCTTAGAACGGATCCCTAACGTTAATGACCTGCGAAACACCCGTCCGTTTTTCACCACACGCAAACAAAGTCGCGGTAAAAAAAAAACCACACATACACAAAAAAGAGCACCATTTACCTTCTCAACTCGAAGCCAGAACAAGCGGCCACGTGATCTGTAGCCGATTATATGCCGCCAATGTTGATCATAGCCACGCGCTAGGGTTGGCAAAGCACAGGACACGCGCTGAGTTCCAGACATTGTTATGGCTCGGCTATTGTCGTCGTTGCAGCGATTGGACACGGGCCACTACCCGAATGCTTGTCGAGCTGTCGATTATCACGAGCCGAAATCGAGTGCCCACGCAATGCTCGGGTCCAATCTATGAGCCGCATTCAAATATCGTCACTGGAGGATACTGCGATCACCAGGTTACGTTATCAAGTTTCGCGAAGGAGAGATTGAATGAAAACGCTCGCTTTTGTTCTTGAAATTACACCGCAACAAAGGACATCTTGGCCAGTGGCGTTCTGTGAGAGTATCCTTGGGTCCCACTAGTGCCAGCAAGCTCGTCTTAAGTGAAAAAAACAAAACAAAAAAAAAAACAAAAAAAAACATTGCGATTGAATATCGTTGCACCGCCCCTTTAAGCTGTCAAAGTGCCAAAGTCAATATTTATTTCGGTACAAATGGTTTTAGTACGAATACAAAGTATGTTCAGGCGAGGGTCCCAAAGTTTTCGAAGAAAACTGTTTAAGGGTCCTATATAACGCTTAAAGGGGTACTGCGGCGATTTCTTCATGGTCCCCGATTTGCTTGAAATTTTGCTAAACTCGCCAAACAACATCGCTAAAATAGTATCCCAAACATTAGGTTAAAATAATTTTTTTTTTCACGAAGTTATTGAATTTAAAATTTTGGTCCTCACCGTGTTTTTCAAACTGAAAGTCTCTACTGGCAACAACGAAAAAGTGACGTCAGTGGAAATGCAGGGGTTCACTCTTTGGACTGTAGAATTTGTTCCCAACTGATTCGAAGCAGTTTCATGGTGTCAAATGAATTCTTTGGAAGCTCGCTCCAGGATCCGCGCTCCAACACCGAACAAATGATTGGCATATTCTATTTTTTAAACTGCTCGCTCAACTGGCAAGCCTGCCCGCCACTGACGTCACGGCACTGAAAAGTGCGTTTAAACTTGAATGTTGGTTTTTGCATCATTTTCATTTGCCGATTTCGCAATAACTATTATGAATTTCGCGATACTAAATAGCATACCGGAAAGGGTAAAGGCCGGCGAGTCAGAAAATATAGTTAGTTGAGGTAGCTCGAAAGTCGCCGGAGTACCCCTTTAAAGGTACTATGTAACGTTAGTCGCGTTGATGGCGTATCGGAAGGATTAAGAAACACGTATACGAATTGCTTCTTATCTGAGTGACGCGCTCTGTAACCAGTGTTCCAGCATGTTACTCTAAATTGCTTCCGGAATGTTATCGCTCCCACAAGTTTGGACGAGTTTGTGAGCAGGTTCGAGCTGCAGCAGCAGCAGTCGTACTCTAGTTAATTTCGGCGACCGGGAAAGACAGCCGAAAGAACCTTCATTTTGAAGCACATTTACACAGAACCGACTGAACGTCAAACGAAACGTACAGAAATTGTTTCACGCTACTTTCGAAAAACAAGAATATGCACTATTTTCACGCGAATCACTGTTCTCTTCAAAAGCATATTCGCAATATCTATACTAAAAATAGTACTTTTTTTTTTATGAAACACCGTGCTCGTTTCTTCTAAAAAGACTCGTAAAAAAATTCAGCTGGAAAACGTTTACGTTTGAGAGCACCTGCCACCAGTTTCCCTTTCTTTTGTAATCTTACGTTCAGGTCATTAGCCAGTAATGCCAATGTACACACGAAATCAAGATCAGAGAGATCCTTAGACGGCTTTCTTTCAAGGAGAAAAACTGCAGTCTCTTCACAACCCCCCCCCCCCCCCAAAAAAAAAAAAAAAAAAAGCGCCAATCGCGATTTTTATTTCATATATTGAACTTCTATGCGGTACTGGACATGTTCGCAGTGATTCTGATCGTGCGCAAAGACTTTTGAAACTGACGATGGGATAAGCCCCGATTTTGAACAAAATGTAAGCTAGATACGACGAGCTTAGTTAGTTATTCCTAAATACATCACCTTGGAGCACATGTAATTGCTTATGGATTATACAGTGAACGTAAATCTATCCTCCCAGCGTACTGTTTCAGAGTTATTACGTCCGATTACACCTACTATATTTCTTGCGCAGTAATTCCTGGAGTATGTGTGTGTGTGTGTGTGGGGGGGGGGGGGGGGGGGTTTCTGGCAGAGTGCCGGGGGCCGTATAATATTGCCTCGCGAAAAGGATCCGGCCCGCAGGCCGCATGTTGCCGACCCCTGGCCCGCACCGTCCCTCCCCGAAAAGCAGACATGAAGCTTCCACCTGAGTTCACGCTATATTCAGGAAGAATGCCTCTGTTGTTGTTGTAAGCTTTACTTTACTTATTTTGTAGAAAACAACGATGGGTTGCGCGGCCATGCAGGCCCGTAGGTCACCGTTGAGGGGGGAGGGGGAGGGGGAGAAAAGGATAAAAGAAGAAGAATGCCTCTTGAGTTAGTTATCATTTTATTCTGATCTGCAAGGAAGACTACTTGACATCGAAAAGGGTGACGTCAGCCCCCGCATCATACCCGCGACCGGATCCGGACAAAATGGTCCTGGACAAAATGGTCCCGGTCAAAATGGTCCCGGACAAAATGGTCCCAAGCCCAAACCCGGACAAAACGGTCCCAAGCAAATTTTGAGACATAGTTTGCTTGTTCTTCGGGGGTTAGTCGACTTTTTGCGCTTGCCGCATATTGGACGCAGAGAAAACATTTTTTTAATACTTAAAAATGAGACGCTATTTATTTTACAGGTTACATATTCAGTTAAAAACACACTGCATGCCGGTAGTTGAGCCAAGAAGAAGAAAAACGTATACTATAGAAATAATATAGAAGTACATATATACCAAATAATGTGTCTGTAATATTTGATTTGATCAAGGCGAAAAGAAAGACGTTGTTACATAAAACGCCATCCCAAACAATATATTTGAGGTTTGTGTTTATAGACGTTTTCTTTTTCCTGTCGTTCTCAGTCACGTGGGTTCCGTATCCGGTATGCGGGACAAAAAAATAATAGAACATTTCAACCTGAAATATGCGAGAAAATAAAGGGGAGGCAAAACAAGAATGTGTGACAATCACGTATTTTTCGTAAACAACTTCCAGCGGCGTGGAGACATCAAAACGATGTTTCACCGGATACCAGAAATGACGACATTGCAGATGGCTGCGACCTTGTGAATCACGCAGTAGTGAGACACGATTGCACGCACGCAGCAGAAATATGTAATGTGTGCATGATGATGTCTGAATCATCATGTGCGTACGTTTTCTTGCAGCGCCATTGCTTTGATTTGAAATTATATAAAATACTGTCGGATGTTCTTATTTTCTTCCCGCACCTAAACGACGTTTTACTAAAGTCCCAGTGCAGCCCACGCTACGAGCTGATAGGACCAATCAAGCAGTGCTGAAAACAAAACGCAGAGATGGCATTCGTCGACTTTTTTGTGCATGTTATTACCGGCTGGTCCAAGGAATCGCAGAGTGCATCGCGACGTTGCGCTTTTAGTGTGCGCGTGTGTCTTTGTGTGGTGACTTCCATGCGCCAGCTTTGTATAGTGCTCTGACTAAGGCGAAGAGGAGCCATAGAGCCAAGTGAGCGATAATAGAACTTTAATTAACTTCCGGACTTCTTTAGTTGTTTCCTCAAATGTATATAGCAAAAACCTTAAATATATTAAAGCACATATTACACGTGTGTTTAATCCAGCTTCATAGCAGCAGTTAACTAAAATTTCAAAGAGCGCCCGAAGTGTGAACAAATCGCTTGGGACCATTTTGTCCGGGCTTGAGCTTGGGACCATTCTGTCCGGGACCATTTTGACCGGGACCATTTCGTCCGGGGCCATTTTGTCCGGGACCATTTGCCCATGGCGTATGGTCTGCTGCCCAACAAAACCGAGGAAACATACCGGAGGTACTTGACTATGGGTAAGGCCACCGATGAACAGTTATTCCAACGACAACCATATAGCTGCACAAATTACGCTCATTATCTAATCAGGTTCTACTCAGTCCTCGTTGACCACATAGGGCCCTGCGCTGACCGCGTGCTCCATATGGACTTTGAAATCACAATGTACGTCGTCGTGACGTTATTTCGGACATCCGTTTACAACGATGCCACTTCCATTTGGCACAGTCAGTCCACCGAAAGCTGTGCACGCTAGGCACGCTACGGCACCAACGAGGCGTTTGCACTCGAGCCTTAGTTTATTTTTAAACGTACATATATTTTTTCTCTTCACTGGCGTCAGGCTCGGGGACGCTGAAAAAAACCACCTTGAATCGCTAAAGGTGTATCCACACGACGGACCGGGCCGCGGACCGATTGATCACGTGATGCGCGGCCCGCGGGCCGCCCGGCTGCAATGATCATCCACACGGCGGACCAAAAGAGCAGACGACAGAGCGAACAGGCCGGTCTAACCCTCGACCTCACAGCTCCGCAGAACGGACGCAGCGAGCTGCTTCGAGGCTATTTGTAAGGATCCAAGACCCAAGATGGAGGTTGAACGAAAGAGACGTTTGGCCGCGGTGGCCCTGGCGTTGACTATTGAGTACGAGGAGGACTTAAGTGAACCGAAAAGGGCAATCCCACAGAGCGGGGAATTGCTCCACGAGCGCGATGAAGTAAAAAGTTACATCGTCGCACCATGCCGCCATCGTCGCACAACAAAAGGTTCGTCTTCTTCGTCTTCAACAGTTGGCGCCAAAAGAAAACGACGAAAACAAAAGTGAGCTTGTTGCCAGACTTAGCGCTTCAATTATACTAAAAACGCCGCGGTCCGCCGCTAAGCTCCGGGCAAGAAAAGTCGCTTGGCATTTCTCAGAAGCGCGGGCCGCAGACCGCCGGCGGACCTCGAATACCGGTGACGTAAGATCACGTGATGCACGGCCCGCGGACCAAAACAGCAATTTGGTCCGTCGTGTGGATACACCTTAAGCTATGCTCCTTCTGAACGTGCCGGCGAGCGGCGAGATGTTTCGGTGGCGCCCTCGTTGGGTTACCTTTCGTGACGTCATTACCTTGTGAACAACAAGTTCGATGGGGTTTGTAATGGGCATGGTGGAAGCCTGAAATCATAGCGCTCTCAAAGCAACACTGCCAACACCGTCAAAATTGAAGGTCTTACATCCTCTTATTTCCGTCGATGAGACATCCTTTGCTGACGTCATAGTCAGCATTCGGCCAATTGTGATGGGCCGACCACAGTGACGCTTTCGATCGCTCACGTCGCCAATACTCCGTCCACCTTTAACTGGCTTCCGCAGTGTTTTGGTTGCGCGTGCCTGCTCGTTCACGCTTGTGTTAGCAAGGGCAGAAAGCTCGTGCTGAAGGCCGAGCTTCTAATCTCAGCTTAAGGGTGAACGGAGCATAGTGTGATCGTGCCTATCACTACCGTCTGATGCGCGTTAAAAACTTCAGGCTACAGCGTACTGATCTGGCTGAATTTCTCATCTACAGCGTGAACCCGGTAGCCACACAAGGGCAGACAAAACTCGCGCTGTCTATACGTTTAATTCGTTTCTTGATCGAGGGGTTATCGAAGTCTATGCTCAACAAACAGGCCTCAGTTATCAATGTTTTTTATCTAGGCATGGACATCTTCTAAAAAACAGAACTTGGCTATACTTATTACTGCCTCATATATTTCTCGACTGGTTTCATATTGTCCTCAGTGGGTGGTACGGTAACTCGATCACCCACGGCAGCCATTCGTAAAGAGATGATGGAGGCTGGCCACACGTCGTCGTTTCGAAGCTCTGTGTTTATGAACCACAAGATGTTTCTCTTCTCTATCCACACTGCGAAGCGTGCGAAATCGACCCCTTCCTACGAGCGGACTGATCAACAACGGTGCACTGAATGGAAACTCAACGTTCGTGTCGAATTAGCGCGTCGCGTTTGGTCGACTTGTCCGACGTTTCGGCGGGGCGCATCGGCTTCGTGTTATCAAGGAGCTAGTTGGAGAGCTGACGTACTGATTAGGAAAAGAAAGAGCACGGCTAGCCGGTGCTCAGCCTGCGCCACTTCTGCCGCTTATCGGGCAGGTATCGGATAAAAAACAGAGGGTTAGCTCTTTAGTAGATCAGACAAACAAAAGTCCACCGCAGCACAATTGCTTAAACGCGCCATCAAACGCACGAGTTGTTCGCTCCCAACAAGCGTAGAGAGGAAGCAGGAGCCGAGGAGCCATCGAAGAGAGCGCAGGAGTTGGCCAAAGGAACAACGGGAGCAGGACTCGGAGGGGGCGCCCATTCCGAGGCGGGACCGCCCGGCGGCTGAGGAGAGCGCCGCATCTTCTCCGCGAGTGACGTCAGGCGGCGCCCCCTCTCCCCCCGCTCCCCCCCGCGTCCCGTGGAGCGAGAAGCCTCGCGGCCTCGCTGCTCCGCCAGTCGCGGACCTGTGCTCGCCGTGCTCGGCTGATCCAACTCTTCGCGGACTCCACCGCTGCCTTCTCCACACCTCACAGCACCTACCCACATCCGCAGCCTGGATTACGGCCCGGATCTCGACTTGTCGGTGAGTGTTGCAATTTCCAATTTAATTGTGCAAAAAAAAAAAAAAATCATGTATGAGCGTTAGATAACGCAGTATACTCGCGCGCACCGCATAAAAATCACACTGATTAGATAACAGCGTCTGATTGGATGCTGACGCAACACGCTCGTGTCCAACCAGCGTGTCCCGTTTTTTTTTTTTTTCTTCTTTTCGGTTTGTTTCGCAATGGTTTTGTTGAGATGTGTACTGTACGACATGCCTCCTCTTACCTCAAAGGTTGCGGTGAGATTTACATGAAGGGAGAAACGTTGAGTAACAACACGGACGACGTATCAATTGGCGAGTCTTCCGTCTTGTCCCTCAATTGAGAGAGTTTCAGTATTCACTTCATCTCTGCTACGTTGATGGTGCGAAAAAAAAAAGCCCGTGCGTCTGCTTTCCCACACAACACTCGGAGATCCAATCGCCGCAACTTACGGAGTCAGCTCAGCGAATGACGATGCCGAAACACATGTTTAGACCAAAAACCGCAGTTTAAGTTGTGACATTAAGCAATGCAAAGCGTCACGCTCGCATTGCTTAATGTCACAAGTCAGACTGCGTTTTTTGGTCTAAACA
This sequence comes from Ixodes persulcatus, assembly GCA_013358835.2. Lineage (NCBI taxonomy): Eukaryota > Metazoa > Arthropoda > Arachnida > Ixodida > Ixodidae > Ixodes > Ixodes persulcatus. The sequence goes on from JABSTQ010005510.1 coordinate 190,744, forward strand.
TATGTTTCGGCATCGTCATTCGCTGAGCTGCCTCCGTAAGTTGCGGTGATTGGCTCTCCAAGTGTTGTGTGGGAAAGTACAAGCACGGGCTTTTTTTTTTTTTAGAGTGTAGTCGCTGGCCCGGACAGGGAGCTAAAGTACATCCAATAAAACTATATATATTAGTTTCAATCGTGTCAAGAGGGTTTCCTTGTCGTCCCTCCCCTTGACCCTTCACTGATACCCCTTGGGGCGCCCGCCAAATAAGGAAGAAAATGAAGCCATTCGATGCATTGTTTTGTGCGTGAAGTTTTATAATCCTCGGGTTGTGCTCCTTGCCGAAAGTTTTGCCGCTTTGCCAAGCCGTCGCAACTTGGTGCTGTGGGGGCTCTGTGATCCTCTTTCGAAACCCGGCGGCTTGGAGACGACTTTGACGCGGTGCTGGCCCCAATCGCAAAATCGAGACATCAAACGCTGCGTGCGTTTCCTTTTTTTGTCGTTCTTAGCGGATTGTTTTTCGTCGGAGACACAATGTTGAGAGGGGCGCAGCGACTCGACGAAACTTGTCGTTTCCCGTGTGACAGCTCGCACGTGCTGTCTTCTCTGACGTCGCCTATCTCCGAGCCTCGTCGGCGTTTTTTTCTTTCTACCAGCTATTACCCATCCCGGATTTCAATAAGACGCTCTTTACTTATCAGTCACTTCGTTTATGAGGCTGTTGTTTCGGCAGTTTTTTTTTTTTTTTTTTTTTTAGTGGTTTTTATTTGGGATGTGCGACGCGGGGAGTTTTGTGCAAAGTTAAGCTTGAAAAAGAGAATAAAAGGAGTCCTAAAGGAAACAAGTTTATATTCCATTTCGCGCGCTGCGGGGCAATGAGCGAAACGTCGAGTTCGGCTGTTTATACTGGAATGAAATTAGCCACCTTTGAGACTGTGCTGTAGATTAGCGCGGCGCTCGATATCCGTCGTTTATTGACCTCTTGTTCACTGCTTTAAACAAACTCTAACTTCGTCTTCGATCTTAGCGGCGGGATGCTGCCGAGGCTACTAAAAAAATCGCACCGTCGATGACGTCACTCGAGAAAGACCCTATGACGACACATGCGCCGGAGTGACGTCACAAAAAAAACAACGCTTTTTAATCTTTTTTCTTGATAGGTACAGTGTTGGCGGTAACGCGTTACATGTAAAGGCCTTTACAGGTAACGCGGTTTTTTTTACCGTAGTAACGTACTTGTATTTTATCAAAAGAGTAACGGATAGCATACTTACATTACTTATTTCGAGTCACGGGCAACTTAGTTACGTTACTCGTCACGTCTTCTTTACAAGACTTTAAACATTCTACACTTAAACTTTTTCGTGTTTCAATAGCGCCAAGTCATATGCATTCGTGCACTCATCCCACATTCCTTCAAACTTTTGCCTCTCTTTTCCCTAGTGGAACCGTAAAAAAGATAAGGTAAGCATGTCAGGTTTCTGCATTGCCACAACGTTTCTTGAAATGTAGCGCTTATACATACCTGTAACGTCAAAACAGCAACACGTTTTAATTCATAAGCAAGAAGTAGCTTGCGTTACTTTTTATCGGTAAAAGTCACACGTTCCCTTTAGTAGGGAGTTTTAGTAGATCGTTCCGGTGACTCCGATAACGATACCAGATACTCAGCCGACGCCTTTGATCATGCAGCCTACGGTTATCGGGTACCGTTATCGGAGTTATTAGAACGATCTACTAAGACTCCCCGCTTTTGAGGTAACGTAGGTCGGTAACGCGTTCCTTTTACTTGTAAGTAACAAATAACGTAATTCGTTACTTTTTTTTTTTTTCGGTAGAGCCTAAAATATTGGATGTACCCAACCAGTGTTGTGCACCTTTCTAAACTCCGTGACCATACGTCAGAGTAAACTTTGTCAGTTTGATACGGTTATTCCCGACACCCAGCATCAGAGCGGCTGCACACCAGCTATTTCTTTTTAAACAAAGCGCGTTTCTCCACGGCCACTCTGAGCACCGCGAAGGTGCAGGAACCATCTTCGAATTTCTTTAAAGTACAAAGCATCGGCTCATGCGCCTTTTAACAGTTAGCTTCTCCGTCTTCACTCTAAAAAAATGCCTGCGCGTCTACTTACCCGCAAAACACCCAAAGAGCCAATTATTGCGATCTACGAAATCTGCTCAGCGAATGATGAGGCGGAACATCTTTTTAGACCTGAAAATGAAGTCCGCGCTGTGGCATTACGCAATGCAAAGCGTCATGCTTGCATCGCGAAATGCCACAGCGCAGTCTTCATTTTTAGGTCTAAACAGATGTTCCGCCTCTTCATTCGCTGATCTCATTTCGGAGATCACAGAGATTGGCTCTTCGAGTGTGTTGCGGGTAAGTAGACGTGCAGGCATTTCTTAGTGTGTTGGCGCTCGGTCAGAAGTACGAGGTCGTGCACATAGTTGCCGTCTCGCTAATACTGTACTTCCATTCGCAATAAAATCCATAAATTGTAAGCGTTATTAATACATTTCATTGGCTGTTGTGAGAAATCCGGATTAATTGCCACGCCAGTAGGAGGACGGAGAGAGGACTGGCGTCTCCATTTGAGAGATTTAGTAGAAATGACGAATGAATATATTTCGCACCCTCCGAGGACCTTGTGACGAGATGTCAATAGTAACGTCCAAACACTTACATACACGAGATTGTTTGTATTAACGCCCTCGCAAGCGAAAATCAATCGAATCGAACGGAGACAAAAAATTCCATTGGTTGAAATAATGCCTGTGCATCACCGAACACCAATCGATACCTTTCCGCTTGGGTGACCAGCGAACTCATTGGCGCTCGATGCTGTGCATGTTGCCGCCTTCACGAGAACGCTTTACGCTATTGAGTCGCTTTCAAGGCTGGCAAAACTCTCATCTCTGCTACCCTCGCTGTTTTGGTTCGACTTTCTGGAATTGCCGGTCGAAGGCTGTGTAGAAACGCAAGTTGCAAACACACGACCAAAAAAAAAAAAAAAAAAAGAGAAAGACGAAAAGTGTCACGCAGATCCCGCTACTTTTAATTAGAAAGCTCGATAGTGCCAGACAGACCGGGACTCAGGTTGCGACCGACTGCCCTTTCGCCCTTTCCCCCAGTTTTAGCGTTACGCTCTTGGAATCGATTTTCGACCGTGCTTTTGCTAGTTTGTGCCGTGAATACTACCACTGCAGCGTATTTTAGGCTTCTTTTGTTTTTGGTTGGGGGGGGGGGGGCGCATTAACGGACGCCGCGGCCATTAACTTAACTGTAAACGCAACTCAGAAAGAGGGAGAGCTCGCCACTGAGATGATGAGACCGCGCAGTAGTGAGTTGCTTTCATTCAAAACGTTTTTTAGTTGTTGTTTTTTTTTTTTTTTTTTTCGAGCGTCTCGGTTAGAGAGAGTTTCAAGAGGAGGGAAGGGGGCATTCAATTGCGGGCAACCATTGTTCTCGGCGCGGTGGAACGAACGTGCCTCAGTTTCGAACCGCGTTCGCCCGCAAATTTCTCGACTTCCCTCGGTCCCCTCTGTCAGTTTCGCAATTGTCTACTGCACCATAATAAAGTATGCAGTGGAAGCACCGCCTCCAGCGCGAGCTTTTTACCTTCGATAAGACTCCGGCGCCTGATGAGCACACGCAGCCAAAGCACGACCGAAGTCAACGAGCACGTGCTGCCGAGAAGGAGGTTCTCTTGCAGATCTTATATTGCGGCAAAGTACATACAATAGACTAATATAATTTCGAATATCATGAATGTTCGTGTCTGGACGAATTTTTCGTTCACGGAAGTTTGGGCAGAAGTTTGACGAGAAAGAGCCTAGTCATTTTTTTTTTTCCCTCTCAGTCTTCCACCTGAATTCTTTTTTACTCGGCAAGGGGGATATCGAATTTCAGTCCGCAACGATATATAATTTTTTTTCCCCAAACGGGGGTTCTCTTCGTGAACCCACGGGTGAAATATATAACGGGCCGTGCGCTCGCAACGGCATCTTCCGAGAAGATCTCCGCGCCACCGGCCGAGGTTATACGTCGTAGGTGCCAGGAAAGTCGACGACTGGCTGCCACCGTTCGGCGAACTCTAATTTTAGCGCCGCCCGAAAAACGCAACGGGGCACGCAGCTCGAGGGCCACGCGGCGGCGTATATGCCCACGGGGCCGCGAGTGCGCAGGCAGGGATGTGTACAGACAGACGTCGCACTGCCGGGCTGACGAATGCCGGCCTTTTTAACCAAAGAAACACAAACAGGGGCCGCGCTCGGACCCCGAGCCAGCCGCACCACGCGCGCATAGCAACCAGCCTAGCAACCGAGCGAGCGCCCCGCAGATATCTTGGATTTCTTTGGCTAATGGGACGCCCCCGCAAGATAGCGGAAATGTCAGGAACTTTGACTTTTCTTTTCGAAAGCGTCCAGCGCGCCTTCGCGTAATCTTTAATGAGACGGAGGGATTTCCTTTGTCTGATGGTCAACACTGTTGGTCGTGCATAAGTAAAAAAGGGTGGGACGGCGAGACGTCGTGCGCCAGTCGTCCTAGAAAAACCAAAAAAAAAAAAAAATTTTTCGCTTAACGAACATACAAAAAGAAAAACGAATGACACCCTCATTGTATCTGTCGCGGCGATAATGAGACTACACGGATCAAGGAAGATTTCAGGGTTGCTGGTGTATACGATGAATTCCAGAAAAGAAAAGTTTTGTATCTGAAAGATCCTCGTTTTATGCAAATTAGAACTGGAATGGGGAGGGAAAATACAAAGATTGAAAGCTCCATACAACCCGTAGTAGAAAAAAAAAAATAATTAGATTATTGATTTTTCTTTCAAAGGTTGATGGGAAGAATCGACAATTTTCTTAATTCATTCACCGGAAATCGATAGAGATTCAATCTGCCTAAAACATCGCCACCTAAGTGTACTTAAAATATATCTACGGGAGTTTCTACGAAGGAAAGTCAATATATCAGGCTCAGTGGCGTGGGGCGGCAATAATCAATTTTCGTGTGCGCTTCAAATACAATTTGAATCGATGTCTCATGCCTGGCCGACGAGTGGCTGCTTTCTCAGTCAGGTTTAATTACTCCGTTGTCGGCAATGATTGACGGGGAGGAACCGACAAAAGAAGAGCAGCTCGGGGTTCGGTGACGACCGCCGCTCATCGAACGTCTGTTTCCGGTCGACAGAAACCGCCCTCCTCATTTAGTTCTTGTTTTTGTTTTTACGTTTGCGAGCGTGATAGTCCGGGAATTTCGACACGTGAACTAGAAAGACCAAATCGAATGCTTTAAACTCTGGATCAATTCAAAATGCGTATCATCATCGCAAGCGCACGATCTAAATGAAACCCCGATAAGCAAGAATTGATCTTGGTCAATAATGAAAACGGCTCACTGGAGGGTCCTTTATATTATTTGCCGTTTAGTGAGCCCGTGGGAGCCTACCTTTCAGTTGTTGTGAAGGTTGCCATGTTTCGCAAACACCCGAGACTAGGTGAATGGTAAATGGAGCAACCAAAGTAGAAGAAACAGGGTCTTTTGTTGTTTTCTGCCTTCCATCCATGTTCCTTCTTCTTTGGTTTCTTCACGTCCCTTCATCCAGCGTCAGGTGTTTCAACAATCTGGTAAACTTACACTAGCTTGCCTTCACTATAAATGTATTATCGTTGAAAAGGTCGTTAAATGTAAGTAAGTTTGAGGTCGCAAGAAAGAATCTAACGGCACTGTGAACGAGTGCTGCGCGGGCGCCAAGAGGTTGAACAACGCTGAAGCGTCGTGATAATGGGCCAAAACGCACCCAAAAGCAGCGCCTGTCCGGTCTGGTGCGCGAGTGGAAGTTAATAACGGATAATAGCTTAGGACCCGGAAACTGTCCAATCACTGTTTTCCAATTCGAAAACACCGCCTATATTGCACATACGCATGCCCATATACGTAACGTGTCATCCGTGCTTGGAGCTCAAAAAGCCAAACAAGAATAGGAACTTCTAATGGCGATTTCAATCGCGCGTTTTTGCACTATGACATCTTGAGTAGGATTAATTTTTTTTTTCCGCCGACGGAGGTAACAGTAACGTTAGACTGGCAGCTTTGACGGTGTGTGTTTAACAATGCGACGACTTCTAGCTTCCACCGTGCTCCTTACACGGCATCAAACTTGTCGTTCGTATCTGCTAATCCTCTTCGTGACGTCATGGGCAAGAGCCATAAGAGGACGCCACGGAAACATCTCGTCGCCAATACTCCATTTCATTCGAGCGAAGCGAAAACTGCAAGCGCGAGGGTCTTGTTTTGAACAGCGCTTGCACTGCACGAACGCGCGTGCACGACAGCTATGATCAAAGCACGGAGCTCGCGCATGTAGCCTTAAGACGCTTTGCAGCAGCTGTGCATGGGAGCCGCCATAACCGACGTTCAGATATCGTTTCCTCTTATTCCGTTTTCTTCATTTCATCATTATCGTAACAGGCCAGGTTACTGTCATTCCGGGTTCTATTGCGTTCTTCTCCGCAGCATTAGCCTTTGTGAAGGCTCGTCAACGCCCGTTTGAGTGGTTCGGAATCTCGGTAAAACAAGAGAAGGTCAGCAATGGCAACTGTAATCTGGCGCGTGTGTAAAGCCCATGCGCTCGCGCACACTGAGCACCAATCACAGCTGTGCTTGACATGGTCAACTTTCGGTTGACCATGTCAACTGGAAGTCAAAGTCAAAAGAAAGTAATCAGAGTCAACAAGAAGTCAACGCGTTTTCAATAAAAAGTCAAAAATCATTTTTATAGGGGTAGCTTTGGCAAGCTCGTAAATGCACGTACTTGCTCGCACGAGCAGAGACATGGCGGTGGCCAGATGCCCTGCTTGCAATCGTCTGTAGGTGTCGTCGACTCGTCAATTTCGCAAGGTCGCCAATATCTCGAGCTCTACGGCAGTTCTTCCACTTCGCAGTCTGACCACTCCCCCCCAAAAAAGGGAGCGAAAAAGCGATGGGAAAGCTGACCAGCGAACCCGAGGATAAAGGCGTCTCTATAACCTGCCGCAACCACGGCAGCGAGTCCGGGCTCGCCGGCCCCTAGAGGCTATAGTTCACGCAGTTGCGTTTGGCTGCGTTTGATTGCGTTAAGACAGCTTGCGTCGAGCTGTTGCTATGGCGACCCTTACGACGAGCCAATGGGGAGTCGCTGTGCTACACGACGCAACGCAGCGCAACGCAACCGTGTCAACGAGCCTTAAATCACCAGTTCCCACGGACTCGGGAACCGCCCGAACGATCGGCGAGGCACATTATACGCGGCCCCAAAGCAAGTCGCGTGACCTTCACGTGTCGTCATCGTCATCGAGGCTCGTCGGAACACTCGGCAACACCGGCGCCCGTACCGCACCTGAGGTTCACAGAAAGGACCGCAGGGCGGCGTCAAATTGGCCATCCATAAATAGGTGCAACGGCGAGTCGCTCGCGATCGAAGTTTCGGACAGCCCCACGCCAGCGTCATGAGCCCGACACGCCAAGGACAGACGCGCGGCTGGCGTGCGCTCGACGCACTGTGAAGAACACCGCGCAGTGGAGAGTATTCCCCGTCGACGCGAACTGCGGCTTGCGTGAGGGATCGCCGTTGCAGACTGTGGGGCGTCTGCGATATCGCATTTCGCCCACCCTTTCCGGGAAATGGCTTTTCATATCGAGCGCTCGAAAGAAAAAAAAAGGAAAGAGGCCCATATTTTTTTATTTGGTTTAGGTCGCGTGCTTCGAGAACTTCCATCTTCCAATTGGGTCGACTGTCGCCTCTTATTCCGTTTCTGTAGTCTCGCCGTTGCTCGAGAAACAATTTACTGCAGTTTCGGTTTTTGGGTTGCAGTGGAGTGCCTGGCGTTTTGATCTGTGTGCAGGACAGCGTTCTGCGAGGCTTTTCGTTTCCGTATTGGGACGTTGATCGGATCGATCTTTCCTTTCTTTGCATTCGTCGTACTTTTTTTTTTTTTTTTTGTGGTCCGAGTGGGTAAAAGATTGATGACACAAATATGTGTTATCATGTTCGCACCATTCAGAAGTCTCAGAGCGGGATCAGACTTTAAAAGCCCACGAGGGTTACACAGAGAGGGACAAACTAAATACCGTCTCACCAGGTTCTTGTTGTCTTTTTTTTTAAACGGTGTTTATTTGTTTATTTATGCGTATCGCCATCTATTCCTTGACTCCGGTTTCTCAGCACGATCATCTGTCACCAGTCCGCCTGAGCTTTAACTCTTTTTTTCATTTATATAAAATTCTCTTTCATATATGTAATTGAAAGCCCCATAAAACCGAGGGTTTCTCCGTTGTGAGATATATTGAACAGCATCTGAAATAAAGGTTCTCAGCATCGCATTTAATCGACACTTGTACTAAGATAATCTATTGAAGGATACATTTTGTGCGTCATTAGTAGAGCCCCAACTTTTACGTTTTCTAAATTGCTGTTTTTTTTTTTTTTTTTTTTTTTTCGCCGCCAGCATAGATTTGTAGCATTCCAATATGGATTCGAAAATATTAGCCACTTCGTAACTCACAAAAACCTCGGCTGCGATAATATGTTAAATTTTAGATTTCCCTGACGGACACAAAACTCATGTGTCGCACGGACCCTCTTTGTCTTTGCATCTAAGCACAGAGCCTCGCAATCCCTGGTTTATTTACCGATACTTGCCACAAGCTTCGGTAGAGGAACCAGAGATAACATACGAAACCTGACAATCCCTCGTTCCTCTGCAGATGACCGCCACAAGCACGTAATACGTCCGGTCACGCACGTATACGGGGCAAAAAAAAAAAAAAAAAAAAATTAGGAGTCACTTTTTTTTTTATTTTTTAATCGCGTCTACATAAAGCCAACCCTGGACGCGCTTTACTTTCCCAGCTAGCCCCGAGTGGCAGCAGACGGGCTGCCAAGCTCGCCGAGGCACCCTGCGATCCGTCACTCGACCAGACATGACTTTGCACTCTAGCCCTTTTCGTTAGCTCCTTTCTCCACCTTCGACGTGTCCCCCTGAGAGCATTTCTGGGGACGGCGCCGCCCTCGCCCCCGGAGCCGAAGAGCGCGCCTGCCCGGGCTTCTCCGTCGTCCGAATTACGTCGCCGTCTTCGACGTCACCCCCGCGCGAGTCACGACGCAAGTAAACGCGTGGCCCAATACGGCGATTAACTGAGAGAGAGGAGGAGATGAGACGGGACATCAGAGCGCCGAGCTCTAGTTGGAAGCATTGGTGGGTAGCTCCGTTTGTCTCACTGTTGGAACGCGTTTGAGGAAGAGACAAGGGCTGCCAGCATTTGCGTCTGGCCACCAACCCTTCCTACCAGGGTCCGGCGCTCTGATGTTTCCCTCTCCCTCAGTCTCGTCACGCCGCCGCTGCCGCGATGCATCGAGGACTCTTTCGCCTTTCTACACGAGCGACAACCTCTGTGCTGCTGTGCGCGTGCAGAGCACGAGTCGGGAGGAGCTGCCTCGTGCACTGATGCCTGCCTCCTGTGAACTGAATTTGGGGTGGCGTCACGCGCATGCGTCCAACGCTTGGGGATATCGGTCTATCGCGTATTCGCGGACGTGCTTCTATACTCTGTTTCATACTTAGTGTGCAACGCTGTCAACGTTACTGGCGCGAGCATGGGGCTTGATCTCGTTGATTATTTGCACGCGTTCTTGCGCAAACAAAACCATAGATGAAGCCATGCGCTCGCGCCAGTAGCTTGGACAGCGCTGCACGCTAAGTATGAAACGAAGTATAGAAACTTCCTCGGTAGAGAGCAAGCTCGGAGCAGGTGGAGCGAAAGCTCGCGCTGCAGTACTCAGGGATCCGTGGTTCAATCCCTGCCTTTTTCTATCTGGATGAGCATCATATAAGGGCGCGCGGTCATGAATCACTACTGCGTGGTGCATATTAAAGACCCCCAGGCTTGCGGTTACACTGCACTGGCTAAATTTTTCATCTACAGCTGAGACACCAGACGCCCCTTGGGGCTGACTCCCTTCCGTCTGTTTAAAAATACACGCAACCACATTATTAAATTATTAAGGATGTTCGAGTCACAAACCAAAGCGTGCTCACGTGCGCATTACTCCACGGCCCCGCCTTTAGTTTTCTTGCGCGAGCAGCGGTGGTTAGAAATTTCATCGAAGTCCCAAGTTGTGTGTGCGGCCCTATCGGAGGCACGGTTGCGACTGAGTTGTTCCGAGTGTTTGGCTTGCTCGCGCCCAAGAAAATTACTTCTGAACAGAGCGCTGAGCTTCCCGTTTCCCGCAGGAGGCGACGCCACTCAGCGGCAAATATAGGACTTTGAGAAACGGGGAGCTGGCGCCCGTCGAAATCCGCAGCGAAATATTCGTCTGTCTAGCTGAGAAAATGTGAAGCGGGGGACCGGGCATTAAATGCCAACCGATGGAGTCGCGAATAGCGTATGAATGAGAGGTAAAATGCCACCAACCTCAAAATAAAAATGTCATAAAAAATCGTCCCCTGTCGAATATTTTGCGACGTAAGTTTGGAACCGACAGATAAATTGATAGGACCTTTATGTCCGTAAATACTGTGACAGACAGTGAATTTTTGTCGGCATGCAGCTTCGAAGCCGTTGCCAGAGATCAACGCTCGCGAATAAGTCGCAACATAAAGTCCACTAATGGCATCGCCAATATACCTACAACTCTATCGGCTCAACCAAGCTCAGCGCGCGTGTCAAAATGGCGAGCGCAGCGTATACAGAGCTTAGAAAATAAAAATAAATAAAAGGCTGCCTTTTTTGAAGTCGACCGCCCCATAAAAGCCACTTAACGATATAGCGTCACATCTTTCATCGCTGATTCCCGGTAGATGCCTTGCCCTCGGAGCTCCGCCGCCACGCACGCACTTGGGCAGAAGGCTAAATGAAACCGGCCGGCCTGACCATGCGCGGCCACTTGCGAAAACGACGGCCCGCCGAGAGATTATTCTCAATTGCGTTACACTCCGCGGCAGAACCATTAGTCGCTTCGTCGACGCCACGCGACGTCGCGCGCGTCAAGTGGGGCTCTCGCCGCAGACGGCGTCGGCTTTGCGTCTCAATCGCATCCAATCTGCATTTGAAATGCGTCTAACGACACGCGCGAGGCGGCGCAAGAGCGACGCTGTCCCCGCAGCTGGAATGCGCGCGGCGCGCCTGTGGCCGCTCGGCGCGATCTATACAACGGTGCTCGGGAGGCGAGCTTCCGCGAGAGATGGAGCGTCTGAGAACGCCCAGATGAAGATCTGGGCACGTGGGGGCCAAGGGTCGTGGCTGGTTCATTTCGTGGCCCTCCCCGACGCGTCCAATACGATGCATACGTATATCGAGACGCCGCGAGGCTCTGTTATCGTTTCAGCCCGTGAGACATGCGCAAGAAGTCGCTGAGAACCGGAAAGACGGTTGCGGGGTAACCCCAATAATTAATAACAATCGAGTAAGGAGCCTGATGGATTGCCTGTCAGTGCTGAGTGGCCGTATAGCAACACTACGCAAATGAGGCGGACCGCTTATCCCTCCTTACATCGCGACTGTCGCCACGGGACGAGACCAATCACGCCGTTTTCGCGTCGAATATGCACGAAACATTGGGCACTTTTTCCGACGTCGTCGTGGTGGCGCGAGCGGACCTTCTTTAGGTGGTGTTGCGCTCCCGAGCATAATTTCAGCTCGTGGTTCGTGTCCCAGCGCGTATACCTGCCGCAAACAAGAGCCTCCGCGCCCCCGCGAGGACGACGAGTTCCAGGGCATTCCTCGTGGAGCGGAAGCCCTGCTTACCCGAAGCACCACGTCCCCGGCGGCAGAAAGCGCCGACGCTTCGCCTCGCGTGCCTGATCTATGGCGTGACGTGCCGGGACTCGCCCCGTGTCTTCTTCGGGGGGAGAACCGACGCTTGTTGATGTCTCCGGTGCGCGCCGCTCTTTCGCAAGCCCTCGCGCCTCCTGCCCGCCCTTGAAAATAAGTCTAAGAGCCACGACACCGCAGTGACACTACTTTGGCCTCGCGTGACGAAATCTATTACGTTCTGTATCCACGCGTGGCGTGAAGGAAATACGACGGCTTATACGCCTGCAGCAAAAACAGGTCCGCTCGCTTCGTGAATCAAAGGCGACGTATGCAGCAGGCAATTTGTGGTGATCAGTTCTCCGCGGCCTGATCCATGTGTTCGTAGACGTTCACTTCTCCTGGTGAGAGAAGCCGCGTGATGCCGCCATTGGAGCACCCCGTAAGTTCGGCTCTATCCACCGTGCGTGTGGATGTGGTCACTGTAGTTAATTTCAGGCATCCCCGCTCCACGCCACCAATCAGATTGCGGTATAAGCCGACAAGAACGGCGGAGAACGAATCACGGAGCAAGACGCGTGAACACGATCGTTTGAAAAATGTCTATTCCCGTTTTGCTTTAAGAACACAATAAAAAGTTGGCCAACTTAAGCCGAGAGTCATTTCATCCGAAAACGAACCCGGTGGGCGGACTTTGCACACATCATTCGATCTGTTGCCGACTTCGCGAGGACGTAAGATGGAAGAGACGCATTAATTTCCCGGTTCTCTGACTCCCCAACTGTGGGTTTCTGATTTAAAGTATGTGACTGTTTTGCAAGGCAGTCAAGCTGCTATTCTAAAAAAAAAAAAAAAAAAGAAGTTTATGATGGATACCCGGTACTGAGGGAACAAACTAACTAAACCCGCGCACAAACACGCAAGCGTCAGATACCTATGCTTGTATCTGTTCTTTGAGGAATTCCCTCAGTTTCCTCGTCTGCCTGCTGCGTAACCGCAATGGTCGCGTTCTGCGCTTCATAGTCATTCAAATATAGGCACTAACAGATAAACAAAAGCAAAGCATGTGGCCAACTTCGGTCACCTCATTCTCAGCAATACATATGTATATTATATATATATATATAACAACCAGTGAATCAGACTCACGAGCACTTTTCTGGTTAGGGAAAGAAACGATGATGCCATGTGTTCTGCTAATCATTTGCAACTCCTTATCCTGAGTGCGTAAACGAAACACATGCACACACACAAAAAAAACACACGAGTTGTCTAGACGGGTTTCAAAATATCCCAAGAATTAAACGAGGCAATAAAGAACACAATGGCGGTGCTCGCGAGAAGTTACCCGAAGGCCTCTATACCGGTCTGATGCAGTCAGTTCACAGCTCGTACAAAGATAAGAGAGAAATAAGAATGCAGTGCAGGTGACCGATGGCCATAAACAATAAGTAAAGACAGAAAAATCGAATTAAAATTAAGAGCGAAGCGTTGCTGTCGTTAAAAGCACAGTTTTGATGGCCAACGAGATAGTACGGCTTTAAACGTCGCTTACAACCGATTAAGCGCTCATTAAAGCTGGCACCGTTCACGCCCCTCCTCTTGGCGCGACTTGAACGAGCCACTGATTTTTGTTTCGATCCAGGGCCTCCTCAAGAAATAAAAAAAAGAACGCTTAATTTTTGTGCTCCAGCATCGAACGCCAACAAAAAAACAAAAGGAAGGAAGTACTAAAAAAAAAAAGAAAAGAAAAGAACACCCGGGTTACCGTTCTGCGCTTCAACAAGCCTGCAAAGCTAAGAAAAAATACACACACACAAAAAGAAACCGCTGATTTACACGAGCGAGGTTGCATGCCGCTCGATTGAATATCTCGTTTTAGGGCGCGCGCAAAAATCTCCGAAATTGAAAGGCGCGGACGACGCATCCGCTGGAAGCACGCCCGCCATAGTCCACGTAATTACAGAGAAACGCACCAAGGTCAAGAGTCCAAGTTCGACCCATGCATTAAGCAACGACAACGCGGAGCATAGTCATTAACCGCCGCCGTTGTTTGCGTGTCTGCCCGACGTGCTGGTTACGGCAGCCAGCGCACGGTCAGCAACTGTCGTTTTCTCCTCTGGCAGCAACGAGGTGCAACTCACTGAGAAAGTAGCTTTGATTCCCGATTACGCTGCGGCCTCTCTCCAACCCGCCCGCCCCCCCCCCCCCCCCCCCCCCCCCCCCCCTCACGCTCCGCTCCCCCGCCATTGAGTACTGCAGTTATATCTACATCTATCTGGATAGGAGCCTACTACAAAGTGTGTCATTCATGATCATTTTCTTTTTTTTTTTTTTTTTTTTTTTTTATGGCCTCGCAGCGTTCTAGTGACACAGAAAGCATGGAGTCGGAGGAGCGAAGAGGGGCTCAACAGAAGAGCGTGCGTGAGAGTGGGTAACGGAAGTCGGGTGCGCATGAGCTGGAACCCGGGAGGACTGGAGCACAGCCGTGACTGGAGAGTCGCGGGTTGAATGTCGCGACGGCGTGCCGGCGGCGCCTCGATTGGCGACGGCGACTTCATCGCTGGGCTCCGCGCGGTAACTTACGTAAGGTCGCGGTGACAGTCCCTCTTTCTCTCTCCTGGAAGTCGCGTTCATGTGTGACTTGCGAAGTTGGCACGGCACCAAAGTGCGAATGCTGCCGTCCACTTCGTTGGGGCATGACCTTTTTTCTCGAGAACAGAAATTGTTTTCTCAGCGTCTGCGTTCTTTTCTGTACGTCCGTGTCCGTACAACCGCGCTCGGGTGTTTGGCGCCCAACGACACTGGCGTGTCCTCTTTTTCCGGTTCCGGTTATCGCGTGGCTCGCGCTGGTCTCGGTATTGTTTTCGCTTTGTTTTGCTGGAAGCGGACCAAAACTAACGCGACTCCGTCGGCAAAATATTTCCGTTCTTCTGTTCGAGGAATTGGTGCGTGCCAGCCCGCATAAAAATAGCAGTTTGAATCGATGACTTCAATGTCTAAACCTTGGCTCTCGACGTGGGGAAGTCTGGTGCCTTCTAAATGGAAATAGCCGCGCAAGAGTTACTGTAGGCGATTTGATCGGAGACAGGCGCAGCGCGCTTTCTAAACGCTGTCGGAAATCGGGGTCAAGGAAACGGGCAGTAAATCTTACCAAACCCAAACAGAACCTGATCGCCTATCACGACAACGACAAGCGTTCCAGATTCCGCGACGCGGGAGCGTGAAACCGGTAAGCTCGTAGACCAAGCACCAAAATGAAAAAAAAAAAAAAAAGGCCCAATGAATAGCCGATGTAAACTAAGTAGAGCTCCGCACTTCAATCACATTTCAGGGAGCGCGCAAGCAACCTAACGAAAGTCAGGGAACTTGCAACCACCTGAGTGGATTTTCTCGCGGAGACGAAGGCCGACCTCGCACACGTCATCTCCGTCGCCGCCACCAAAAGAAAGGGAGCTCCTGGTCATTTGGCATGGCCATAAATTTGGCGCTGAAAAGCCTTTATCGAGCTGTCGCATCGTGCTCACGCTCGCCGTGCAAGCGGGTCAGGCAAAAGGAAAGAAGGCGGCCGCCGCTCGATCAGCACGTGACTTATGTTACCGGGAAGAGCGTGGCGACTAATCTCCTCCCATTGGGCTCCATCTTACGTGGTCGTCGCACTGCAGGGAGAGCGAGACGATCCTGAGGCGCCACAACTTCCACATCGGAGTGAATCGGGAGACGGCGGCATTCGAGCGCCTTTTGGTATCGCCGCGTGCGAGGCCACATCTCGAAAAACGATCGCTCCGCTGGTTGGAACCGACTGGGGCGTCGACCCAGCGGATACGCTTTGTCTCTGACCAGAAAAAATAGCACCACCAATTCATTCATTCATTCAATCAATCAATCAATCCTTTATTTATTTTTTTTTTTCACAAGAAAGATGGCAGCTGGGTCAAAACCCCGCAAAACGCGGAAGTTGATCTCTACTAAACCGTTTTGTAAACGGCCTAATCAGCTCAATTTCCTTACGGACCCAGTGCTGCAGAGGATGCTTCGAGGACTGCCCACGTGAAGGGGGTGCCGTGGGGTATAACCGATCGCCTGTCAACCGGTCTCCCTAAGGGTACTATCGTGTCCTTTAGGTCTCGAAATCGGTTCTGCTGGAGAGTAGGCGGAAACCGTTAGCATGGAGCAGACGAAGTGAACGGGAGAGCACGTGGTACGGGGGTCAGAGCGCCGGGGTGTTCTCGCGAAGTCGTAAAGAAAGCTGCAAAGTTGGAGCCCCCCCCCCCCCCCCCTGCCAGCTGGCAGAGGCACCGGCGGAGGCGAGCTGTGGTCCAGACGAGAGCGGCGCACAAGGGAAATGCCTTGTGCGCCGCCATCTAGGGAACGGAAGCGCCGCGAGACTCGGGGGAGAGCGCCAACAACGCCGGAGCGCCACATTGAGCGCGCTCATTTGGGAGCCACATGTGGCGTGGCTAGGGAGGAAGCGCCCGACCTCTTCACCGGCTGGGCTGGCGACCCGGCCCCCGGTATTGGCCGTCACCACGCACCGGCAGACGGACCGGGGGAGGGAATTGCATCCATCCGTTTCTACGGGGACCATGGGTCAACGTCTCAGAGGCGCGGCCTCAAGTCAGCGCGTGCGGTGGCCACCGCACGCGCTGGCCCGTGGTTAGGTAAGCGGGCGGCGTGATCATGGAGGGTAAACTATGCGCCGAGAAACTGAAAGAGAGGAGGAGACGAGAGGGGAAGTCAGAACGCCGAGCTCTGGTTGGAACGATTAGTGGGTAAACCGAAAGCTATCAGCCATTGTCTCCACTGCACTTGTCGAACGCGTTAGAGCGCGGAACGCAAGCGTCTGGCGTTTAGCTCTCGCGTTCTAACGCGTTCGACGAGTGCACTGGAGACAAAGGCTTCTAGCTTTATGTCTACCCACTAATCATTGCAACCAGAGCCCGGCGTTCGGACGTTCCCCGCGCGCGCTCGTCTCCTTGACTTTCTCAACGCATAGTCGGTGACATCTAACGCCGGAGAGGAGGTCGCCTCCTTTCCAGAGTTCGCTCTACAAAAGTGGAGGGGGAGGAGCTTCTCCTGAACTCTTATTAACATCCCCGACTATGGGGTAAACGTTCGACTTTGACGGTACAAACCTCAGGAATTCCATCCTGAACGGGTAGTCCCGTCTGCGTCAACTCGTAGCGATCGAGCGAAAAACGGTTGTCCGCTTTCACTGGTGCACACGGAGGGAGTACCGGAATCTTGACCGCGGTATACAAGTGTTTACTTCTAAAGAAGCTCGTTTGCTCACGGAAGGTGCTAGCACTGCGCATGAAGCCTTTTATTGAACAGCAAAGAGCCTGCGTGCGCTCCCTCCGTAGCCAGTGCCACCACATGTCGTCAGATACACGTAATTTCATGCACCATTTTGTTGGTATATGAGTTGCCCGACGCGCGCTGAAGGCTAACATTCCGACGTTTCAGATACGCAGCGCACAAAAACTTATAAGCGGTACGTTTCATCACGCTGACAGCTAGCAACGAAATGGCGAATTGATGTCATGGGAATACACCCTACATATCAAGGCTCCACTTCGTCTTTATTGTTCTACTGCTACCGGCAGCTTACCCTGGAGTTTCAATCAGGGTGATGTAACACATTTCTGGGAGCTCCAGGGAGTGGTTTCTCATGTATTTGGGAAAACACCCACGTAGGAACCCTTAAATACCTGATTCCTACAAACTCAATGTTTGCTTCTTTGATTTCGCGAATAATTTTACGAACATTAGCGTTTGTAGCGAAACGTTCGTGGAATTATGTACGCAGTGCAACATATATAGTTGGCTCAAGCATGTAATCTCTGACTTTAGAGTGTGTTTTTTTTTCGCGGCTTGAAATGTGGTAATTAATGATAATAATAATAATAATAATAATAATAATAATAATAATAATAATAATAATAATAATAATAATAGTAATAATATAATGAATCTGTATTCCTATTTCAAGTAAACGGTGTGGACCGAGAAATAAAAGCCGCACTAAACGACTTGGCGAGCCTTCAGCCCTCACATATTCTGCAGCAGCAGCGTGACAGGGACGTTCAAGCTTACCATCTAAGTTACCGGTGTGACCGAACGTACAGTGCTAACCACACTAATGTGGGGGCACGCGGCTTTCTCGTGCGAGCGCTAAACCTTGACCTCGATTTTAGGGTTGGAAGGCCCCTCTTGTCCTCCCGTCATCCCCTCGTTATTTTCAATGTTGGGCGGCGGTGGCGGACGCTCTCGTTGCGACGTGACACCTTTGTCGATTCGGTCTGTCGTTTTGATGGGCGTAGAGGTCAAATAAATCCTGTATGGATTACCTTCGCATCATGTGGTTACGTACACGTTCTTCATCTTTTTAGTGTGTCTTTTTTGTTCAACACGGGTCGAGCTGGTGAACGATATAGTTGTGTTTGTTCATTATTTGTTTTTCTACATGTGCGCTCAGTCTGGCGGATTAGAGAGAGATGGTTAAGATAGGTCATAATACATTTTATAAACAAACAACAAGAACTCGACCGCACTGGTTCACATCTTTCTGCACGAATAAATAGCGTAAATTAAATTTTTTTGTAGAAGTCACTTTTTTTTTACACAATCGCAGACACACGTTGTTTCAGATGGTTCGATTGAGTAGACATTTTTCACATGACACGTCATGTGTCACAATTAACAACAATATCAGGAAGGATATTCAATGCTTCTGTTGTTCTAACAAAAAAACGTACTCGAAAACATTATTATTAAGTCGTGAAATTTGAAGGGCCCTACAATGAACCTTATAACCTTTTTAAAGCTGTAGATGTATGTGGTTGTGTGGGGATCCGGTCAAATTGGTCCCGGTCAAAATGGCCCCGGACAAAATGGTCCCGGACAAAATGGTCCCGGACAGAATGGTCCCAACTGCCAACCCGGACAAAATGGTCCCAGCGTGGCATTGTTTATTTGCTGTTTGCAGGTTTTTTGTATGTCCTACTCTTGATGGATATTAGCAGCGGCTTGTAACTCTGTGCACACAGTACGTGCTCCGTCCCTTGAACGACTTTTTGAGGGGTGTGGATCATTTTCGCATTAGGCCTTCGCTTCAGCAACGTCGACTTATTGTCTCTTAAGTGGTCTATGTAATAAATACACTCATAATTGCGAAATCAATTTTTGTTTTGTTTAATGTACAATGTTCAGACAGACCGATGCTGTTTCTGAAAAATAGAACGCGGTGGTACGACAAGTTCATTTAAAAAAAAACCAAACCATTCCGAATATCGTTTTGAAGCTCGATAGCACTAATTTGAAAACAGGTTCTGGCGATAGAAATATGTTGATTACACACGTGGAATATATCGGTAGGAATCAAGAACCTTTAAGAAATAGAGCTACATGGTATAGATAGAAGGGATTTAAAATTTGTTTCAAATGATTATAATGAAAATGTTGATATTATCCTTGAACCTGTGTCAAAATAAAAGTACCAAACCAA
Source organism: Ixodes persulcatus (assembly GCA_013358835.2). Lineage (NCBI taxonomy): Eukaryota > Metazoa > Arthropoda > Arachnida > Ixodida > Ixodidae > Ixodes > Ixodes persulcatus. The sequence goes on from JABSTQ010005510.1 coordinate 210,024, forward strand.
TTTGTCCTATTAAGAGTGCTCAAAGTATCGATAAATTCACCTGGGACCATTTTGTCCGGGTTGGTACTTGGGACCTTTTGGTCCGGGACCATTTTGTTCTACACCCGGTTGTGTGACACGAGGTTTGTCCACAGTGAACAAGTTTTGTGAAAGCATAAAGCAAAATTTTGATTGGTGCTATTTCTCAGAGAACACACGCACACACACACACACGCACACATACTCACACACACACATAAAATGGGAGACTTGGACAGGCATTTGAGCAACTGAGTCTATGCTCCTATACCCGGAAAGAATAAATCGAACAGCCTGTAGTTGAATTCATTTCAAACTTGTCAACTTAGTTCGGGCGGTACGGGTTTCATATCAATCATGCAAGCACATTCGTAAGTAGGACGTATAATGGTTGCACCACCAGTTAGTTTTACCTGGCTCGTGACTTGCCTGAGGTTTTGCTTAAAAATAAACTATAACTGTTTGTGAGCTCAGGTTTTACTTCAAAAACTACAATTGTATTTAAAGCTGTAATGCAGAAATGGACAAAAGGGTGCTTCCATTATAAATCTGCTGGCATTATGACTCCTAGATGCTTAAAGTGATACCAATTTTAGAGGCCTACCGAAGAACGTTTGAATTTTTTTTGTTCGTGATTCTGACGAATATAGTCTTATCGTGATTACGTTTCATCCATTTGACGCATGTTTACGGCGTTAACCAAACTAATTTAAGGATTACTCACCGAATTGCGAGTACGGTTTTTTAGCCCGTGTCGAGCAGCGTACTCACCATTCGGCGTAGGAAAGCCCACGAAAGGGACTCAGCTTTGACTGTCGTTATGCTTCCCCGGAATTCGCATTGGCGTTCTGCGGCAAATCGAAACGTCATTGACTAATTACAGTGTCCGGCCAGATTGCTGTGCTCGCTTGGTCGTCTCTAATTTCTTTGTCCGTCAGCCGGTGGCAACTAAAGGCCCTTGATGCCTTTTTGATTGCAAGTAGCCTCGAATGCGCCACTGCACGAGGCGCATGCCTCGTGCGGCCCTTGGAAGCAAATGGCGGCGGAGTACTCGCTAGTGACACGTGTCTTGCGCGTGCCCACGACAATGGTGGACGGCACACTTGCAAGAAACCACGCAAGAAACGAAGCCGGCCGCGGCCATGTATTCGTTCTCAGCGAACCTCTAAAACCAAGGTCACGAGAGCGAAGCCATCCGGCGGGTCCCGACTGCGCTCCAGAAGGGGGAAGGAGCGGACATGGGGGCGGCACAGCGTCCGGGGACAGGCGGGGGACAAGCTGTGGGGAGGACGCAGGGATGCTGAAGCCATAAACCCGACTCGGGAAGAGGGCCGCCTTGCTTCCATCAGCACGACGCCGCTGCCAAGACCGGGGAACTGGCCTGGCCGACAGCGGCGGGACCCAGAAGCCGTGCTTCCCCAGCTGCGCAGAATTGGACACTGGGTGGGGGGCGGGCGGGCGGGCCTGGGGGGTTGGAAGGCCCCGGTCCCTCTGCTGCCACTGCTCCTCGGGTTTCGGCGGAGGTCTTGGCGCCCGAGGGGATTTTGCCGAACCCATCGGGCAGCGTGGCTGAAAGCAATACCGGCCCCTTTCTCGCTCACTGCCATCTTCGGGCGCGTTCGCTGTCGTCCGAACCGTTCCCCAAATTTAGAGCCTTCTCCGCTCCTTCTCGGGCTTCGATGCCTCGCAGTGGGCGTTTACGGAGGATCTGCTGAGAAAAATACCTACACCGAAACATGGCTTTCTTAATGCATCAACAGCCCGGCACATAGATAATAGTTGATTGGACTGGGACCGAACAAAAGTAAATGGCTACAATAAACTTTGTAACTACTTCATATCCGGTGTATACAATGGTCTAAATTACGGTATTTACTCGAGTGATAGCCGCTCTATTTATTTATTATTTATTTATTTACAATACCCTCAGGGCCATAAGGCGTTAGAGAGGGGAGTGGGTGTTAAGTACAATGTTTGATACTGCTTCTCAGAATCTGATGGGGTCTTGGATGGTGACGATGTCTTCGGGAAGGTCATTTCAGTCCACAATTGCATCAGGAAGAGGGGCGTGCTGATGTGCTGTGGAAAAACACTTTGGCCGGGCTATTTCATTGCAATGATCGAGTCTGGAGGAAAGATAAGCCGGTGGGGAAAGAAGATACTGATTTAGAAGTGGCGAATAAAAAACTTTATGCAGAAGGCAGAGACGCAATATTTTTCGACGGGTGAAAAGCAATGGGAGAGAGAGAGATTTGATTTAATGAGGGAGACACTGGAAAAACTGGAGTAATTGGACTGAATAAAACGCGCAGCACGGTTTTGAGCAGATTCAATGTAGTCTGTTAATGTAGCACGATGAGGCTGCCAGATTGAAGATGCGTATTCGTATTTAGATCGGACTAGGGCAAGATAGAGGAGCCGTTTTAGTTGAGAAGGGGCGGATCTGAAATTGCGACGAAGGAAACCCAAGCTTTTGTTAGCGGAACTCACAACTAAATTAATATGGTTTTCCCAGGAGAGGTTTGAAGTTCTTAATGCTCTAGCTCTAGCGGCATTGACACCAAATCTACACGTTCACTTAACTAGACACATGGAGCATTGGAAGGTTGTGTACTGTTCTACTAACTATGGTAGGCAAATGCTGCGATATACCATACCAAAACTGTTAAATTTCCTTCTAGAAAAAGAAATTTGTATTGACACTATCTCCTTCAAGGCTTGGCGTTCTCTTTATCTGTAGCAGTGATTTACCTCCCCCACTCAAATGATTCTTTAAATTTGTTTATGCTATATAGAATGCACTCTTTTTGTGTTTTTCGGATTTTTGTCTGCAACGACTGTGCATGCCATCTATTTAGGTGATTAATAACTGTTTTGTAATCTCGTGCATATATATATATATATATATTTGTTTTTGTTTATTTTCTGCTGCAATGCCAATGTACGGGGCCGAGGGCTGGTCAAGCCTCCTTTGAGGCTTTTACCCTTTGCTCCACTATGCTTCATGGAAAATAAACTATTATTATTATTATTATTATTATTATTATTATTATTATTATTATTATTATTATTATTATTAAGTTAGAAGAACACCGAGGTATTTATACACATCCGTGGGTTGAATAGGAATGCCATTAAGAAAATGAACAGGAGAGGTTTGAAAAGAGGAACGAGAGAAGCGCATGCATTTACATTTGCTGACGTTAAGCGTCATCTGCCAGTTTGTACACCAGCTATGAACTAGGTCGAGGTTATTTTGTAGGGTTAAAGAGTCATGAGGGGATGTTATTTTCGGTAAAGGACACAGTCGTCGGCAAATAGGCATATGGGTGAAGATACCTGAAGAGGAAGATCGTTGATGTAGATAAGGAAAAGTAACGGACCAAGCACCGTCCCCTGAGGCACGCCAGATGTTACGGGGGCTAAAGTAGATGAACAATCATTAACATAAGCAAACTGATGACGCTGAAAGAGAAAAGATTCAATTCAGGAGAGAACATTATTATCGAGGTTTATTGACGATAGTTTTAGAAGCAGCCTGTTATGCGGAACTTTGTCAAATGCTTTAGCGAAGTCGAGAAATAAAGCGTCGGTGGGGAAGCCAGAATCAAGGTTTGCGAACAGGTCGTTGGTTAAGCAGAGAAGTTGGGTTTCGCATGAGTAGTTTCGACGGAAGCCGTGCTGCGCTTTGTTAAAAAAGGAGATAGAATCAAGGTGGATATATAGTTGCTTGTGGATTACGTGCTCGAGTATTTTAGAAGGTACAGAAGTTTGAGATATTGGCCTATAGTTTAAAGGAGAAGATTTATCACCGCTTTTGTGGACCGGGATGACCTCGCCGATTCTCCAATCCTCAGGAACCGCCGCCGTATCTAATGATTGCTGAAACATTTTTGTTAGAAATAGGCTTGAGAAATATTTAGTGCTTTGTAAGACCTTAGAATTTACGCCGTCGATACCACAGGAAGAGGACATTTTTAGTGACTTAATAATACTAACCATACCTTCGTAATCAATACAAATTGCATCCATAGGTAATACATTGCTAGTAATAGGTAAGGACAGTGTTAAGGGACAGTGGGCGGTGAATTGGGAAGAAAATAAATGATTAAGGACTGTGGAACACTGATTACTCTTGATAATGTTCTCAGAATCATCAATATGCACTAGTGGGAAGTATGGTGCATGATTTACAGCATTCCAAAATTGACGCGGGTTGTTTAGTAGCATAGTTGGAAGGGTTTCCTGGTAGAATATACGCTTCTGCTGTTCTAACATAATTTTATAATCAGTGGCACACTCATTATATCTAGACCAGGATAAAGCACTGTCTTGTTTTTTGGAAAAAAACAAGACACTGCTTTTTTTAAGAAAAAACGTCGTTTTTTATTAATTTGTAAAGGGTTTTCAGTGAGCGCGAATACCAAGGATTAGAAGACCGGGAACTTATGTTAATAGTTGGAACATGAGCTTCAATGAGTTGCAGTAATTTGTTTTTAAAAAGGCACCAATTTTCATTTATATTCCTATCATCAAAACACTCCAGGAAGACTGAGAAGCAGCTCGAGAGGTCCTGGTTAAGCTGCTCATAGTTCCCCTTATTATATAGCCTTACTTGCTTGGTCAACCTGACTGGTTCTGGTGCTTGAAATCCTAGGTTATAGAACACTGCTTTGTGGTCACTGATGCCTTCAAAACCGGTAAGAGAGGTAATCGATTTCGGATGATTAGTCAAAAGCAAGTCTAATATATTTGAACATGTGGTGGTTAGACGGGTAGGGAAAGAAATCATCTGCGAAAGGTTAAAATCCAGGCAGAGACTGATACAATCGCGACACTCACCAGAACTTCCACTACCAGCAAGATATGATAAATTCCAATTTATCTCACGGAAGTTAAAATCACCTACTAAGAAAACAGAATGACCAGGATGTTGTGTGAACAAAATTGACAATTCATCATGCAAAAAAGTTACAAAACTAGAAGACGCATCTGGCGGTCGATAACACACGCCAACCAGGATTGACTTAAAACCACATTTCACTGAGACCCAGATGGCCTCCGTTGACATGGAAACGAAAAGAAGTGTGCTTTTGATACTTTTATCAACGCATATTAAAACGCCGCCACCACGACGATCCTTCCGATCGCGTCGATAAAATGCGAAGTTTGAAGGATCTGGCAGTATTTCATTGTCGTTTATACCAGGATGAAGGCAGGTCTCAGTGATCAGTACTATCTTAGCATCACAGGTTGAAATATGAGAACACAATTCGTCACGCTTTGGTATTAAACTGCGCGCATATAAAACACCGATAAGTGAGTTACAGTTGGAGGAAGCAACGCGTTTGTTCCCACTCCCAGCGTGTGCCTATGCGGAATCGCTAACCAAAGAATCGGAAACGGAGTCGTAAAGGAAGACATTGGAACCCATATGTAGTTTATCAAAACGCAGCTTATACGGACCTCCCTGTGACGAATGCAAGAAGCCTCTGACGCGCAACGAGAACTTTCTTCGAGAAATCTTCAGATATAGAAAAAGGGAGACCGCGCAGCTTTCGTCCACACAAAAGTAACTGTTTTTTTTTTGTTTTTTTTTTTGTATGAAGAAAAGCTTGCAATAATAGGCCTGTTCTTTTCCCGAGATTGGGTTCCCAATCTATGCGCACGTACAATCTGAGAGCTATCAAGTGTGACACCAAGTTTCTCACTTTGCAAATTCTAAAACGTTTTGTTCAGATAAAGACCATGACTCGCCGGCAGCATCGGGTATGCCATAAAGTATAAGATTACACATTCGCGAGCGGTTTTGAAAATCGTCAAGTCGAGATAGCATAACTTCAGTTGCAGTGGACTGCACAGCGACGGAATGTTGCAGATTACAGATATCTGCTTTGGCCTGCGTGATAGACACAATTTCTTTTTCGAATGAAACAAGCTTGGCATTTAGCGCCGCTACCGAAGTCTCAAGTTGAGCCTGTTTGCCAAGTATCGCCTCGACATCGGCTTTTAGGGCAGCTTGTCCTGTCACATGGCCGGTTACATTAGTATCGAGTTTCCGCATTAGCTTGTGCATACTATCAAGTTGTTTCACCTGCGCTTCCAATTCAGCCTTGGTAGGCCCGGGACCAGGATTTGTTTCAATGTCACCGGACAAGAGTAGCAAATTACCAATAACGCGCGCACAATCACAAGCGAGACAAAGTAACACTTTGGGGCAGGGGAATAGTAAAGTGTTCACGTTATTTGTACTCTTAGCATGCAACGAGAAACGTTTAGCGTCCGTGCTGATAGCGTTCTCGTGCCCACTGAGGAAAAAGTGGCTTGCGTCGTCCTTATGTAGGCTGGGATGTTGGAATGCTGGGAATGCTTGCAACCAGGGTGACGTCACGGTGCTTGGGGAACAAGGCCCTTGCGTCTGCTTTCCTGCAAAAAACATATACACCCAATCATCGCGTTGCGCATAAATTACAAAGCGAATAAGTAGATCGAGAACACGATTCTCCATACAAAGGCACTCTTCACAGATCACTCTAAGAAATGTCTGCGTGTCTACTTACCCGCAAAACACTCGAAGAGTATATCTCTGCGATCTACGAAATCAGCTCAGCGAATGATGAGGCGGAACATCCGTTTAGATCTAAGAATGAAGTCTGGGCTGTGGCATTACGCAATGCAAAGCGTCATGCTTGCATTGCGTAATGATACAGCGCAGCTTTCATTTTTAGGTCTAAACGGATGTTCCGCCTCATCATTTGCTGCGCTGATTTCGTAGATCACATAAATTGGTTCTTTGAGTGTTTTGCGGGTAAGCAGACGCGCAGACATTTCTTAGAGTGATGGTATCTTAGCGCGAAGACGTTATCTCTGTCCTGTAAACCGCTGGAATCATGCTGTCGATTGCGGTGATTGGCAATTCGCGTGCTCCGCGGAAAAGCGAACCCTCAGGTTTTCTTCATAAACAGTCCCTAGCAGCACACTTCCCCGCCTCACAAGCTTGGGCCAGTTTGGCGCAAGCTTGTGCCAGCTTTGAGCAAAGTTGGCTCTTGCTCTCGCCAGTCTGGCCCAAGCTTGTGCCAAGGAAGTTGGCTACTTGGGATGCGGCTATTACTCGTGTAAATGCGGTATATATTTCTTGTTCTGAGCGTTAGCTGAACTGCATACGCTCTAAAAAATTCCTGCAAGTCTACTTACCCGAAAAACACTCGAAGAGCTAATCTCTGTGATCTACGAAATCAGCTCAGCGAATGATGAGGCGGAACATCTTTTTAGACCTGAAAATGAAGTCTGCGCTGTGGCATTACGCAATGCAAAGCGTCATGCTTGCATTGCGTAATGCCACAGCGCAGACTTCATTTTGAGGTCTAAACAGATGTTACGCCTGATCATTCGCTGAGCTGATTTCGTAGATCACAGAGATTGGCTTTTAGAGAGTTTTGCGGGTAAGTAGACGTGCAGGCATTTCTTAGAGTGTATATTGTTTGTTAATACATTATTTTAATTTAACTAAAAGTTTTGCGTAAATAGAAAAAAGTGAAATGTTGACTCTTCTTGCTGTGTCGGATACTTCTTGAACGTATTTATTCGCGTATACGGCTATGAAACAACGAAAATTAACAAACGAAAGCTATAAAAAGCAACAAAAATACGTTGATAGCGAAAAGGATATGAGCGTCCATTTTAAATTAATGAGCGCAAATCGAGCAGGAGTAATGCGAAATGTATATACCTTTTCCACAAGGCCGCAGCCATCTTGAATGTCGTCACTTCTGGTATGCGGTAAAACATCGTTCTGACCTCTCCTCGCCGCTGGAAGATGTTTACGAAAAATCAGTGATCGTCACACATTCTTGTTTAGCTTTGCCTATATTTTCTCGCATATTCCAGGTTGCGATGTTTTATTATTCTTTCGTCCCGCATACCAGATACGGAACCCACGTGACTGAGAACGACAGGAAACAGAAAACGTCTATACTAGTGGACCACACTCCTGTGCCTCGTGTTTTCCAGCTACCTCGGTCATACGACATATATTTCCCCTCAAATCGCACTTGATTATAACGGGGAAGTTGAAATAAAACAGAGGCTATCGAAAATAAAATAAATTTTATTTTCCTCCAAAAATAAATTTTACGCAAAAAAAAAAAAAAATAGAGCCATATTGACGGCGATTTAGTCGGCAGTCACCTCCTTTCCACTTTTTTTCTCTCTTAGAATTTCGGGCGCGTGGAGGAGAGGTGGAGCGGCTTCGCCTTCACGACCGAGATGGTCATTCCGGAATGACCCGTGACGTCATGGACTTCGCGCGCAGAATTTAAAATAAATCTCTCGCCGTCAATATTGCTCCAAATTTTTTTTCGCGTAATTTTTTTTTGACACGCGTGGACCAATTACACATAAAAAAAAAAAAACGTTTTTTTTTTCTTTTTAGGGGCCGTTCAAGATTGTGTAAACATATTAGGAAACAGAAACATAGTTTTTTTAACCTTAATATATTTGTTTAAAAGAAGCCGTGAAAGCTACATTTATGCGGTTTGTGCAGGTGGGTTATACCACCAGGGGGACATAGTATAGGGTGCCAATCGGTGCGGTAAGTTGCCTAATTAAGTAAAATTTGTTAATTAGCTTTGAATGTGAGTGAACTCGGGGGCAGTCGTGCCACGAGTCAGTCGTGTCACGAGCAGACGTTTCGCGGGTAAGTCATGTCACGGGTAAACTATAATCACGGGTTGATCGGTCACGTCATCTGTCGGTGACTGCAACGTTGCAAGATTGCTACGACTGACACAGAGTTTTTTGTGCATGCTTGAAAATTATTAAAAAAAAGAAGGTGCCTGCGAGCGAAAACAGTCAACATAGTTTTGAAGTGAACAAAAGATGTAGAGTAACGCAGCCGGAATATTTTCTAATCTAAACATAAAATATGAGTCTATACGTTTTATATCTTATTGCAAATATTAATATTGCAAAATGAAAACAAAATACATTCTGACAAGCACAAAACAAAATAAAGCCGTAAAATAGCTATCGCTCATTTTATCTTGAGTACGTTCTACAACATTTGTTGTCAAAGATATAAAGAAAGCATCTGGGAGCTCAGCCGTGGGTCTATGAAAATAACAAATAAGTTAGCTATTGATCACATAAAATAGTAAAGTCAATGCCGCTAAATTAACTTTTCATCTACCTAAATGTTTAATCTTCGGGAGAATGACCCCAATACTAGCACACACTAATATACGCTGGAACATTGAGCACGCGAAACGTTATGTTGCAATTTCTCAGTGCCGCGCAGCTTTTGCATATTTGGGTTCCCGTGTTAAAAAAAAAAAAAAAAAAAAAAAAGCGTGTGGGCTTTTTAATTTTTTTTTTTATTCGTCAAATTATGTGATTCCTAAACTGCGAACTCGATGAGAACCAAGCGGGGAATTCGCTCCTGGAATAAGGCGCCCAGTCGATTCGAAGGTTGCATGACAGCCTCACCGCCCTCACGACGGCGTCACGCGAGGCAACGCGCATTGCCAGACAGCCAGGGCAAAAAAATGCATCAACAAATCCTGTTCCCCACCCCGAGGCTCGTTCGCTTCTTCCCGAAAATGAGGAATATCGCGGCGTTCCTCGCCGTCTGGGCAGATAAGGGCAGCGGACGGGCATCCAGCGCGAGCCGGCAGGGCGGACGGACGACAACGGTCCGTGAGAAGAGAAGGGGCACGCGTCCCGAGACCCGAGTACAGTCCGCGCAAGGCAAAGGGGTGCTTCTAAATTAGGCCCATCGTGAGCGAGACGTCTGCTTTGTGTGCGTCTTCGACGTCTGGTGCCTGGCATTGGCACGCATCGCGGCATCGGCGACCAATCGGCGCCCATCCCCCCTCCCTCTACTCCGGTCGAGTAAACAGAGCGTGCGCGTTTCAACACAAAGAGCTCGCGCAGGACCGTATGCGACCCGGCCCGACGAGAGCGACGGTGCTCCCCGGCTGCGACCGCAAGGGAGAGCGGCCACGTCGCCTCCTTGAAAGCACGGCAGGGGAGGCTGCGTCGCGTGGCTCCCATGTTTGTAAACAGAGGAGATACAAGTCCCATCCGAGCGATGTTGTCTCGCGCTGAGTGTTCCGAGAGCTCTGAGCGGCGTTGCGGTCGGTGCGCCTTGTGAGAGGCACGGCGGTGGCTATTAGGCGCGTCAAGATCCGGAAGCGCAGATCTAGGCGGGGGCTCCATCGGCGTCTAATGGTCTCGGGCGTCCGACCTGACGCCGTCTCTAATGTCGGTGCGGCTGGTGCGGCTGGTGCGGCCGCCTTCAGTGCCGCCAGACTTCCCCGCCCGGTGCAGCGTCAGCCGGGCGACCATTAGAGCCGCCAGGACGCAACAACGCGACCGACTCGCCTCGCAGAAAGACGCTCCGCTTCGAGAAATGAATACTGTATTTCTACCCGACGCGTAGTGCTGCGTGGCCTGACAACGGATCATCGGCCAGGACGAGACAGCCGCTGCCAGATGAAGGCCGTACGCTGCCGAAGCTCTCCCGCGGCTCCTCTCCATTCAATGGGCGTACGTCCGCGCGCTAGACATCTTTGGGCGGCGCGGCCTTTTTCAATGGGGTTTCGATTCCGAAACCCTATGGTTAGAGACGCCAAACGGTGTCTGTCGGCGGCCTATGTTTTCCCTCTCTTTGCCTCCGTCTTCACTTTTTCGCTGTCCCGATATCATTGCCGCCGGGAGATATCAGAAGGGGCTCACGATGGTTCGGCCTTATGCAGCTCCACTTACTCACTGACATCACGTGCGTGACATTCCTTCGACCCTCACATCTGGTAATGTTGATTTATACTACATTTCATTTGAAAATGTAGTAATGGCTGATGTTAATGTTTGGGTTGCTGTCGCTGTAATCGACTGCGATGATGTGGAATTCTTTATGAACTCGTTGATCATATAGTGTCCTTGTCGCCTACTGTTTTTGTTTTCTTTGTTTCACTACTATTCTTTTTTTTATTTATATGAAAATTATGTGGTCGCCTGTACGTACTAATAGACGCCCCTGATTGAGGCTGCGTTTGGTAAAAAGACTTCGTGGTGAAAATCTCAAGACTAGCTGAGCCAGTACGATCGGATACGGTCCTCGGCATCGGAACACACATTCGTGAGGGAATGAACTGAAACGGTGTTCTTTCGAAAGTAATCTCCCCCCCCCCCCCCCAAATTCATTCACACACACACACACACACACACACACACACGCACACACAGAAAAAAAAGGAAGGCGCTCTTGGTGGCGATATTGTACTCACTGTACTCTTGGTGGTGCTGCGGGAGCAGAGAATGAAAGTGCCGCCCCTACCCACACGCTGCAGGAAGGAACACGCCTGTGCAAATTACGGGAGTCTGAGGTCACATTCTTTTCATTAGCGATCCGTTTGCCCCGCGGCACCGTTGCACATACCCCGTGATCACTGAATATAATAGAGTACACTAGAAACCGCATAACATTTCCACTGTTGTTTTTGCTCCGACGAAAAACCGCCACGGCCTCCCTCCCATGATTGGGCATGTGTTTTGGGGGTGGCGAGACTATTTTTGCTTGGCCGTTTTCTTTCTTTTCTTTCTGTTTTCATACCCCCCCTCCCCAACCCGTCGCGTAACGAGCCTCCGCCTCGGCCGGGCAGTCAGGCCCGCAGGCAGTGCTGCCCGTAGCGACGGCTATCCAGTGTCTTTAGCGAGTGACGGCTGCTCGTGGATGAATCAGTGGCAGGCCGAGGCCCCCGCTCGCCGGTTGGCCCGCTGCGAAATCGGATCAGGGCGGCAGCCCGACACAGCGGGGCTCCCGGGTTCTCGGAAGTCGGTGATGCTGGGGCTCAACTCGGCCCCGAGAGGGAAAGGCGGAACTCCGGTCGGGCCTTCGTCTCGGAAGCGGCCGACGGGCGCCTTAGAGCTTTTTTAAAACGCACGTGCAAAGGAAAGAAGCGCTCATCAACGGGGACGGTGAATAGGCGAGGAGGACGACGAGACCAACCATATTCTCCTGTCGCCGTAGGTCTGTGGAACGTGTGCGCGCCAATTGTGTTGGGGCGGAGGACGGGGAGCCGACACGTTTGAGACATTTTAGAAACAAAACCGCATCCAACGCGCAGATACACACACAAAAAAAAAAACAACAAAAAAAACAAACACAATATTTGCATGTTTAATATATGTGCAAAAAAACACGTATGGTCGGAGTTACCGGCGGTTTAAGGGTCGGCTGTCATGGCAGCTGGTCGGCTGGTAGTAAAACGATGCCGCTCGCATGTAGGACTGAGGTTGGACCAGAGCGCAGGGGCCAATGGCGGCTGTCGGGTGAAGACGAAAACATACTTGGAACGATTCGTCAAACGGCAGTCCCGTGGTGGACCGACACAGGGGTTTCCCCAGGAATTGAAATCAGGGGGGGGGGGGGGGGGGGTGTCTAAATGTTTTTGGGGGGGTTAAAGGGGGGGGGGGGGCATTGCGAATATAGGAGTCGTTGTGAATTAAGGGGGTGCCTTCGGAAAAACGAGGGGGGGGGGGGTCTAAACCCCCTCTAGGGGGGGTCTGGGGAAATCCCTGGACCGACATGCTTTCAAGTTCGGATGAACCCTGATCAGGGTCAAACGAGGCCGGAGGAAAACGCGCTGAGAACTGTCCAAGGCTTTTAAGTATTCGGAACGTCTACGTCTACCCATTCGTGGTTCGCTTCATAGCCCAGGCCCCACTGTTTTCTGCCCCGGTTCTTTAGCTCCTTTCACGAGTCTTTAGGACCACTGATGCCCCACGCGCTCTGCGGCGAAGCACCAGCTCGGTCATTAAGGGCACAGGGTAAGTCCTGTACACCCCTTGAATTTTAGGCCATGTTGAGGAACATTTTTCTCTGTAATTAACGGGAGTATTTCTGCCATATATCTACACTTTTGTTCAAACGTTTGTGCTTTTTTTCACTGAACTAGCATTAATAAAATCAATTGAAAATTTTTTTATATATATATTTTTAGTACTGATAGTTTAGCTTTCTTAATGCATTTAAAAATGTCTAGCCCAAAAACTGTTAAATCCAGATTTTTAATTCTAGTTCGGTACTTTTCAGCATCTATGCAGGTGGCAGAAATGATAAATAAACGCTCTATATTGGCAGGTTAGGGGAAAAAAAAATGGAACCTATGTAATGAAAAACGCTGTTTCGAGATAATTGAGTTTAAGGAAAAAAGAAAGGTGAATAACAAATTGTTATTGGCGCTAACACCCTCAGAGTCATTTATTCAATAGCCGCCAGCTTGGTAGTCATTGTTAGAGTCATGTCTTCGCTTTTCGGCTTTTCGCCTTGCTTGCCGGGCCTGTTTTGTGACCTGTCGTGTCGTTCGGTCGGCAAAGTATATTCGAGTGGCGTCAACTTCCCTCTGCCACTTGACGGTGTTCCACCCAGGGTTCAATTCACAGGACTTCAAAATATTGGCTCGTGCGATACCACCATTGAACGAACCAATATCATCCAATGTCGCCATTTTGTCGTTCAAAAACACAGGCGCTTGAAAGTACACACGTGGAAAAACCGTGCACCTCTTAAGATTGCCTTATATATATAAAAAAGGAACGTTTTGCAATAGTTGCAAGATCGTTCTTAAGGTGTAGCTCATTCCGCAGATGCTTTTAAATCTGGTGTTAATTTTTTTATTTATTTATCGATAAACAAGGAGCGTATCTTAAAAAGGGGCGTGGCCACCCTCTACTTCCTTTCGAAAAAAAAAAAAGTGTTTATCAGCCCGAAATATAACTTGATAATAAAAGTGTGACAATGGAAAATGCCCAGAAAGAATTAAAATTTTCAAAATGCAAAAAAAGTAAGATTTTTTTTTTTAATTATCTTTACCCTGTGCCTTTAACGTTCCTGACGAACACGAGGCATGACCGAATACTGCCCGTCGGACGCTGCTAAATCAAGTTGATAAGAAGGATAACAACTTCGTTCGAATGGCTCTAGTTGAGCCAGCTATGTCCCGGGCACCTTAGAAGCCATTCACAGCTAATGTAATTTGCGTTAAAGGTATTTACATCGTGCCACACGACAGCTGCGAATGGCATACACATCTAATGACCTTTACTCCCCACGGAGTTTGAGAAACTCCCTCTGCTCGCTAGTTACATTTCGTCTATAGTTTACATGTATCGAGCGTAGTATTAAAGAAAAAAACAAAACATATTAATCTACAAAAATAGTTTGTCCCCGCCTATATATACAGTTCTAAGACATATTTTCCCGCGAAATAAATCGCAATAGAGATGCTACAGAAAGACGACGATGAAAGTCAAATCCTCTCTGAATAAGTGCAAAAAAAAAAAAAGAAAGAAAGAAAAGAAACATAAGCAAAAAAATGCATTTTTTTTTTGTCGAAATGTTGAAATGGGGCGTGGACTCAAGCAAAACGGCGAAAAATCACATGAATTATACATCAGATAATAGGCGCGTCCTGTTCGCTCTGCAGTGATGTGCAAGCTGCACATTCACATTCGGCGCGTCGTCGCCGACGTAAAAGGTATGAGCCACCCACCTCTCTGGGGCGTATTAAATTTAGGTACACGTACTTTGACGCAGAAAGAGCCTTTCGTGATGTTGAACTATAGATTGTAGAAAAGTAATTAAAAAAACGACGCTATATAGAAAACCGACAGATAGATGCATATTCTTACACTATAAAAGTTGTCCTTTTACACCCAAAAAAATGAAAGGTATACCTTACAGCCAAATGCTCAGATCCAGCCAACAGACACATAATGTGCTTATATGGCCTGGACTACATGCGAAAAGCGTCACGCTCGAGCGTGAGGAAAAACGTTACACGCAGACCAAGGAGTTACCATCGCATCCATCCCCCAAAAGGTGGCGCGTCGAACGATGGGAGGCGGACCCCAGGGGGAGAGGTGGGTGCACTGCTCCTGGAAGCAGCGGCTAAAGGAAGTTGCATAACTGAGTTGATCTAATAGACCCTTTCTTCAAGGGCGCCGCCATCTTGAATTGTCGTCACTTCCAGTATGGGCGAAAACATTGTTTTGCCGTCGCCACGCCAATAGAATGCATTGAGGAGAAAAGCGTAACCGTCACCCATTCTCGTTTTCTCTCCCCTCTATTTTTTTACTATTTGCAGGTTGAAACGTTTTAATATTTTTTCGTCGCCCATACCGGATATGCCTACTTGGCGGTCGGGGGCGAGAGTAAGCGGAAAAGGTCTATAGGCAATTGTTGTAGACCGTTTTTCTCCTCCGCTACGGTATCCCTGAAGAAAACGCCGCAGCTGCGCATGCGCGCCGCCAGCCTTATCTGCATAGTTCAAGGTCTTGTGGCGGAGTACGGAGCGCTATCCGGGTGCTTAGCGGGCTGCGGAAACGGTCTACTACAATTCCCCAATATAACGTTGGCACCGACGGATATAGCGCAGCTGGTGTATGACGTCTCAACTTGGCACAACAGCCAATTAATCTTCAGCAACATCGACACACCGGTATACGTCCGTATGTCCGTCCCCAAGTGCAATAAATATCATATCATGTCCAAAGTGCATCGTCACGTCATCTTTGTGCGTTTCCTATCACAGGCTAAACCAATCACGCTGATCCTGCGCGTTTTTGTTTTTTGGTGCGTGATTGGTTCAGCCGGTGATAGCACGACAAGCTCAGCATGATCGACTCCATTGGGTCGTAGCGTCGGGTGCGCTCGGACTTGTGTGAAGTAGAGATCACTCCAATGTCTGCTGTTTCGTGCAGCAGACGCGAAGGACCAACTTTGGCGTGTCGAGGTGGCGTGTCGAGGGCGGGACCTTCAGATTCTTCAATGTGAAACGCGAAGCGGTACAATGTTTCCCGCTGCACTGGAAATTTAAAAATGTAATCCGATTACTTAAAGGGAAGCTAAAAAGGTTCTTAAGAAAAAAACAACAACAACAAGTTGGGGCTCAGTTTTAGAGTATTTTTATCCCGCGAATCTGAATATCAGGTTTGTTTTTCCCGAAGATGCATTTAAACGCGAGAAAACACGAACCTCCGTCGGCCGCTAAGCGCGTGTCGATCGTGTGGGCAGCGCGTGCAATTGCAAGCCTGCCGGGTATTCCCGACTCCAGCGACCTATTGACAACGCGAGCTATCAAAAGCGTCGCTGTGGTCGGCCCACCACAATTCGCCGAATGCTGACTATGACGTCAGCAAAGGATTTCTCAGCGATGCAAATAAGAGGAATGTAAGAACTTCAATTTCGACGGTGTTGGCAGCGTTGCTTTGAGAGCGCTATGATTTCAGGCTTTCACCATGCTCATTACAAACAGTGTTGGGTAAAGTACATCTAAAAGGTACGTAAAGTAAAGTACAAAGTAAATGAGACGTGATGTACTTCAAGTAAAGTATTAAATACAATGGGTGCAACGTACTTGAAGTAATGAACTGTAAATAGAATGTACTTTGAAAGTAAAGTAGAAGTATTTTAAACAATCTTTCATGATGCCCTTTCATTCCCCTATTCAGTGATTTTTTAACTTGTATGCATTGCCCAGGGGTAATCAGGGGTGCATGACCTATTTTCAAAAACAGCGCCGAATATTTGATAAAGTAAAGTGGCCACAGAGCAGTTATTTTCAGGAATAGAGCCAAATTCAGAAGTCCCTCTTCTGAATTTGGCGCCCCTTGCACTGGATTGTTGCACCCAAGGGGTTAAAGGGGCACTGACACATCAAAATCATATTTTTTTTTTATTATCCGCAACGATTGAAAACGATGCCGGGACATTACCCTCAAAATTCGAAACTTGAAAATTCAGTATTTGTGAATTAAAAAAACAATTTCCAAATGCCGAATTTGAAGTTCCCGCGCGATCCGCGCCAGTGCAGTGAGTCAAATTGTGCGGTCTCCTGCGTCTCGACTTTCTTTCGGACCTCCGCTCCACGCTATGAAGCAAAGCGCCGTTGCCACGGCGACCCCTAGCGAGGAGGAGCCGGCGCGGGAAAAAACCGTTTTCTTCCCCGACTCGCCGACGAGCGCCGCCAAGTTTTCCGAGGGAGGGTAAAAATCTAGGAAGCAACATCACACCGAACTCTGATTTTTGGTATTTCAAAAAGAGGGGCCGTACTGCGTTCGCAATTGCGTTAAAAAACATGTTTTACGATTGCCGTTATTAAATGTTATAGAAATGTCACCTACAAAGCTTCTAAATTTCCTGAATTTTGACGTCACCGATCGAAAGAAGCGAGGAGGTGAGCGGCGGGAAATATAAACGCCAAAAATAAAAAGGCGCGTGCGCGCGCGGGAAAACTTTTTTCGCGATGCGGTTTTTTTTTTTTGCGTGTCTATGCCTACAACTTGCATCGTTTTAGACAATAAAAAAAATACGACCTTTGGGTTGTCAGTGCCCCTTTAAATGAGACAGCATGACATCAGCCCTGTAGCTTCCACAAGCAACACTCTCATAGAGGAGTGTCCTCTCCTTATTCTTAATAATAAAAAAAAACAGTGAGTGTGCAAGCAAGCTGGTGATAATTAATTATAATGTGACACCTGAGATTGGGGTGCGAAAAAATTGAGGAACTCTCAAATAGAAGGAAAAGACAAAAGGGAATGTCTCAACATTTTGACGTTGTCCTCTGTTGTCTTTTACTTCTTGAAAACTTAATTTTTCCGCACCACAATCTCAGGTGCTACATTATGATTAATTTTGCTCTCCTAATATTTTAAACCTCCTTTCTTGCGCTGACCGACCGAGAAGGAGCGATAATTCAAAAAGCTACGGGAAAGCCGCCCCCAGAACAAACGGAGCGATGCGTCGCCTGCTCACGTTTCTGGTGAGAGTAGAATATCCCTCCCAGTATTTCTTCGGAGTTGGCAAAATATCATTTCGTGATACAAATTTGACAAAACCAAATTTGGGGAATGTACTTTGAAATCGGTAATTGTACTTTTTTCGGAAAGTACCAGAAAAGAATACTTTAAGTAAAGTACAAGTACATACTCAGAGAATGTACTTCAAGTAAAGTACAAGTTTCCTAAATCTACTTGAAGTAGTACTTTAAGTACAATATATACTTAAAGTACTTCACAACACTGATTACACACACCAACGAACTTCTTGTTCACAAGGTAATGACGTCACGAAAGGTAACCAAACGAGGGCGCCACCGAAACATCTCGCCGCTAATAGGGGGCGCCACTATCGGGCGATTAGGGCAGTCTTATACAGGTCGTGCCGTGCCGTGTGCCAGCTCAACGCACAACGCTGGGGCATCGGCGAGCGAGCATTGGACTCAAAATGGTTTGCCCTGCGTTTTATACTCCATGTTTCGAACCTGCGACCATGTGTTGGCGTAGGCGAGATTCCAGAGGCTTGACTTTCTTCGCGGAAGCGATGAAAGGACTGCCTACTGCCCCCCCCCCCCCCCCCCCCCCCCCCACGGTGCTGATGAACGTTGATAAACGTGGAATGTCTGCTTCACGCAGTTGCGTAGGTTGCGATTTAGAGCATCCTGGGTCACAAGCTGATACTAGAGTTACGACAGAGCCACCGAGACAACTCTTTTATCGCGCAAACCAGCGACAACATGTAATTATGGAAGCCAGAAGAGACGAGCAGAAGTTGCGAAAGGACATACCGGCCAGTTCAGTGTTTTCCCGCTAGGTGGCGTCCATTTTGCTGGGGTCGTGAATATTCCCCGGCACTGACACCAGTGGCGACGTCTTTTTCTGACCTTTCTGAGAATAGCAAGATTGCGCGTGCATAGCTTTGATAGGCGCTGAAGAAGCGCGAGAGCGGAGATTCCGAAAACTCCTAATATGACGTCACGCCCCGGGATAAAAAAACCTCAGCGGTACTTTGAAAACATTATTTTCTGCAGCCTTTGTGCAATAAAATGAAAAAAAAAAAAAAATCTCCATATTCGTGATCCTGGAGGCCAAACGAAGACGATTCAAGTGTTTTTCCTCAAATACAGAACCGCTTCAGTTTCCCTTAAAAAAAAAAAAAAAAAAAAATTAATTTACTAGTAACGATGAGTTTCGGGGGTCATCCAGATAGAATCGTTCCCCAAATGACAGCTATAAACTCTTGCGTTTCAAGCTTCTGGCAATTCCTTCCATCGCGTAGAAATACGAAGAAACGAGAAGGCACCGCATAAATATCAAGAGTTGAGCAAAAATGACATCCTATATTTTCTTGTAGGGCTACATTTGCTGCAATTCTCAATATAAAATATGTAGGGGTGGGTCAATGCTGCTTCGAATTGAATGGATCAACGTTAACCCTAGCTCCGGCATTGCAAAGAGAGCCGGTATGTCGTAGGTTTCCTCAGCACTGTGAAGGCCATCAATAACGAAGCTCTTTTCGATTCAAATCGCTATCCCCACACCCCTAAATAAGACGATGATAATCAGTCAGCCCCTCCTATAAATAATAAAAAAAAAGATCAGTTAACATGATTTAGAACCCTTGACCAAGAGAACTCTTAATTATTTGGCGGTAGCGTGCGCGAGCACGCTGATTTCAGGCCATTCGAGCCACGACGCCTATCGTGCAGATCACCTCGGTCGTATCGCAGGCCGGACCTAACTGTAACCGATACCCATCATGGGAAACTCGTTAGCAATGGGGACGGCGCTCGGACGTTCCCGGTGGACGTCGGGCTGAGCCGCGAGTGATGGATGCAAGCCAGCAACAGGAAGTGGCTTCGTAACCGGCAGGCGGAGAGCGCCTCGCGCTTGCAAGGGAGCGCCACGGACGTCTTCTGTTCCCCTTTCACCTTACGATCAACCGCAGCGGATGTTACGCCAGTCAATCCAACGCTGCGAAAGTATCGCGTGACTGGGCGCCCCGCGCATCCCTGAGCCCCCAACGATAGTTCACGGCATTGGATGGGCTTGGACGGCTTGTAGTGCCCCCTGCACTCCATCGTAAAGTTAGCATATGTCAAATGGCCGAAAAACACGTTGTCCCCACCGACCCGAGTGCATCGCAAGACGCTCTCAGCACGGGCGACCTCGTGCAGCTGGCCGGACGAGACGGTTT
Source organism: Ixodes persulcatus (assembly GCA_013358835.2). Classification (NCBI taxonomy): domain Eukaryota; kingdom Metazoa; phylum Arthropoda; class Arachnida; order Ixodida; family Ixodidae; genus Ixodes; species Ixodes persulcatus. The sequence continues at coordinate 230,077 of JABSTQ010005510.1, forward strand.
CTTCGGTGCCGACGCGTTACCGCAAAAGCTAGCTTGGAATACGCCGAAGAGGGTGCACGAGAACCCATTTCGAAACCACCGCATGCCAATTTCAGCTGCCGCGCAAAAATGCTAAAAAAAAAAACAAAAAAAAAAAAACGCAGTGGGAATGGGGTTTAGGCTCCCAGTGTACTTCGTGTAAACATGACATCAGTTTGGTGCGCCATCTTTGCCGCTGCGGGTAAAAAAAAAAAAAGTATTTTTATCCCAGTTGGAAAACACCGAGCCTCGGAGGCAATAAAAGTTGCATACGTAATTCGACGGAACCGCGTACGTCGAGGGTCAAGTTCAAAACCGGGTGACCGAAATCCGCAGCTGTCTGTACTCCTGAACGATATCGTTGCATCGGGCAATGCATAGGGCAGGGTACTACGTGCGCAGTAAGGGGCTTCGTGTCCAGCGCTCATGACCGCCCAGTCGTCCTGCCGCTTGTGTGTGGCGCGCAAGCAAACGTTTATTCATTTTCAACGTGGTGTGCCATCGAAGAGGTCCGATATGTGCGCTGGGGCTGCCCTCGGTGAGCGTTTAGCTTCGCTCAGAACTACTGTTGCCAGATGGTAGAATTCGCCACCAAATTTTGAAAATCTGGTTAGTGCACCTGGTCTGGTGCACTAACCAGAAGGAGCAGATAACACGAGATACACGGGGAGGGATGAATTGGTGACCAACTTTTTGTTTCTTCGACATGCCGGCATCAAGCAGTAGACAGGCCATGAAGGCAAGGGGGAGCGGGGATGAAAGACAGGCGGAGTGTGTGTGTGTGTGTGTGGGGGGGGGGGGGGGGGGGAGGGATGATGGGAGGGGGGGCTGGGCCCGTAAATGAAAACTCCGGGTTCGCTGGAGCCCCGTCCCCCCCCCCCCCCCCCCCTGCCCCCTAAAGAAAGGTACTATGGCCCTTTGTGGGTGTGATAGTACGTGCTTCAAGGGTGGGCCTTATAATAGATGAAGACAGCCTAGTTCTGAAAGTAAATCACAATGTTTTATTGTGGCTGTCACAAACAAAATGGCATAAAAAGCAATGACATGACTAGACATCTTATAAAAGTTCTAAGATGAAACCACTAAGCGCAATAAAGGCATCTGGAACAACACTTTCGGGGCTCTAGTCGTAGCTAAAGATGAACTAGAGGCAGAATGCAACCAGGACTGCCTCAGCAGGCGACGCGGCTTCGAGGTCTCCCTCCACTGCCACATAGCTGGGCGCCTCAGGATTAATTAGGCTTGAGCTGACAGCCTCCGGGTAGATTGCACTGCCTGCCTGGAACCAAAAAAATGTGGAAATCATGTGATATGAAGTTGAAACATATCATCCCCAATTTGAAGAAACTGTGAAGAAATATTAGATTTTTCTAAGACGCATTTGGAGCATTTGATGCGCCACTGATTCCAGCATTATAAAGCATCGACCATACTTACCAGACGTGACCAGTTTAACTGTTGACTAACTACCACTGACTAAAATTATCACATGGCGGGTGGTAATCGTAGATTAGTAAGCACTTTGTATTCACCGGTCATGTTTAAATTTGTCACCCCGATTTACTTAGGTGACTAACAAATCTTAGTCAAATGGGTACAACTACTGTAGCAGGTTAGTATATACAAGTGCTGATTGTTGGGCGAGTTGGTATTGTACGTGAAAAAACATGATTGCGCTTTAAGACAAGGACAGAGGAAGAACATACACCACAGAGCGCTACACCACATTAGCTACTCAGCACCACAGCAGATCCCTATGACCGCCAACCCTAACTGCCGAACTTCGGCAAATATGCAAATATTTTTGCCGAAGTGCTCTGCCAGATGAAAATTGAATTTCTGTTTTATTTAGACATGAGAAGAACAGCACACAAGGACGAAAACACAGAAAAAGAACACACCGAAAAATACACACTCAAGCGCCTTGTGTGTCTTACTCTAATTTATTTACTCGAAGTATACCCTCAATTTTCTCTGGAAAATGAACGAACACCACACACACAAAGAAAAGATAAAAATCAAGAACCTCATTTCAAGTGCCCAAATGCAAACAAGAACATCAAAATAATATATCTGACTACACTTACCTGCAGTTGCGTCCAAGGTAGCAGGCATCCAGTACCCTCGACGAAATCACCCTACAACGTTGACGCAGTAGGAAAGAAATATATTCAATCAACTTCAAATAATGCAAACTTAGCCATTTGACTCGCCTATCGCATGATAAGCTTTTAAAAATGCCTGATCACACGCAAAAAAAAAAAAAAAAGCCAAGACAATATACTTGCTAGTCTCTCTGCCGGCAATAAATTAATGACCTTATTCAGTAATATACTACTATTAATGTTTGCGAAGCGCACGAATAATTTCTAACTGCCGAATGTTGAACTTCGGCAAATACTTAAATTTTTTTGCCGAAGTTATTTGCCAGATTAAAATTTAAAATTGAATCTATGTTTTATTTAGACATGAGAAGAACAGCACACAAGCACGAAAACACAAAAAATAACACTGAAAAAGACACACTCAAGCGCCTTGTGTGTCTTACTCTAATTTATTTACTCGAAGTATACACTCAATTTTCTCTCGGAAATGAACAAACAGCACACGCACAAAATAAACATAAAGATCAAGAACCCCATTTCAAGTGCACAAATGGGAACAAGAAAATCAAAATAAAATATCGCGCTACGCTTACCTCCATTAAACAGTGTTAAGAACTGTCACGAGATGCGTCCAAGGTAGCAGGCATCCAGTACCCTCGACGAAATCACCCTGCAACGTTGCCGCAGGTCGAAAAAAATATATTCAATCAACTTCAAATAATGCAAACTTGAGCCATATCTAACTCGCCTACTGAATGATTACTTTTAAAAAAACCTGATCACACGCAAAAAAAAGCCAAGACAACACTATAATTGCTAGTCTCTCTGCCGGCAACAACTTAATGACTTTATTCCGTAATATACTACTTTTAATGTTTGCGAAGCGCACGAATAATTTCTAACTGCCGAATGTCGAACTTCGGCAAATATGTAAATATTCTTGCCAAAGTAATTCGCCAGATTAAAATTGAATGTATGTCTTATTTAGACATGAGAAGAACAGCACACAAGGACGAAAACACAAAAAAAGAACACCGAAAAAGACACAGTCAAGCGCCTTGTGTGTCTTGCTCTGATTCATTTACTCGAAGTATACCCTCAATTTTCTCTCGGAAATGAACGAACAGCACACACAGAAAATCAACATAAAAATCAAGAGCCCCATTTCAAGTGCACAAATTGGAACAAGAAAATCAAAATAAAATATCGGACTCCGTTTACCTGCAGTAAGCAGTGTTAAGAACTGTCACGAGATGAGTCCAAGGTAGCAGGCATCCAGTACCCTCGACAAAATCACCCTGCAACGTTGCCGCAGGACGAAAGAAATATATTCAATCAACTTCAAATAATGCAAACTTGAGTTATATCTATAACTCGCCTACTGAATGATCAGAGTTTTAGAAATGCCTGATCAGACGCAGAGAAAATTGCAAGACAATATAATTGCTAGCCTCGCTGCCTGTAACAACTTCATGACCTTATTCCGTAATATACTACTATTAATGTTGTGCGAAGCGCACGAATAATTAACTCAGACATTTATATTCGGTATTTCAAGGTAACGTGACATTTTACCAAACTATTTATTAAACCTCGTTAAATTGAAAAAAAACAAAAACAAAAAAACGTTGATATTAAAAATCAGTGTTTAACCCTGTCTTTTCCAAATATCAACGACGTTGAGAATAAATCGCGCCGGTTGGCCGGTGCCGCCAATGAATGCCTGATCGACTACTGCTCTGCGAAAAAAAAAAACCAAAAAAAAACACCTTATGAAATTTTTAAATGTTTGATCAGATCCTCAATTTAACGTCCGACGCGACACACCAACGGCCCCTAAACGAGAAAACCTCATACCCCCTCACGCCTTAAACGTAGGCGACCCCCCATTCAAAAGGCGTCTTCGCCCGTCCGCCCGGCTCGCCGAACCGCCGCTCTCCCCCTTCCTCCACCCGCACACACATACACCGGGAAAAAGCTGCTGGCTACGCCACTGGTTAGCGTATGTCAACCTTCTAAATATGCGCTAGTGCAAGCGACAGTCATTCCTGTTCTTGCTCTTAAATGAACTTCGATGGTCTAAACCGTGTCTGCGTTCGTGCCACTCACTAATTTTATCGAACGCTCGACGCCTTCAAACGTGCCAACATGTCCGCCAACCCTTTCTCTAAGGAAGACGGGGGTCGCCTTCCCGGGCGGTCATAACCGACGCCAACTGCCGACCGCGCAGAACATTTCCTTACCTGCATACGGTGCACACGACTTGGATCTTCGACTGAAGTCAATGCAGCGCTCTCTTTGACCTCGTAAGAAGAGACTGAGCCGAACAGAACAATAAAGAACGTTCCTGCGCTGGGACGCCTCCGTCGAACGTTCGACAAGAAAGACCGTTATGTCGTCACGACTGGGCGCGTCGAAGGCACCGACGCTCCCGGTCGGCCGGGCAGGCACTTTTCCACGCATGCGCGAAGAATCACGTGTCATACGAGGAGACCAATTAGCGAACTCGTTTGCGCCTTCCCAGAGCCAATCGCAGCGCCCAGGCTTTGGCAGTGCAAAACAGGTGCACCCTCTGGGAGGTAATACGTGCCTCCTTGGTGCCCCTTCGCGGCGAACTTCACCTGGTAGCACCGCATTCTTAGTGTCTGCTTCGCCTGACGAGGTAACAAGCGGAGCGCTTTACCCCTGGCCGGGAGGAGGGTGGTAAAGGCGGTCTGTTACCTCCTTTTGGTCCCCTTTTTTCTAAGAGTGTAGAAGGGAAGAAGACGCGCCGTTGCCACCTTTTTCCTCCACTTTTTCTTAGAGTGCACCATCGGGAGATTGTTAGCGTTCGGAGACTGCACAAACAAAATAATATTGAAGAGGAAATGTACACGAAAACTAATCTCCACCCAACGTTTTTAGAGCGCAGCTCTTAAGGCCTGACCACACTAGCGTGAACGGCACCGCCGTCCGGCGTCCCAACGCGAGGAGTCCACATTGGCCTCCGTTTTGCGGGCGTCACGTGACAGCACTGCCTCTCGCGATCGCGCGCGCGCCTCCCGTCGGATTTTCCGCTGTTTCGTCGTCTGCTCTTCGTTAGATTCTTCTGTTTCGGCTCTCATCTTTCGCATATATCAGCATCGAAACCGCACTCGCTGCCTACATAGTAGGTGTCCATGATGACCTGGTGATCAGCGTGAATGTGATTATCCTAGCCTGCTCGTTGATCTTGTGACGTCGCCGCGCTCTGAAGGGAAGGAGGCACAGGTTTTGGGTCCGACCGAGTTGGTTCTACCAAAACACCGAAGGAAAGGTCCGTGCTTTGCTGCACCGGCGGCGCGCCAGAGATGAAGGCTACTTTGGAAAGTGTCACCAAATCAACACGACATCCGTCACAACACAGACGGCATGCAACAAGTGTCACGGAGAAACTCACTCCTATAATTTCCCAGCGGTTGTTCTTAGCGTCATTATCTAGGTAGCCTGGCTGCGTCTTGTCATATAAAAAGGGAAACAGTCGCACAGTTTCGAGGAACCGCTCCGTTGGGGAAGGCATCGGGGGGAAATAGGGATAGCAGACGACACGAAACACGTCCTTCGGAACGTGAAAGACGCGCGGGGGACCGGCTTGAGGGTTGCCACGGCATCGCAACGTCACTATCTACGTCACCTCCCATTGGCTCCTCTCTTCTGCGGCAAGCGGCGCCGAGCTCTGAACCGCGCAAGGAGCGGTTGGCTCTGCGGCGCTGAACGTCGCGCCGCTGAAGCCGAAAACTGGTTCTGGTCGGCAACCGGCAGCGCCGACCGTCGCGCCGCAGGCCTCCCCGACGCGAATGTGGTCGTGCCTTTAGGCTCCCGTCTCCGGCTTGAGCGGCGTCGGCGTCGCCGTCGGCATCAGCGTCGGCTTCGGCGTCGGCGTAACCGCGCGGTGCATTATGGTAAATGTCCCATGATGCACCGCGCAGAACCCTTGTGACGTCACGTGTGACGTCACGAGGGTCCCCCGCGGTGCATTATGGGACATTTCCCATGATGCACCGCGCGGGGAGGAGGAGGGGAAGGGGGAAAAAGGAGGAGGGGGAAGAGGAGAAGGGAAGAGGGGCGCAGGAGGGAGGAGGGAGGAGGAGGGGAGGGGAGGAGCTTGAAGGATGAGGGGAAAAGGGGGAGGTGAAGGAGGAGGAGGAGGACGAGGAGGAGGAGGGGTATACTCTGCCCACAGTTTTCCTCCTCCTCCTCAAGAGCTGCGCTCTTATTCGGCGTGACGGGGTGTTGTAAACGTTTTCATTTTTTATGTATCTGGCATGGTTGCTTCTTTTGGACGGATGAGAGTTGTTACGGCGCGTCAGGCATGGTCTTTCTGTAGATTGCTTCTTGTTTGTGTGCAGGCTTCTCCCCGCAGTTCATCTGCACCCTGTCACATAGGCTGTTTGCCAGAATGAAATCACTTTTAGGTAACTATTGCTCTTCGGGAAAGTCTATTTAGCTCTTCTTCATTGTCGATTAAACGTTATGCCCAAGCCTGAGCCCTACCAAGCTTCGTTTCCTACCGACACACTCGATGCTGTTCCGCGGTGCACTAAGCCGATGGCCCGTCGAATTTTCGTGTTCTTTGCCATTGAACTTAATGTTCCCTTGTTTCCAAGTTCATTGAGACTTCCGAGCAGCCGGAGTGCTCAAGTATATTCCGTTCACATTTAAGCTGAGACTGCAGCAGATGCTACAACCGCGAGAGCACGAGGTCGCAGCTTTGAAACGTTTTTCTGCAGAACGAGCACTCGCGCTAAAAAAGCCCGTCTCAAACCCAGGAGCGCGGGCTAGCTCGCGCTTATAGCTTTGGTTGTAGTCGTTGTTTTTCCAGCGGCCGCAGTGGGACCGCCGCGTGAGCGCAGTGGGTCACGCGTTCACAAAGTCGACGAAGCAGACGACGAAGCGATTCCAAAGCTATAAGACGACTGCAACTGCTTTTCTGCGCTTGCTGACAAACTAAGGCATCACAAACAATATAATCTTATCCAGTACAGAGATGACAGGGGAAACCAAGTGGATACCGGGGCGTCCCAAACGATTTTGTACGATGATGTACGTGCACCACAGCCCTATTATGGTCCCTAGAAAGACTGCAGCTAGTCTTCCGTCCGCTGCCACCCTCGGTGGCTGCTCCGGAAATAAAGCGCGTGGCGGCGCTGCGACCAATCGCCGTGCAGAGCCGTATATGGGGAGAGTTTGGTCAGTCTACGATCTCGCCGCCGTAACGCTCTCCTCCCGCGTGAGCCAATCAGCACGCGGCGCAGAGCGAGAGGCATGAGCGCATGCGCGTGAACTCCCGGCTGCTCCCACCTGAGTGGGGAGGGCCGCCATTTTCGTTCATTCTCCCGGCGGAATGCATGGGATCGGCATCTAAATCTCGATTATTTCCTTTTATATCGCTGGCTCTGGCAAGAAAAGGATGTACTGTTATTCCTCGGCGGGTTAAAAAGCTAATAAATGAAGTTTTCTCGACGTATGGCTACAAACTTTTATTCAGGTGAAAAAGAAGTCGGCCCGTAGCAGACGACGCGTAGCCTCAGCAGTGCTCTTCTCCGACCAGTCTCCGACTGGGTTGCGAAAAAATGGCGGTCGTCTTCTCTCTGCTTCCTTCTTTCTCTCTCGCTCCTTCGGCGCTCTCCTCCCTTTAATTTACTTTTCTCCTCTCCGGCGCCTTCGTCCCCACGCCCACCGGCCAAACTCTCCCAATATACGGCTCTGTCGGCGTGCTAGCAAGCCACAAAAGAAATCTTGAGAAAATTTGGCCAACACAAGCAAATGAGCACTTCGCAGATGAATTATTTACACCTCCTGGCCTTCAGAAGCCTTAAGGTCCGTTCGGACACTTGCGACTTCTTAAAACCGAGTGCCTTGGAACCTCCTAAAATGGCTTACGATGGATGGATGAATACGGCTGAGCCCTTTGGATCGGGTGGTAGCTTACGCCACCTAGCCATTTTGTCTTACCCTTTAAGCTTAGAATATTTCAATGTGAAAACTATATTCACTCCGTACTGAAAAGAGAGTGAGGCTATAAATCCCCTTTTCCATCAGTTAATAAGAAAATGCCTAGTTTTCTCTCGCTTTCCGCCACCATTCACTTAACCTTTGCTTGGTAATCTCTACTGTCTTGAAATTCACTTTTCCTTCGTTGTCTCTAAAACCCTATGACTTTATTAAATCTATGTTGTCTTCGGTATGCATAGGGTGAAGCCCTTTACAGTAGAGTATCAAGTGCTAAGCCGTCTCGTCCTCCTCTTCACAAGCAGCGCACACTGCGTCCATTTCCTGGTACTTCGCTCTGTATGTTCTGGTTCGCAAAACACCTATCCTTGCCTCAAACAACAATGAGCTTCCCCTAGAATTGTCATAAATGCTTTCTTTGGTGATAACTGTTTTGTTTAATCTATAGCTGTCCAGAGCCTTCTTTGTCTGCATTCCCTCTAGCCACCGATCTCTTTCTGTGGCCTTAACTTTCTTCTTAACTGAGACCTGCTCTTCCGTAACCCCACGACGAGAGGACATACTGGCGCCATCTGTTGGATAGCAGTGGACACTTGGTGGTCCCGCATATTTTCTATTTCTTTCGCGCATCATCCTTTCTTTCTTGGCTCGAAAAACTTTTGTCAACGTTTTAAACGAGCCTTTCTCATAGGTATTACGAACATTTGACCTCGGAAATCCCGCATAACCTTCGCTCTTGTGAAATGCAGTTCCAGGGTCACCGCATAGATGGCGCCAGCGTGACGGTGTGATCTCTCGTCCTAAGAAATTTTAAGAGGTTTCAAGGCACTCGGTTCTAACGAGTCGCAAGTGTGTGAACGGGCCTTTAGCCGCTCTCGCTTTGCTGCCCTCTCGTTAGTCATTGCTTTGGAATAAAGACGGAAAAGGAGGAGGATGATGCACTTGAGTATGCTTGTTGTTATCGCCATTGCATGCACCTCACAGCCTAACAAAGGTAAATTTGTCCTTGCTAAGAAGGCAGAGAAGTCAACAATACTTTTCTCATTAAGCTGTTCAGGCTGAAGAAGGTAGTGAGTGAGAAACTTGGCAGCTACAAAAGCACGCCGATTGCGCGCAGCGCCCCCTGCAATTTCATCCACGGCGCTGCCATCTCGCTGAGTGGAGACAGGCGTTCGAACGGGAGATTAGCCAGTCTCTCTAGGGACCATAGCCCTATGTAGCCGGGAAGCCGAAAAGCGATGACTACAAGTAGCGTGGCGGCGGCACGACTCCCTTAATGCGCGCGCCTGCGCAGTTCGCTTGGTGAGATCGCTTTATTCGATTCGAGCTAAAGTTTCACTATTTGCATACCTCTAACAAATACCAAGAAAAAAACAACTGGCAGCCACGTGCGTTGCAAACTCTGCCACGCATGCGTCAATTTGATAGGCGACTTGCGCAAACACACTCGCGAGAAAACTATTATATTTAAAATTTTGAAACAATCAGTCTTCAGTCAGTCCTTCAGTCAGTGCTTCCTCCATTTAGGTAATTAACCATGTCAAGGACATACTACTGACCAACACTACTCCTATGTTACGATGCGCTTATGAACGCACATCTGAGGGAATTCAACCTTGAGAGAGGACTTAAAAACAAAATATGACATTTTATGTAAATATCTATAGTCAAGGCATTCCAATAATTTTAATACCTCCAGAAATCTTGGAATATGCTCTTTTATTGACTATAAATTCAGTGTTTTGTGTAAAAAAGGTGGAAAAGAGAAAGAAAGAGAGAAAGAGCGCAACACGCAAGTTAAGAACTAACTATTTGTAAAACGATAAAGCACAAAGAGACGAAAAACGTTCGAAAGCGGCTATACATCAAGAAGTGGCAGCGTGCAAGACCACTAACGCATGAGCTCGCAACATCAGAAATGGGAGCACGTGTGGGAGGACAAGGGCGCCCCTTGTCTGCCACCTTAAAAGAGTCGATGGAATAAATGTCATTCGGTGTAGCGGGGCTTAGCAGGAACTTCAAGAGCCGAACACGAACGAAAGCATCTTCCAAGAAAATATTCTTACTGAATCCGCGAGTCAAAGCACAACTGAATTCGGTCCCTAACTGAACAGGTATTTTGTTGAGCGGGAACCAAGTAGATACTGTCAACGTTCACCTTCCGATTTCACAGAAATAGTGCCTCTTGAGAAACTCGTCTGGTAGTTCCGTGAAAATGTATTCTGAAAGACGCGCATCGCGCCGAGCCGCAATTGATTACCCCGGGAAAATTCTACCCACGTACATATGCTTCAATATTTGGGAAGCACAAACTATTCTCGTTTTCTTTTAATGTGTTTTACAACACACGATGAGTTACGTACAACCGATAAAATTTGCTGTGTTCCTTTCCTTTGCTGTTCTCGTTACTTTTGTTTGCGCTCGTCCAACCTTCCTACTCCCCAACTGGTATGGCCATTTTGACGGCGTTAACTATCGTCCGTACTTCAGCCATTCGCTGTACCAGAAGCGCCAAAAAACTTCCACGATTCAAAGGAGGCCTCAGGGGTAGATGGAGCACTGACTGAAGGACTGACAGAAGACTGATTGTTTCAAAAGTTTAAATATAATAATTTTCTCGCGAGTGTGTTTGCGCAAGTCGCCTATCAAATTGACGCATGCGTGGCAGAGTTTTCAACGCACGTGGCTGCCAGTTGTTTTTTTTCTTGGTATTTGTTAGAGGTATGCAAATAGTGAAACTTTAGCTCGAATCGAATAAAGCGATCTCACCAAGCGAACTGCGCAGGCGCGCGCATTAAGGGAGTCGTGCCGCCGCCACGCTACTAGTAGTCATCGCTTTTCGGCTTCCCGGCTACATAGGGCTATGGTCCCTAGAGAGACTGGCTAGTCTCCCGTTCGAACGCCTCTCTCCACTCAGCGAGATGGCAGCGCCGTGCATGAAATTGCAGGGGGCGCTGCGCGCAATCGGCGTGCTTTTGTAGCTGCCACGTTGCTCACTCACTACCTCCTTCAGCCTCAACAGCTTAATGAGAAAAATATTGTTGACTTCTCTGCCTTTTTAGCAAGGACAAATTTACCTTTGTTAGGCTGTGAGGTGCATGCAATGGCGATAACAACAAGCATACTCAAGTGCATCATCCTCCTCCTTTTCCGGCAATGACTAACGAGAGGGCAGCAAAGCGAGAGCGGCTAAAGGCCCGTCTCGATGCAGTACTCAGATTTTCGGCCACGGCTGCATCGAGGCTCAATCGACGACTATTGCCAAGCCAAATGCACTTCAGCACAAACTCTCGTATTTGGGAAGCACAAACTGATTTGGGAAGCACAAACTACCGTGCAACACACGATGAGCTACGTACAATCAATAAATTTGCTGCGTCAAGCATAAAGCGACCTTTTTATTATCAAAGCCTACTCGTCTCCTTTGTCGCCCAGCATGCAGAAAGGAAATTTTTGCAATTTGCGAAAGCATGACCTGAAAATGACGAAACCAACATCATGTTTTTGGGCAAGCACGTGTGATCTGCTCATTGTCATGCTCAGTTGTTCAGCGCAGGATACTGCTATAATTAGCCCACTTCAGGAAGTTGATATGATCGGTGACAGGTTAAGAACCCAGAACCGAGCTCGCTCCTTCAGTGCGAAAACCTTTCTGCCTTTAATAACACTCGCACGCGCAGCCAGAGCCCGGCGGAAGGCGAGGTGCTTGAGCTGGATTTAATGTACATCAAACAAAGTAAAAGATAAGATGAAGTCGTTTCCTTACAACGCCTCCTTACAAAATATCATATCCTTTACCCCACCACAATAACTAGTCAAGAAAATATCTCCAGGCAAATTTCTCCGAATTCCTTTTTTTTCTACTTCAATAATAATAATAATAATAATAATAATAATAATAATAATAATAATAATAATAATAATAATAATAATAATAATAATAATACTCTTTATTGCCATCTCATAGTACAATGGTTCTAACGGGTCCGTCAAAGCCTATAATGGCTTGTGTGACGGAGACCCGTCAAGTCGCAAAGGTAAGCTATAAATATATAAACAACATCAAAGACAAAATACACACGCAAAAAAACAACAATTCGAGGGCTTTTACAAACCCGGAAAAGGAAAAAAAGATAGTGTTTCAGATGAAAAAGGTGAAGCCATGTTTTTAAGTCCTTCTTAGAATCTACAGAAAATATACCTTCAGGAAGGTTACTGAAAATATCGGGAACATAATACCCACGAGTTCTCATCCCGTACCTCGTAAAACATTTTGGGCGTTCAAAACGGCCAGCCTGTCTAAGGTTGCGGGACGGTTCATGTGGAACCTTGAAGTTATCCGTCCAAAAATATCTAAGCACCACTGTTTGTCGCAATAACGAATTAAAGTCCCGCATGCCCAGATCGTTAAAAATATCTGTGCTGTCTGAATAAACAGATTTATAGGCCACACTTCTCAAAATACAAACACAAAATACTTTCATAATAATAATAATAATAATAATAATAATAATAATAATAATAATAATAATAATAATAATAATAATAAAATATATTGTTCCTGCATTGCTAGGGCTCTATAAATCCCAGCAATTCCGCCCCCCCCCCCTTTCCGCACACACACAACTGTTTTAAAAAAACGGGAAGGTTGCAGTAATGTGGTTTGTGCAGGTGAGTATTACGCCCAGGGGGCACATGGCATAGGGGGCTAATCGTAACGATCAGACGGCCTAATTAACTAAAATGTGTTGAATTACATTTTAATTATTGAAACTAAACATAGTTTCAGTAAGAAACTTGCTGAGCGCCGTCGAAAACCACTAAAATTAGTCGATATTTGAAATAGTTGAAACACGTGGGAAGCACAGTGGAGCGCTTAAAGGCCCGTTCACACTCTTGCGACCGAGTTCGACCGAGAGAGACCAGACCGGTTTTGAAGCCTCTTGCGATCTCTTAGGACCAGCTCCGCTCCGCTGCAGCGGAGCTGGTCCTAAGAGATCGCAAGAGGCTTAAAAACCGGTCTGGTCTCTCTCGGTCGAACTCGGTCGCAAGAGTGTGAACGGGCCTTAAGTCACCACTCGTGCAGCAGGAGCAAGGCTACCGGTGCGATAAGGTACACGAGCGGTTTCAATGCGAAAGCATTAACTGTCCCATGGAGCGAGTCAACGTCATCAGCTTTGAAGCAGCGCCAAACGGCACCTTAAATCCTTTCTCCAAGTGAAGCCAGCTCCCAGCTATGAAACCACGCGAAAAGCCTTGACAACGGCACCTAGTTTCCCCGATCCCAAAGGAGTGGAGTAAAGCTGATGGATTTCGGCTTCGGTCCCATTGGCTGGCTCGCGTCGACGAGGGTTTCACTGGCCGCTGCGCGTCAGTTTCAACGACCGCCACCCCATGGCGCTGCGCAGGGATTTCCCCAGACCCCCCCAAGGGGGGGTTTAGACCCCCCCTCGTTTTTCCGAAGGCACCCCCTTAATTCACAACGACTCCTATATTCGCAATTCCCCCCCCCCCCCCTTTAACCCCGCCCCCCCCAAATTTAGACACCGCCCCTGATTTCAATTCCTGGGGAAACCCCTGGCGCTACGTGTCCGCGCCGCGAGCGCGCCGGTAACACGAAGCGTCCAAGGTCAGAGCGGCAAGGAGAACTGGGAGAGCGTACGATCGGTCGACGCAAATGCGTCCGACGCGGAAGAACGACAAGCATGCTTTCGCATTCACAACTCATAAGAAGTGCTTAGGTGTACCTCGAACCTTTTTCCGTTTCTTATCATCCGCGCTTTCTCACCTTGCGCCTTTTGTGCGAGGGATAACTTTAGCGCACCGCTTCCCACGCGCTCAAGGTCCTTCTAAAAATTACTGACTTTGTAGTTTCTGATGACGCTCAGCAAGTTTGTAATTGAAACCATAATTCGCGCTTGGCACAAGAAGAATCTATCTTGCTCTCTGTTTAAAAACTTGCACAACAGCACCGCTAGTTCGCTATACCTGCCCCAAATCTCCATGCACTGCGGACAAGAACAGAAAACCGCTCGCTGACAAAGTAAAATCGGTATACAACGCCAGGACAAGGGTCTGTAGCACCATATTATCAAACCTGCCTTAAAACGTAAACCTTTACTTTTGCTGTGCGATTCTTGCGATTTCTTATCATATTCAATTCAATTCTACATTTGTGTTCCACGCAAACACTAAGGCTGTGTTCCAAAACTTACTAGAGCCGACTCCGGAGTAAAGGTTTCGTTCCGTGGCATTTCAAAACGTACTCGCGCTTACTCCATGATGTCAGAACTCACGATTCATAGTATACTCCAGCATACTTCGTCCGAAGGCGACCGTCGGGAGCGAATCATACTTATCCCACAAGCGACCACCGGGGGCGGATCGTACATACTCCAGGATACTTGGTCCGCAGACGATGGTCGGTGGCGAGTCATTCATACACCAGCGTACTTGGTCCGCAGACGATGGTCGGTGGCGAGTCATTCATACTCCAGCATACTTGGTCCGCTGGCGACTGCCGGGAGCGAATCACACTTAGCCCAACATACTTATCCCCCAAACGTCCACCGGGGGGCGAATCGTATATACTCCAGCATACTTAGTCCGCAGATGATGGTCGGTGGCGAGTCATACAAACTCCAGCATACTTCGTCGGCAGGCGACCGTCGGGAGCGAATCACACTTAGCCCAACATACTTATCCCACAAACGACCACTGGGGGCGAATCATACATACTCGAGCATACTTAGTCCGCAGACGATGGTCGGTGGCGAGTCATTCATACTCCAGCATACTACGTCCGCAGGTGACCGTCGGGAGCGAATCATACTTACCCACAAGCGACCACCGGGGGCGGATCGTACATACTCCAGCATACTTGGTCCGCATACGATGGTCGGTGGTGAGTCATAGATACTCCAGCATACTTGGTTCGCAGGTGACCGTCGGGAGCGAATCATACTTATACCAACATGCTTATCCCACAAGCGACCACCGGGGGTGAATCATACATACTCCAGCATACTTAGTCCGCAGACGATGGTCGGTGACGAGTCATTCATACTCCAGCATACTTGGTCCGCAGGTGACCGCCGGGAGCGAATCACACTTAGCCCAACATACTTATCCCACAAACGACCACTGGGGGCGAATCATTCATACTCGAGCATACTTAGTCTGCAGACGATGGTCGGTGGCGAGTCATACATACTCCAGCATAGTTCGTCCGCAGCGACCGTCGGGAGCGAATCATACTTATCCCACAAGCGACCACCGGGGGCGAATCGTACATACTCCAGCATACTTGATCCGGAGACGATGGTCGGTGGTGAGTCATAGATACTCCAGCATACTTGGTCCGCAGGTGACCGTCGGGATCGAATCATACTTAGCCCAACATGCTTATCCCACAAGCGACCACCGGGGGTGAATCATACATACTCCAGCATACTTAGTCCGCAGACGATGGTCGGTGACGAGTCATTCATACTCCAGCATACTTGGTCCGCAGGCGACCGCCGGGAGCGAATTATACTTAGCCCAACATTTTTACTTATCCCACAACCGACCACCCGGGGCAAATCGTACATACTCGAGCATACATAGTTCACAAACGATGGTCGGTGGTGAGTCATAGATACTCCAGCATACCTGGTCCGCGGGCGACCGTCGGCGCGCGCAGCTTGCTCCCTCATTACGAATCGTATGTCCCCTCGTGGACTAACGACATCACAGGATGGATCATAAGGTACCAAGGGATAGCGCAGCTGGCGTATGACGTTATAACCTTGATAGCAGTCCATAAATAGCGTAAAGGGTACGATAAACCTACCCATCTCGCTATTACTTCATTTACCACAAAGGGTTCCTTGCAATCCAAGAGCGCCAAGAATTCAAGGCCCTCACGCACTCACCAACGAAGCAGAAAGTAAACCTATCATTAAAGCTTGCTCGTGACACGCTGCACTCCTGAATAAATTTAAACTTGTTTCGATCATTCTGATGAATCCGGGGATCACAAGAGTGTGTTGTGTGTGCAGCCCATCCGAAACCACCCAAAGCGTCCCATAACCAAGGCTAGCAAATCATAACGCAAGCATCATGCACACATGACACATTCTGTGCTCCGAGGGTTGATCAGAATGATGAAGACAAGTTTAACGTTACTTACTACACTCGGCCGCTTAATTCTTTAGCTAGCATGCGTTCTAAAACTTTGTTGAACAGCGATTGATTCTTACAGCGTCATTTGCGGACAATCATAGACTCCCTATCAACTCGACATCACTAGTTTGTGCTGGCTGAGGCTCTACACATCGTTTAAGATATATGCACGTACGTCATGCATTTCTTAATCATGTCTTTAAGAAACAGTGCGTACAGACGCGGAAGACTATCATCAAATATGCCATTTTTATTTTATTTGAAGACCCCAATCCGTAATAACTTCAACCGCAGAATAATCAATACTTCTACGCGCGTCAGAATCAGCAGCTTGTGCCACAGGTAGGACGCACCTATGCCCTTTAACAACTTTACGCTATAACTCCGTCCTACGCGGGTAACAAACTGACTGTTCCTTTGCTTGAGCCCGATGCCACGATCCGATCGAGAGAACACGATGCCCGAGCAGCAACGACGCCCAATTCAGCTTCATTCCCAGACCCAATTGAGAGACCCGCCTCGTTCCGTGCCTCCGATAAATGGCGGGAGACAAGTGCCGTTCCCGTGTTCCAATACGAGAAACCTCAATCTTCTTCCCTCCCGGCAGAAGAACAGCATGCGCTCCAAAGCGGAGAGCTCTTGAGACAGCTCCACAGTAGAGCTCCCCAAGACACGTAGACGTACAGACACGCCGAAAAACAATTCCCAGGGTCTTACGCACGGTCGGTTCGGCAACCCTGCTTTGACCGCGACATCGCTGTCTCGTCGGAGTCTCCGCGTCGTCGCGCGTCCCCTCACCTCCGTCACCCGGCGCGAGCTGTCGCCCTGGCTCCTTATCCACTCGGCGCATTCCAAAATAAGAAGTGCTGCGCCCCCGCAGCATCTCGCTCGGCCGATGGATGCTCCGGTCGCGCTGACGACGTTCCCCGCTGGCAGACAGGACGACGGGCCGGGAAAGCTTTCGCCAGTCAGCGGCTGAGTGGCGGCACGGGGGACGCGCTGGTTCACCGTCCACCCTAATCCCCCCAAGCCATCGGCGCGTCCAAAGCGCTCACACAGCGGCCCGTCAAGGCTGCAGCCGCGGCTCGTTACTTTCTTATGTTTCGACAAGTCGCGTTGTTTATCTCGGTGTGACGCGGGACCATTCCTCTGCCGCCTGGCCCTCGGGTTGGTGTAAATATGGCTCCGTCTCGCAAAGGTGTAGTGGGGCGTTCTGAATGCACGATTAGCAGGTTACACGATTCTGCAATGTCATTTCGGTGCGTCCTGTCGTCGAAAGACCACGAGATATGCGTCGAGGATGCACACGCGTGCTTGTTGCTAACCTCGCAGTTTGCGACCTTGCCAAGTAAAATTATAGGCACGCATACGAAGAACAAGAGAGATCACACCTGCATACGTTTATCTTCAAACTTCGAGGTATACTTGCCGTGTTATTGGCGAGGAGACCGAACTATGGGGTGCGCTACGTCCAGCTTCTTTTCCCCAGAGTTAGGGGGATCGGTGGCCGAGTGCGCGAGCGCACACCAGCTTGGAGCACGTGGAGCGAAAGCTCGCACTGCAGAACCCAGGGATCCTGGGCTCAATCGCCACCCCTGCCCGTTTCGATCTGGATGAGCATCGTACCGGCGTGCGGTCGTGTATCACTACTGCGTGATGCAAGTTAAAGACCCCTGGCTTGCGGTTGTACCGCACTAGCTAAATTTCTCTTCTACAGCAATTGACTCGTTGCAACTTTGAAATGGCTGACCAACTACGCGCTGTATGAATATAAAAAAAACAAAAACAATTATATTCCCCTGAGTTACGTGCTTACCAAGACAGGCAACCTGCACTGGATTCTTTATCTTTCTCAACTGAGCGCGGGGCAAAGATTGGACACTACTCGTGCCCAATTTTTTGTTGCGTCCAGGTTCGGCTTCACTGATTAAACACGAGTCCCAGCCGACCGCTCATGAAACGTTCGGCTCCCTGGGTCGGGCGCACGATGGAAGAAACATATTCTTCCACCGTGGTCGAGCGCTGCGTCTCAATTTAGTCACCAGGGGCGCGACGGTTGGTTCTCCTTCCCAATACACGTCAAAATCGGGAACCATACCAGCGAACAGGTAAGGCCGGTTCACACAGGCAGCTACAAGCATAGCGCTGGCCTCGTGCTAAGAGCGTGCTGACGGGAGTGTCCACCAGCTTTGTATCGCACCGTCAAAATTGTTGCTCACGCCAGACGATAAGTAGCTGGCGACACGTGAGCAGCGCTATATAAGCGCACCGCTGCATGTGAGAACCGGCCTGTACTCGGGCTCGGTTTCCCGGCAGCGCAAGGGTTTCCACAGACCGCGCTCTGCAGGGAAGCGCACCCCTGTGGGAGCACTCTAGTTTTGTTTTTGGAACAGTGCATTATTGTAAGACCTGAAGAATATTAAAACAATAATTTCGTCTAATGTTTTTTTTTTCTTTTATAGGCGCAGCGGGCATGACCAGATAAAAGAGGTCATGCTCAAGTGGAACATGCGGCACTCCAGGACACTAGCACTCCTCGGGTTGTTTTGCCTGGCAGCGGCGCAAGGTAAGCGAACATGCACGCTGCAAAAAATCCATTCTTGAAAGGTTCTTCGACGGCCCAAAAACTCGTTAAGCTCGCGAAGAAAGGTACTGCGGCGCTGACAGCGCAGTTAACTTGCTCACTCCTTTTCTCTCAATTCCTTACCAATCAGTGGGCATCAATCTTTACCCCCTGTAAGGTGATGCCGTATGGACGTTATAGTTACTGACAGGAAGAGCACTCAATATGTGTCGCGCGGCGTAATTCTTCAGTTTTTTTTTTTCTTTTTACACATTTAATTTATGTTATGACAATCTTTGACTTGACTATCCGTCGCTTAAATTTCTTTTTTTAGGTTCAGTGTCCCTTTAAGCGTGAGTGTGACTGTACATGCTCACGTCTATCTCCGTCCCTGTCTTTTACGTGTTCGGACTGGTAACGACACCCGGTGGGCCGTGGCAGGTGTTAACCGTGGCGTTTACTCCCCCTCTGCAGGTAACGCAAGCAGCGTTCAATTGTTTTCGAATAGCTCGTGCTTCGCAAAATATACCTTTTGTTTTGTTTGTGAACATATTTACGGGTTTTCTTCAGATTGACAAAGCAGAAAGTAATCAGCGTCGAGCCATACTGAAAACGCGATCTCCCCTCGCATCTATGCCCGCAGACGCGTGTCTCACCGTACGCGAGTTTTCTAAGGCGATGGACGCGCGTGGTTGACTCGGGACGGGCGAGGCGCGGTAGTCCCAGACAGGCGGACAGGCGACACGACAGCCAGGAGCGGGCACCAGCGCAAAAGTAATCCGCTTTGGCTTGCGCGCCCAGTGGCCAAAATTAACCTCGAAGCGGCCCGAGAAAAGCCGTCGAAACGGCTTCTCTCTCCAGGCCGGGGACCGGCGCGTTTGGCACAACATAAATCCCCGAGGACTACCAGGAGTAGCGCGGGGTACGCCGAATATTTGACGGGCCCTTTTCAGCCGGGGATTACGACGTGCTGGAGCCAAGATGGCTTTAACCGAAGAGGCAGCTGCGCCGCTTTGCGCAGCACGCGACGTTTTATATCGGGGATGATGATCCGATATGAGGTAACGCTCTTTGTGTTCCCTTTTTCAAGGCGCTAGACGGAAACTTGGTAAAGAACGTTTCACACATCGCTTGCTGGCAGCATTGGCGTCGCTTCGAAACTGCAGCCATTGCTCTTCGTGTTTCTTGACGTGTATATAGGAGGGCACTTGAGGGCGAACCCTCACGTACGGAAAATGTTAACATGGCAATTTAAAGGTCGTCCTTTGTTTCCCAAACGTCTAAATCTAAAGTCGCTTAAACATTCTTACCTTAAAGGGGCACTGACATCCCCCCAAAAGTTTTTTTTTTTTATTTACTTTTTTTGCCAGGCGATTTATTATTGTGCAAGAAGACTACCGAATCAATATTTTGTTACAGCGTCACGAATATTCTTAATAAAGTAAAAAAAAAAAAAAGACGCAACTGCTCGAAGCCGATACCGAAGCTGAAATGGGGAGAAAGAAAAAAATATAGAGGAGGATAAAGTTACCGGAATTCACGCGGCTGTGCAGTTTTTTTTTTTTTCTTTTAGTCAACGTATTTGCAACGTTTTAGAAGCCACAAAAAAAAAAAAAAGGTATTTTATTTTGTCTATTTTAGTATTGAGTATGTGCCTTCGATGACCCACGACTGTGAATATCTTTGGTGGTTGAGACTAAACCATAGAAAACGGCTCGTGACCCCGGAAAATAGAGTGAGCGTGACTCAAAACGGCCAGTTCTCCATCGGCGTTTTTCGGGTCGGAAAGAAACCGAATTTCGAGTCGTAAATTGTTGTCTGGGTAGTTGGGCTCTCATATGTCATGCACAAATAAAAACCTTAGCAAGCATAAATACCCTCTCAGTGTCTCTTTAAGGCCCAAACACATGGGACGTTTTTCACGCGCCTCGTCCGCGTCAGCGTCACCTCGCGTCAGCGCTCAGCGGGCAGTTCCTCCGTAAGGAACTGTTCCGGAGAAATGCAGTTCCTCCGTGAGGAAAAAAAAAATATTTCCTTCTTAAAGGAATTATATAGCCATACAACAAACCACAGGCCCCCCCCCTCCCCCTCTCCGGAAAAATAATATAAAAAAAAGAGACATCGTATCGAATTCCTTTGCCCACAGAGCCGCCGGTGTTCAAGAAGGATGGAGACAAGCTGACCATCTACGAGGTCGCAGCAGGCGACACTGTGAGGCTGAGGTGCCCGGCGCACGGAGAGCCCAAGCCTTTCCTCGTGTGGTACCACGGAGAGGACCTCCTGTCGAGCCCGAGGGAAAACATCAAACTCGCGAAGACAACAATGGTCATACACAACGTGCAACCCCAGGACGGAGGCCTCTACTTCTGTAAAGCGTACAACGATTACGGAGCGATCTGGAAAAACTTCACGGTGCGAATTGGTATGTTTTACTTTTTATATGACGTTCGGAATATCACTAAAGCGAGATTTCTTTTCTTTTTTTTTTCTTTTAAAGACGTCCCACCAAGAGATGAAGCGAGTGATCTCAAGAATTTCCTCCACGTCGACAATATGACGGAAAGTACTGAGCCCTCCGATGAGGAGAGCGACCAAGTGCCATCGAAATTAGGTGAGCGCTCTCTCGCTGCTACGGTTCTCCAACATGAAAGACGCGAATTCAAGCATAAAGTGTTTCCCCATCTATAAACCCAAAACTAAAACACACGCGAAAAAAAAAAAAAAAATGGAGGCATACGCAAAATTAACTTTTTGGTCCTTTCGTGTTTGTGTGTACCCGTTTACAAAGTGGTACATTTTAGATTCTACTGCGCGCCGCATTCTCCGGAAACCTTGCACAAACTGTTCCTCGTCATCATTTCGATTTTATTTTCGTCTTTCCTTAGAAGCATTTTCACTTATGTGATTAATCCGAGCAATTTTAAAGCACCCTTTGGAACAGCAAAATAGACCCTTTAAGAATCAGCAAAAATTTAACTTTCATTCGTTCCACTGCGTGTATTGCGTTAGACCCTTGACCTAACCGACAAGAATACTGTGACAAGGACCGTCCCTTTTGAAAAAGCCGCATGGCAGCAGCATTTTTCAAAACACACGAAGATTGACGAGAGACATAACATGAAAAGGTGTGACTGGCAATTTTAGTTAGGGAACCAAATACTGTTTCACTGAAATAACGTTGGAATATTATAACTCTGAGTTTAAAATTCAATTTCATGTTCAAATTACCAAGGCGACGATTAAATCGAGCAACTCTTAATGCAGTTAGAAAACAAAACATTCGCCATTTATTTGTGCACATTAGTGCATTTTGCATGGAAACAGTTTTATAGGGTGACGAACATGCATTCCTAAATAAAAACCCAGCTGAACTCTTTACGTTTATTCAAAGGCTTCCATTTGTTCGACTGCCAATGCTCATTTTATTTTAATTAGACCGCTTATTTATTGACTGCTCTCGAACAGTCGCAGGCTTGCGTAGTAGTTGTAAATAAACGGGGAATTTGCCTTAAAAATTAAACCTAAAGTGCAGCCCAGCAACATCCAATCCAGGGGATTTAGGAATCCTTTCGCGCTACCCAAATATCCCTTTCTCAAATCTCAGATAAGAAAAACAAATCACCAACAATGACGCACACAGCTTATCGGGTGATTGCCGCCCAACATGCATTGTTGCATAATTAATAGATGCCGGTTAAAACAAGAGTAAAACTTGTCTCGATCATTCTGATAAACCCTGGGAGCAGAGAATGTGTCGTGCGCGCATTATACGTGCGTTGTGATATACTCTACGCTTGGTAATAGGTGAGCGGCGTTTGGCAACTTCCGGTTCCTTAGAAATTTTTGTTAAGCTTTTGACAAACGATGACGATCATCTGCAAGGTTGTCTAAGCATGGTTCTGAAAACTACAGTCTGGAGGTTTTATAATTATGCTTGCTCAGGCTTGCAGCTCATTGTCGTCAGCTTGCCACTAGTGAAACAAAATTTCCTAAGGAACCGGAAGTTGTCAAACGCCGCTCACCTATGGCGGGAGGCTTTGGCGGGTCTTGAATGCGCTGCCTACAAGGCAGGCTCTTGTGTTCCCCGGCTTCATCCGAGAAATTTCTAGACCCCTTTCGAAATACTGCCCTCTGTTGGCAGCTGTCGAATCCCTGCACAATGGCGGACTAAAACCGCAACGTCACGGCATGACGCTTTTGGTTGGAGTAGAAGGCAAAAGCACACCCTCAGAAAAGGGTGAGGAGCGCAATGACGTTGCACTTCCGACGCTGTTTGATTGACTCGTCGGCTCCTATAGACCATACCAGCGGCAGTCTCGAACGAAACGACCGGGCAAAAAATGCTGAGTCACTGAGCTGTGGACGCATGCGCAGCGTCCGATATACCGCACAGCAGATCAACAGCACATGCTTGGAAGGCGTTCCACAGCCCAGCAGACAAAGATGGCAACGCGCAGCAGGCGATTTCTGCAAAGGTCTATAGCGTTGGCCGCGCTCCGACGTTCGCTATCTGATGGAATGACTTGCACGTTCCACGATGTTACTTGTTTCGCCATTGTGCAGTGGTTTTTACCTTCTAAGAATCGCACGGCACGTGGCTTTCGAAAGGGGTCTATAGGCATCCTGCGTTGCCCAGGAGGCGCTGCGAAAAATGACTTGTTAGGACTTGATTTGGGTAGTACAAACTTGACCGACTCAGACTGCCACACATATAGAAGCGTGCCTGCTCTGGCGCGGAACGCGATAACGAGGAAAATAGAAAAAAAAAAACAAAAAAAAAACGACAAATGCTAACGCCGTCGAAGCACAGGCCAAAGCTACGCTTCGTTTCACCTTATGTCCGAGCGCTGCCGATGTTATGAGGCGAAGGGCCAATCAAACAGCGCAAAAAGCGCAACGTCATGGCGTGTTCTTTGTGCTTGATAGGACTAGCCGGCGGAGCAGCACGCACAGAGAGACGGCGAATACCGGCTAGTCCTATCAACTGCAAAGAGCACGCCATGACGTTGTGCCTCTTGCGCTGTTTGATTGTCCCATCGGCTCATAACATCGGCCGCGCTCGGACCTAAGCTGAAACGAAGTTATAGGACGATAAGAGCGTGAACCAAAAAACGCCGCATCACGCGTCCCAAAGAAACATAAAGGGGAAGAAAAAACAGAAAAACGTCGGGACGTCAGATGTTCTAACGTCACTACTTAGAGATACGAGACGCCTACCCTAGCGGTGGTGGCATGAATCGGGAACTTTCGATTGTCTTGCGGCGTTGAATGTAGCCGATTTCGGACGTCCAAAGGTGTTTTTCCTTTCTTCGGCACTACACAGAACAAAACAAATCAGGGCGAGGGCGCCACAATAGTGGGAGTCCCAACCAGGTGAGTTTGTACTACCCAAAACGAGGGCGCCACAGTTTGTTCAAAGCTTCAGCGCAGGAGGCCCTATAGCGTGTCAGGAGCAAGGCGTTATAAGAAGTATTTTTGCATGGGTTCGCTGCTTATTTTGTGAGTGCGTGATAGGCTCTTGAATTCTTAGTACTCTTGGATTGCAAGGGACCCTTTGTGGCAACTGAAGTAATCGTGAGGGGAGGAGGTTCATCGCTCTCTTTACGCTATTTATTGGCTGCTGGCTGAAGTTGGGACGTCATACGCCCGCTGCGCTATCCCTTGGTACGTTTGATCCACCCCGTGATGTCATGAGTCCAGATGAGGAGCTACGCTTTGTGATTCGGTAGCCAGCTGCGCGCCGACAGTCGCCCGCAGGCTAAGAATGCTGGACTACGTAGAACTCGCCACCGACGATCGCCTGTGGATTGGGTATGCTGGAGTCTCGACTAAGCTGGAGTCCATCCCCGGCGGTCGCCTGCGCTACATGTATGCTGGATTCAGTACGGCTCGCCGACGATGCGATCGTCTGCGGACTAGGTATGCTGGAGTCTCGACTAAGCTGGAGTCCATCCCCGGCGGTCGCCTGCGCTACAAGTATGCTGGATTCAGTACGGCTCGCCGACGATGCGATCGTCTGCGGACTAACTATGCTGGACTAAGTATGATTCACCACCGAAGGTCGTCTGCGGACTAGTATGCTGAAGTGAGTAAAACTCGCCACCGATGGTTATACCTGCGTACTGAGTATGCTAGACTATATAGGTACCACTCGCGGTGGACAGTCGTGTGCTACCGCAGGCGACTTTTCGCAATTCACCAAGCGGCTCAGAGATACTCGAGCCCATAAACGTGCGATTCAAAGTTCGACGCCTTTGCTCGGCGCCACGAGAGGAGGTGAAAGCGAGCGCAAACACCAGGACCAAGTATGACCCAAGGGACCCTGCGAGAACAAGCGACCGTGGGCCCGCGCTGCGGGCTCCCGAATGACGAAGCGCAGCTCCCCACCTGCTCACGACTTCACGTGGCGGTTTCATAAGGCATCAACGGCGCAGTGGGCGCACGACGTCGCGACTTAATATAGCAGCCAATAGTTGGATTGTAGGGTGCGATAAACCTCCCCTCGTGATTACTTCGGTTACCGCTAGGGGCTCCTCGCAATCCAAGAGCATAAAACCTGGATACAGAGAGTTTCCAACTTCTCGATCGAGGTCACGTGGTTTATGAGCCGCGTTTGCAGTACGAGCTGCGAGGAGGTGCCGAAAGCGTTGATCGTCTGCTACCGTCTCCGGCTTTCCGTCTGCTTCCCTTCTAGCCACGCGAAAAAGGAGCGCATGCGCGCTTGCGACCATCTCCGCAGTAGGCGCTCAGCATTAAATTGCAAACGCTCCCCATGGTTCTAGATAGACCCTCTCTACAATATAGGCTCTCCAGAAGAGCACTGAGGACTCGAGGCACTACACGCACCCTCGAAAGAAGCAGAGCCCAAATGCTTTACTTGAATACATTCAGCGCGCTTTCAGCGCACACACATTTGTTTAGTACAAATGACATTTGTGACATTATGAATGGTTGGCACGAGAGCTTCTTTCCCAAACTTGATCTTGAAAACCCCAGAATACGGGGAAGCATGTTACATGTTGCTTCTTTCCTTTTAAACGATCTAAAATAATTTAAAATAAAAATTAGTGAGGTCGGTAGGGAACTTTATCAATTAAAATCAAAGAACTAATGAAGCTAGGTCAGCTGCAGTGTTTTTTTGTTTTTTTTTTCTGCGGAAATAAACGCTACAGATATTCATTTTCTTTCTTTCTTTTCTGCTGTCAGCATTTTGTAACACTTATTGGTTTGTCAAATGCCAAAATTTCGTCGACTCATTTCGCAATGTCTTTACTGAATGCCACGGTGAAAATCCCCGCCAATTTCACATAAAACACGCGATGCCCGAACAAGTGGTCGGTCGGGTCGGCTCACTCGCGCTGGACTGGTTGTGCGCTCTCGTGACGGGCGCTCTAATAACACGGCTCTTTATACTCCGACGTTGAGCGCGGTGAACGCAGCGTCGCGCAGAACGCGCGCCTTTCATTGGCCGGCAACCAGAAACTCGATATCTGCAACCAATCAGGATCTGTGCGCGCTGCGCTACGCCACGACCGTGAACGTTACGTTGGAGTATAAACGTATACCTTTAACGTCGCGCACTCTAACGTCGCGGCGCTCTACTGTCGGCGCTCTTGTGTTGTGCGCTCCAGTGTTGTACAGCCCATGTCGCCAATCAACGCCGAAAGCGCAACGTCACAGCTTTCGTGCTTTCGTCGTTTTTCTTTGAGCCCATCCTTCGCAGCTAGCACACCGTGACAGTGTGCTTTTAGTCTGTGTGAATATGCTTGCATGCCTTTCAACTTTTGACTGCGCTCTGACTCAAATGGAAACCAACGATAGACCTTCCCAGTACTTATCACAACGGGGGGGGGGGGGGGGGGGCATGCTGAGACATTCACTATACTTCGTTTCACCTTCGGTCCGAGCGCGGATGATGGCATGAACCGAAGGGCCAATCAAACAGCGTAGAAAGTGCAACGTCATGGCGTGCTCTCTGTGCTTGATAGGACTAGCCGGCGGAGGAGCATGCACAGAGACGGCGAATACCCGCTGGTCCTATCAACTGCAGAGAGCACGCCATGACGTTGTGCATTTTTCGCTGTTTGATTGGCCCTTCGGCTCATAACATCGGCCGCGCTCGGACCGAAGCTGAAACGAAGTATAAGCACTAAACTGTGGACGCATGCGCAGTTTCTGATATACTGCACAACAAAGCTACAGCGCATGCTCAGAAGGTGTTCCACGAGCGATCCATTCGGCGCCACCGTCGACGCGCGAGTGCAAAAGAGCAAGAAAAAGTGCACGCGCTAGAGGAGGAGGGAGAGGAGAATATGTCGCTACATTTCTTATTAGTGGTCGCGCCGCTTGGTTAATGCTGGAGGCTCATGGAATATCTGTCTCGGTCGCTATCCACACTCATCTGCGTCAAAGTTTCTAAACTCACCCGATAATGTTGAAGCTTTCATTCGAAGATAGACGACAAGCTTTGCAAGCGATCACCGTAGGAAGGGATTTAAAGTTTTTGAGTTGCATCATTTTACTCAAGGTGTCAAATTAACATTTGGTGTCGCGTTCGCGCATATTCCTCATTTTGGTGAGATGTATCAAATTGTATCATGGTGAGTAATTTTGTAAAGTTTTGAGAAATTTGACTGATGTTTCTTTTGTTCTTTTTTTGCGCAAATTCAAGCACGAAGTATAGTGCGCCAAAATGGGAGTTTGGAAGAAATAGCACAGGCAATCGCATCACTGCTTTCTTAGATGAGGGGTTTCAAGTTTAGATAGACATTTCTATTCCATTTTTTTTTTTTTTCTCGTAAGCCGGAGGGACAACAGTTTCTGGAACAAATTGGGCCCAATTTGATTTTATTTGCTTTCTTTCAGAGCCCCCGTCGTTTGTGAAGGTGAATCCAAAACTGGTTGTCCACCCTGCTGGGAGCAATTTGGTGTTGCCGTGCATTGTCAAAGCGAATCCTCCAGCCAACATCACGTGGCTTAAGAACAACCAGCCTCCAACACGTCTCCTCAGAAAACAGGTAAGTGGTTTGCTAGACTTAAATAAAACCACAAATAAAACAAAAAAGATGGCAATGTCTACACTGCATTCAAAACTTTGTGCAGATTGTCTACAAAAAGTACAAACTATATATGGATGACGTCATGGTGTCGGACGCCGGGAATTATACCTGCATTGTATTCAACTCCCAGGGAAACATCAGTTACACCTACCTGGTAGAAGTCAAAGGTGACCTGGGCCTTAAATGTCTTTGTTCGATTTTTTCTAGCATATTTGTAAGGATAGAAGCTGTAACCTATCCACACTTATGGCTTGCAGAACGAATCCCCCATCGACCGATTTTTTACGACAAGTATCTCCAGAATCAGACAGTCTACATTGGAGAACAGGCACGCTTTGAATGCCGCTTCATCAGTGATCTTCAACCACACATACGCTGGCTGAAACATTATGCAATCAACGGTTCGTTTTTTCATAACGATGAAGAGAGAAGCCCGCGTGTTAAGGTGGTGCAGGTAAGCAACATTCCAAAATAATGGCAGTTTGATACTTTAGCCTCATGTTCTAAGAAAACAAAAAAAAAAAAAAACGGCCGCTGGATTGCCAGGAAAATATGTTTTTCGTGCAAGAATCGTCAAAATTGGGTGCTGGAGAAAATCAGTCATTTGCATGAAGTCCTTATTTCGAACTCTTTATGTCCACATTCCACCTATTGAAAAGCACGGCGAAAGAGCCCAAGCACACACCTGATTTCGCCACACCGCCATCTCTTTCCGCAGGATAAAGTACATCACTATAGCCGCGTTCGATTTACTCACACCTCCTACTCCGGTGCAGAAAAGTGTAGGGCGGTGTACTTCCGGTCGTATCTAAATACGCATACCGGAAATAGAATGCCCTACACGTTTCTGCACTGGCGCAGGAGGTGTAAGTAAATCGAACACAGCTTATGTTCACCGCCACCAAGGCAACGAGGCATCTGCTGGAGACACGCACACGCACACGCCAACGCAGCGTGTGAAGCACGGTGCAAGATACCGTATATATATATATATATATAATATATATATATATATATATATAGGGTGCGGCCGCAAGGCCTAACACACTTGGCACGCTTTCCGAAATTCGAATTCTAAACAAACATACCTGAAATTGGTCACGCGAACGTAGTTCCATCAGAAGTTTTGTGTTTTGTTTTAGAGCTCAATTCTGATGTAGTATATTATTAAAAATCAAGCAAAATCAGAGGCCAAGCATTTCCTATCTCGTATACCAGCCTGTTTGTCGTCAGCACGCTGGTTTATGAGCTCGTTCTCGATTGGCTTACTGAACGAAAATGAAAAGACGCTAAAAACCAATAGCAGAGGCTGGCGATGGGCAAGATAATAGCAATAATTTATACTTTTAACAAAATACACGAACAATGACCACCTGGGAGCAAGCTCGCAAACCAGTGTGCAGGCGACGCATAGAAAATGCACGGACGCCGTTTTTGCTTTATTTTTAATATATTGCCACCTCTGACTTGATCTCTGAAAAAAAGACAAAACGTTTTGCGAACTACGTTCGCGTGCCTATTTTAGATATGTACATTTGGAATTCGAGTTCTGCAAGGCGTGCAAATGTGTTAGTCCATATGGCCGTACCATGTAGGTGAGGACAGCATGCACGGTGAACGCTTCGACGCGATCGACCAGATAAAGTCTCTTGTCACGCGCCCGAGGAGCCTCAGCCGACAACTTCTATGGGCATGTCCAAACAGGAATCGTGAGGCGACATGACTCCGGCAAAAATCGTAAAAATTGAAGCGTCCGGCAGTTCGATGTCTGTTTGAACACCACCGAGCCAAAATCACGATTTTCGTCCTCGCTTCCTCCGCTTTTTGGTGACCTCGGTGCTCGTCCGCCTTGACGTCCCAAGCCACCGACCAATGCTGTCCATCTTTTCTGCCGGGCCCTCGTATCCTTGGACGTGTTCCAAAATTTACTCGATCTTACTGCAGGGTAAGAATTTTGTACCTTTGCGTTCGAAAACCTACCCGCGTCTAGCGTCGCTCTATCTGTGTTATCACGTGACACGACGCGCCGGAGTAGCTCGGATCTGTTTGAGTAAGATTTCGAATACAGCCCTTCCCTTTTCCGTTTTCGGGACCTGAAGAGAAGCGGAGGCCTTGATTGATTGACCGACAGCCAACGGAGCTTGCGAGTGGCTGTCCGGAACCACGTGATCAGCATGCTCAAGGCTCCCGGGGAGTACACGCACGAAATTTGATGGAGGGCACTTTCCCCCCCGGCAAAAAGAACGGACGGAAGGGAACCGCCGTACACTTATGTCGGAGTCGTGTCGCCTCACGATTACTGTTTCAACAAGCCTATATCTGCCGTCCAAAAAAAAAAAAAAAAAAAAAAAAAAGTCATTGTTTGGGCGCGAGCTCTTTCCCCTCTGCTTCAAAGCCTTCGTAAAAATGTCACTGCCGCCGTTGAGGAACGCAACAGTCAATGACGAAGCGGTGTCTAAGAAATACGCGCAGCGCAAGTGCCAAGTTCTACATGACGTGGCGCACCCGGAAAACGACTTTCAAAACAAACTTGTCTCCCATGCCGCGACAGGCTGCCATCAGCTGCAGATCAGCCTCATATCAAAGAGTCATCTGCTGGCGCCACTTGTAACTAACGCGAGGAGAGGACTCTGTGTGGCAGCTGCGATGCGTGCAATGTTGGCACTTATATACTGAGCGCACACCGACGCTTCGATCCCACTTACCCTCGATCCCACAAAAATCGGTTTCTCAACGAATCGTGCTTTGATTTACTGTAGAGGTGCCCAAAGGTGGTGCACTCATTAATTGCGAGTATGAATACATGAAACCTTTGGAGTCAAAAGAAAGAAAATAGAAACTGGTTTTGTCTATGAAAAATTATCGCTAAACCTTTTTTCTCAAAATAATCAAAACTCGCTCTGGGCTATTCTGGCAGTTTATTACTACTGAAAAAAATCGGTGAAGTGGAAAAAAGGCTCCAGGTACACTCAAGCTCTTTTTATGAGTTGTGAATGCGAAAGCATGCATATAATATTTCCCGTACGCGTGTTGGCGCACTGCGGACACGTGGCGCCATGGAATGGCCGGTCGTTGAAACTGACGCGCAGCGTCAGTTTCAACCACCGGCCACCTCATGGCGCTGCGTGTCCGGCGAATGGGAGCCCCGTCGACGCGCGCCAGCCAAAAGGACCGAAGTGTAAAAGGTGCCGTTGGCTAGCTTTGCGCGTGGTTTCATAGCTGGGAGCTGGCTTGACTTGGAGAAAGTATTTAAGGTGCCGTTTGGCGCGGTTTCAAAGCTGATGGCGTCGGCTCGCTAAATGAGACAATTAATGCTTTCGCATTAAAAATACAATTGTCTTACCTATTCTTCGCTTCATTTGGCCCACTTAAGCGCCCCAGTGACAAAATAATTTTTAAGTGTCTATGCGAAGTATATGGAAAACCAAGTTTTTGATTTTTCGTGATTTAGTCTGGCGAGCCGATCCTTCCACAATTTTAGTGAAAGCTTTCACCACCGTCGGGCACCTCTGTAGTAAATCCTAGCGCGATGCACTAAAGGCTGGTTCATACTGCCCCATTTTCTTACGTTAAGTTACGTTACGAAACCTTACGTACAAGTCACCGGGACATCTGTGCTTCATATTAAGCGATGCTACCAGTTCAAGTAGAAAGCCTGACACGCGACATTCAAGACACGAATGTTTTGGTGACTTATACGTAACGTAACTTAACGTAAGAAAACGGGGCAGTGTGAACCAGCCTCAAGAACCCGATTTTTGCGGACCGTCCAAAGTAGGATAGGAGCGTTAGTGTACACTATCTTACTGCATGGTCTGAAGCCAGCAACAGCCGAAGCCACTTTTTAAATTCCGTCTGCGAACCGACGATGGAGTAACAGGCTGACGGTGTCTCTTCTGTATGTTACAAGCTAGGCTACCCCTCGCTTCGCTACGCTGCGCTCTGGGAAAATAAATCATAATCTCAGTCTCGAGCTAGTACCAACCCTTGTCGGAACCACCAAGGGTTCTCCAGGCGACCGCTTTCCCCTCTCACACTCTAAAAAAAGCCCGTGCGTCTACTCTCCCGCACAGCACTCGAAGAGCCAATCACCGCAACTTACGGAGGCAGCTCAGCGAATGACGATGCCGAAACATACGTTTAGACCAAAAAACGCAGTCTGAGTTGTGACATTAAGCAAGGCAAGCGTGACGTTTTGCATTGCTTAATGTCACAACTCAGACTGCGTTTTTTGGTGTAAACATATGTTTCGGCATCGTCATTCGCTGAGCTGCCTCCGTAAGTTGCGGTGATTGACTGTACGAGTGTTGTGCGGGAAAATAGACGCACGGGCTTTTTCTAGAGTGCAGCGTCGCCTCCGCACCGGCGCGTTCGGCATTGGCTAGCGCCGCTGCGTTGACTTCAGCAGACGTTATTCAGAAAATGGCGTCCGCTGTTGTTGGCTTCAGCGTCTGCGCTCGCGTGTGCGCCAATTCAGAAGATGCTTCGTTGTCATA
This sequence comes from Ixodes persulcatus, assembly GCA_013358835.2. Lineage (NCBI taxonomy): Eukaryota > Metazoa > Arthropoda > Arachnida > Ixodida > Ixodidae > Ixodes > Ixodes persulcatus. Next base: position 262,454 of record JABSTQ010005510.1, read on the forward strand.
GTGATGGTGAGCGTACACTCTAAGAAGTGCCTGCGCGTCTACTTACCCGCAAAATAGTCGAAGAGCCAATCTCTGCGATCTACGAAATCAGCTCAGCGAATGATGAAGCGAAGCATCCGTTTAGACCTAAAAATGAAGTCTGCGCTGTGGCATTACGCAATGGAAAGCGTCACGCTTGCATTGCGTAATGCCACAGCGTAGATTTCATTTTTAGGTCTAAACGAATGTTTTGCCTCATCATTCGCTGAGCTAATTTCGTATATCGCAGAGATTGGCTCTTCGACTGTTTTGCGGGTAAGTAGACGCGCAGGCATTTCTTAGAATGTAGGAGACGGACGGAAGTAGACGGCGGTGTGGCGATATCAGGTGCGTGCTTGGGCTACTTGGCCGTGCTTTTCAGTGGGCTGAAAGTGAACAAAAAGAGTTCGATGTAACGACTTAACGAAGATGGAAATTTTTTCCAGTGCCTAATATTTTTACGAGCCTTACACGAAAAGCATTTATTCAAGTCAAAATTTGGAACAATTTTTTTTTTTTTTTTTACGGCAACATGTGGCTAAATTATTGATGTGCCAGAGTATTAACCTTAGCTTTCAAAACACTCATTCTCATAAGCTTCCGCTATCTTTCTTGCGTCAATTGGGGTGAAGGAGTCGGTAAGTAGTTGGGTAACAACCTACTAATGCGCAGCTAGAGGAGCGAAGGTTTTCATTAAGCATATGAAAACATGAAACTAATGTCACCTTTTTTTATTTTTTCTCAGAGCACGGACCCAAACGTTACTGATCCCCATATCCTAGTGATTGACAATGTCACAATAGAGGACGAAGGCTGGTACACATGCTTGGTTGGCAATAGCGTAGGCATCAGCAACAAGAGTGTCTATTTGACTGTTGAGCCATGTAAGTAATAATCCTCTTAATCACAAATGTCAATGCCATGTATTGTCTAAAAGGCCACTGCACATATATATATCAATACTAGTTAGGTTCCTCCAGCATGACATACACCTCCTTTCCAGTGCCTCAACCTGAGCAGCCAAACAAAGCCTGGAACATTCTCAAGCACCCATGGCTTCTTGTTCTTGCAATTCTGCTAGGACTCAGCGTTGTTGGCGTACTTGCGGCCCTACTTGTGTGCCGTTCCATGTTCCTATCGATGCAGCAAAAAAAGCTTGACCTCGCTCGGAAACAAAACGTGGTCATCAGGAAGAAAGTAATTCTTGAGAGGCAGGTTTCGGTGAGTATTTTCTGATTGACTGAGTAAGAATAGTCTTCAAATATTTGCCCCAAATATAAATTTCTTTGCTTAATCCCATATTTTCAAGTGTAACTGCTACGCACCCAAAATGTTTGTATGACCAGCTAACACTTACAATAATGATAGCCTGTTGGTATGGTCAAGTTGATTGCAGAAATAATTTACAATATGCATTATACTTTCAGGCAAAGATGTGTTGTATGTGTCCCATTTGTATCATTCGTTCGTCTCCGATTTAAATTGTGTGGCATTTAAAATAGATACTGCTTTTTGATAGCTTGTATTACTGGCAGTAAAAATAAGTTGAAAAATACTAGGTATGCCATTAAAGTGCAACATTGGTTTGTAACAGGACTCTGGGAACTACGAGGACTCTTCCATCGCACCTCTCGTAAAAATTGACCACCAGAGAGGTTTGATGTCCCCAGAGTTGAACACGGTGTGTGAATACGAACTGCCACTGGACCCTGAATGGGAGTTTCCCCGAGAAAGGTATGAAGCAAAAGATAATAAAGACTGACAAAGGATCCAGTGTTTTATTTGTTCATGTCTGAACAAAATGTTTTGTCTCAATTTCCAGGGTCATTTTGGGAAAGCCTTTGGGAGAAGGAGCGTTTGGTCAAGTGATCAAAGCTGAGGCATACGGACTCGGTGACAAAGAAGGACCAACAGTTGTTGCGGTCAAAATGCTAAAAGGTATTTGCTCCCTTTCTTCAACAGGATGGTACCAGACTTCACTGTCTGCTGGAAATAACTGGCAGGTGTAATATACGTTGTATGTCGTCTTGGCTGCCATTCAGCCTGACTCATCGCTGCACAGCTCTGTACCGTGAGGTGCGGAGAGGTTGGGAAAACGCGGCTACACGATGAGGGAAAAAATCGCCCCTTTTTTGTTTTTATCCAACGCAATGGCGCCATCTATTGGGTAGCCCCGGCACACTTCCGGTTCACGTATATTTCTTAATTTTTTACTCATTTCTTCATCATAAGGGTGAATTAAGTCGGGCAGTGCTATAAGTGGACATTTCCAGAAGATAGCGTGTATATTTGATTTCGCAAGTACTGCAAAATCCACCGTCTAGTTCAGAACCGGAAGTGGTTGGGGGTTATTTGCACACTGGCGCCACACGTTTCAACTCACGCGAGAAAGAGCGAATAAAGGAGCGGAGCAGCATTGCCTCGGATATAACCTTTTAAAGGTGTAATTCTAGCAATAAGTACACTTCTCTTGCCACAGGATTCTTGGGGAACACCCGCGTTGACTTGTTTTCCGGAAGTTTTAAATTAGCGCGATAGAGCAAGCAAGTGCGAGCGCAGGGCCCTGCACTGCTGCTTTCCTGTGGCACGTGTGTGCACAAAGGAGAAACACTACCATCATCTTCAAGGAGTAACTTGATATCAATTTATTCGCATATTGGATGCATTTAGTTTTCAGTGGCAAAGTTGAACAGTACAACCACAGCTGTGACACGAAAATATAGAGTTGCCTTTTCTGTATTTTTCCGCATGCTTACTGCTGACCGGTGTAAAGCCTGGTTCAGACAGTTGCGTTTGACTGCGTTTGACTGCGTTGCGGCTTCGAGAAACCAGGACATCCCTGCTGCTAATATCGCGTGCCAAGCAATTCCTTGAATTGGATTCCATGCTTCGTATGAAGCGTGGAATTCAATTCAAGGACTCATCTTGGCACGCGATATGAGCAGCAGGGATGTCCTGGTTTCTCGCAGCCGCAACGCAGTCAAACGCAGTCAAACGCAACTGTCTGAACCAGGCTTAACCAGTCAAGCTGCCTACTGCAGCTTTTTCTCCTTTGGGTCTCCCGTTATTAGATGGAAATAAAGTTATTATTATTGGAATGCATAGTTTGTGGACGTTGCGGCCCATCACTGCGCAAAAAAACGCGCGCTCGGCGCCCGGCGCGCAACGTGCGCGTGAGCCACGATGGCCGGCAGCTGAACGATAAAAGTGTGGCTTGGTATTTGCCTCGTTGGTCTTTCTTGCGGGTGAACAGTACGCACCGAACCCTACATTATTTTGGCGCTCCAAGCGAGCCCTACTGCTCTCCCGCGGTTTGTTCCACGTTCACGGCCAACGTGGGTTCGGGCCCCACGTTGGCCGTGAATTTCTGCAGCACGACCATGGCGATGACCGTCTTTCCCGTGCCCGGTTATCCAGCGATGAGAACCACCCTCCCGACAAGTTATATATAATTATTACTTCCTTAGTCATCTGTCTAAGCAACTCAATGTATACAATACAAACTGAATCAGTTGCATATAAATGTCCAAATTAAAATTTAAAAAAAGTAAGATTCCGAAAACAGAAGTAAATGCTTTTAAAGTTGTTGAAATGTGCGTATGCGCGAGAGTGGGGGGAGGTGTTTCCTCTAAGTACAAACAGGAATCAGCTGTGCAAAATGACTTTTACCACCTTCTGAAGCTAATATTGTGAATTTTGGAGGGCACTTAGCAAATGGTTTTAAATAGGAGGATGCTACAAATATAAAAAGTATTATGGTGTATCTGATCCTTGAATTTTCGAAGCAGCAGCATGCGCCCACCTCTCAGGCAGTGCCTTCGTGCGGGCCACATAGTCATGGCATGCCACACTCCATTTGTGCCTTCGGGATTTGATCACGAGCGCTATATTGAGCTATTATAAAATTTATGCATAAAATGCATTACTCATAACTTGACCTTTTTCAGATGGGCACACAGACAGCGAAATGGCTGACCTGGTATCTGAAATGGAAGTGATGAAAACGATTGGAAAACACATTAATATTATCAACCTTCTTGGCTGCTGCACACAAGATGGCAAGTACTTAAATTTAAAGTACAGAAAGAGCAAAACTGCAAAACAATAGGTGTAGTTCTGTCAAGGCTTTGCAATGTTTTGTGATATTGCCAGGAATATCAGCTTAGCAGCCACAATAGAAACTAGCAAGTACTACTTTATTTTTATGCAGCTAGTATTTCCGCTTTTTATTAATAAAGCCACTGAGTGTATTTTCTCAGTGTCTGCGAAGAGCCGATTGCTTCTTTAGAAGAAGCCCGGCAAGTGGCGAAGTACCAGTAACACTAGTATGCAAAAGTGTAGCCTGTAAGGGGGCGCTGAGCCTATTTTGAGTGACCAGAAAGCAAGTACAGATGGTTTTCGAGTCCCAAGGTTATTACCTCATCATCTATTGTCCTGGTTTCTTAAGTGTCAATATATTGGCCTCTATACATGTTTGGCGCATAAGTTAGCGTGCAGAGTTAGTTCAGAAGAAGCTAATACTATATGCTGCACAACACGAAAGCATACGTTAACTGCTTCAGCTTAGGGTTAGGACACCACCGAAACAGTGGGCATCCAACTCGTGCGGCTGACAATAGCAACGACTGATAAGAAAAGCTTACCGTTTTGTTATCTATTAAAACAACTATTCAAATACAAAGAAAGATTTGTAATAAGTGTCAATTCTTCACAGGACCCCTTCATGTGATTGTCGAGTACGCTGCCCATGGCAACTTGCGCGACTTCTTGCGCTCACATCGTCCGAGCTCTGGTTACGAGCAAGCCATTGGGGCTGACTTGAAACCAAAGACTTTGACGCACAAAGACCTTGTTTCATTTGCCTACCAGGTTGCACGTGGCATGGAATACCTGGCTTCCAAGAAGGTATGCAAGCATAGAATCATACATACATTTCCTCTTAAGTATTAGTTGTAACATGTAAGGCATCATATTTGTGTTTTACATGATGTGCTGTTTACAGTGCATCCACCGTGATTTGGCTGCGAGGAACGTCCTCGTTGTCGAGAACAAGGTTCTCAAAATTGCAGATTTTGGTCTGGCACGTGACCTACACAACATTGACTATTACAAGAAGAAATCCGATGTAAGTACTGGGCATTGTCAAGTCCAACAGATGAGGGAATATAAGCTGCCTCGAAAACTGCAACATTAAAATAAAATTCCAGGGACGTCTCCCCGTCAAATGGATGGCACCTGAGGCACTTTTTGATCGGGTGTACACTTCTCAAAGTGATGTGTAAGTCACTAAATTCGAATCCATGCAGTGCACCCAAAGTTAAATGCAACCTTTTCTTTTTTGCAACAGCTGGTCATACGGCATTCTGCTTTGGGAGACCATGACACTTGGGGGTACACCGTATCCTTCTGTCCCCATTGAGAAGCTCTTCCAGCTGCTAAGAGATGGTCACAGGATGGAGAAGCCGCAGGGATGTTCCCTGGACGTGTGAGTGGGTTGTCTGTTGCAGTATTAGTATGACAAATCCGTCTGCAATGCTTTCATGTTGACAAAGTTGTGTGCACGGTATATACATGCGTGTTGACCATACTGCAGGTACATGATCATGCGGGAATGCTGGCACCAGTCTCCGTACCAGCGGCCCACTTTCACAGAGCTCGTGGAAGATCTCGACCGAATCCTTACATCTGCTTCAGATCAGGTGAGATCAAGCGGTACATTGCATTGAAAAATATATGTTTCATGCAGAAGCTTTATATGTGTGCAAAATGCGCAGTGCACGACTCACATCACTGAGAAGGCATTCAACCTTAAATTTGAGGGGCGAGTAAATGTTTGTAATGCTCAAAATCATCTTGCATTTAATTAAAATTTAAACATAACGTATTTGGAATCTTTTGATGATGATGGCATGGAAGTCTACATTTTAAATTTAACCAAAATGTCAAATAAATACCATTGAGGTTACACTTAAATGCAGATAACTTTATAACACAAAACTTTCCGGAACTGGGCCTCTGTGGAGTGCCATGCGGCATCAGCGGGATGCAGTGAAGCCCACTTTGCTGCAATTTGTTGCTGCGATTGCTTTTGGGCTTGGGCTGGAAAAATAGAATAATGAACATAATTTTAAATTACGTACATTATAACATATAAAGCTTCCCTGCTTTCAATTATTTAAAGCTTTCAATTAGTTTTTTCAAATATTATTTTCAGGGCACCTTCAATGTTTATAAGAGCTTTCAGCTTAAAAAAGTGACTTGTTTTCTTGCAAAATACAGGAGTACCTGGACCTCACAATTCCTGTGCTGGACACCCCACCAAGCTCATCGGAAAGTGAATCGTCGCTTTCCTTCGTGACCCCACAAACGGCAGTGTAACGTCATGTCGCCAAGTGCCAACACTCCCAAGCCTCGCAGCTGTTCCCAGCGCCTGGACAGTGGAGCGAAGATGCTTATCCGACGAGGCTTTTTCAGCTTGAAACGGACCTGCACAGGCTCACAATCTGGAGTTCAGGAAAGATCAGTGCAGCCCCACCCACAGCATATCAGCAGACTGTGGCAGTCACCCCTTGCTTTGTTAATGCGAAAACGCACCTGAGGCCCTGCGTGGCTCTCCCCAGTTTACAATTTCAAATAAGAACTTGACAAGTTCAGTCGTCGGTTAGACAAAAACCATGAGTAAGAGCTACATTCAAGATGGCTTTGTTATTCTTCAGTATTCAGTTTAAGCTTCTTAAAAACAAACAAATATCAAAGGTTGCCATTGAAAGCCCGAAATCCAGGCTTTATGTTCTGTATTGCTTGTTCAACCAGTTATGTGAGATATTCAAGAATGTACAGAGGAAAGAGAAATTGACTCCAATGACACTACGATGACTGCAAGTGGGTGCAACTACACAAGAACCAGTGACCACAAACTTCCTTGGGGTGTGCCCCGAGTATGCAGCATGCAGTGGAAAGAGCAATCAATGTGTAAATGTGAAACGTCCAAGGAATGATTCAGCGGTGACACATCTGGAGGTTTTTTCCACCAGAATCTAAGAGTACTAAGCGGACAAAAAACTCCGTCTGCTATATTTGTGTGTACATAATGTGTAGTAGGTTACAAATGAAAGATTACCACCAGAGAGTGAAGTTATTAAATTCAAAAGCTATGTTTTGAAATTATGACCTTTTCAGCCTAAGTCCAGGCGCAGCCGATGCTACGAGCGCGAACATGTGGCCCAGAACAGTGCTTGCACTGCACGAGCGCCTGTGCTTACCAGGGACGCTGAAAGCCCGGAGCTCGCTCTCGTAGCCTCTGCTACGCTCTCACTTAAAGTGAAACGGAGTATAGTGCTGATACTAAGTGAAAATTTCTCACAGGGGTGGGATGCGATTCCTTGTGAAAATGATAAATACAGTGGTTCATCATTCGGGCCATGTGAGCCTTCAACAACATTTAAATGATACAGCACAAATGATTTTGAAAAATAGAATGACAGCTTCTCTTGTTTTATTTACTTTATATCCGAGCTGAGCAGTAATGATATTCATCATTTCAATGCAGAGCCATTAAAACCATAAAAATTAAATTCAGTAATGTTCAGTGAACTCACTACATGTTAAAGGACTCGCGGGCCTCTTAAAAAAAAAAAAAAACGCTTAAAGTCGCAAGTTCTAAATTGAGATGCAGGACAGAAACTTTACTTCCAGAGCCTTTTAAGGGTAAAAGGCAGCAAATGGAATACAAAACAATGCCACAAAGCGACTGAAAAAGCACGACGATGTGTCATGTGTAATGCGTGCTAGATTGCATCACCCTGGTGAACCTAACCTCTTGACAGGCACCTGAGTGATAGATAAACTCAGAAAAGTAAAAAGGAAGATTCTTTTTTTGGCAATTGAATTCGGCAAAGGCGCAAGAATTTATAATGGTTTCAAATCTCTAGCGTACATGGGAATCTTCTTACAGCCTGCTGCACCATTGTTGTGAAAGAATGCTGGGCCACTATGCCAGCGGCAAGAATTAAGAGTGTACAAGTCTGTAAAATCTGTAAATAGCTTTGTATAAGACGCACACTGCATGTTATTTATTCTGTAAGTATGTTCCTTTTCAGGGATTCTCATTGACATATGCAAAGGTAGAGCAAATCTTGTGATATTGATGTAAAACTGGACAATAAGTGGGCAATATGCTCTTTGACATTTCAGAAATACAAAGACATTGATTTCTTAACGCGTGATACCAAGAAGTCTATTTTTTTAAATCCACGCAGTTAAGTTAACTCCTCATTATAATTCCAGTTCGATAAATAAAAAGAAAACAATATGCTATGTTTTAACTAACTTATGAAAAAATTACTAGGCTCATGCATATGCAACAGGAGTTGTCGCAGTATTTTATACTAGTGCATAAAATTAAACTTTAATTGCATTGTAAATATATATTTATTGACTACTATACAGGTGAATCAACAGTATTAAGATACAGTATAGACAAAAAAGAAGAAAACAATATGAAAAAGTAGTCATTTGCTCCTAGCCTGCATATTATCCAGTCGGTACAGCAATCAAGGTTCGACAAAGTGAACACAAAGTGCACATGTCAATTCCACCCGTGGAAATGAGACTCCCACTTGAACAAGTCTCTATCTTCTCCTATGCTTGTAAGCTGGACAGAATGTGAAAATATTCCTTGGTTTATGTATGAAATTTGTCATTAGCCAAGACCTTTGCATCATAAGAAGTTCATCTTTGTTCACAGAGTACAAACTATATTTTCATGCTCATTTTCTGTTGGCATTTATGTACATACCCTTTGCTGTTCATCATTCTTACAATTCCTGTATCTAAAATAAATGACCACCATACCTAATACGCCAGTATGTTGAGTGTTTCTTGCGAGAACCCTGATAACTTTTCTACCAATACGATTTTGAAGATTAAGAAAGAATGCTGGCACCCGGCAAGATAGCCTCACATGCTTGTTACCTGCATGAACATTTCAAATGGCATTAAAAAAAGGTCCATATAAAACTGGTAAGGCAATCCACGTTACGTGAAACAGAGCCACAACATGCCAGTCACCCAACCACCCAAAAATAGTATTTAGCCAAACGTTACTCGAAATGTTCGCATAACAAGAAATTATAACTCTCGCGGGTTAAGCCTACCCTAGTAGAATATTTCCATTTTGTCTTTTTACAAAACTAAAAAAAAGTATCTTAGGCGGAGACTACTAAACATGACGCCATGAGTTCAGCTTCTGTTTGGGAGATTTTTGCTTTGCAATCTTTATTCCAGATGCATAGGCCGTTTTTGGCATGGTTCTTTTATGTGTAAATTCCCGAAGAGTGCGATTGGGTCACATACATAATGTACAAAAAAAGATTGCGTTACTACCTAAACATATGTTAACTTCTAATGGGTTTACACAAATAATAAGCAGAATAAAGTTGGCACCTCATACCTTTCATATGAGCATAAATTGTGCTAAACGTGGTGGTAAAATAATACAAGCGTGCTGTCTGTTGCGTATGCTTGTCAGATATTATTTTGCACATCAAGGACTGAAGAAATAATTTTGCTACTCACGTGTGCTCCGAAATCGTTAGGGCTGTCGAACATGTTACTCTTGTTACAATTTATTATCTAGAAAATATTGGTTGAAGAGAAACTACAATGATACTGTTACACGCACTAACAGCAAACAGTGGTAGATACATAGTACAGGCATTTTTTTATTGCACAATGAATAACGAAAGCACGGGTTTAAATACTAATTTACAATAAGAAAAACAATAGATGAGACATTATACAAAGCAATGTGCAATTCGGGATTTTTTTTTTTCTGAAGGCATGCAAATTGTAACCTCATAAAATAGAGTTAAACGCCTTTATAAGGAAATTCGAAGGACCGACCAAAACTATCGTTGTTTAGATCACTTCGTTGTAAGAAGCGCGAAAAATCTAACATGCACAACCGAGACTGATCTATCGCCTAGTGGCGTATCTGCGCGACATTCGAGCTGTTTTAGAATTTACTGAATAGGTTTACAGGGTACCGAAATTTCTCTACAGCGCACAAATTCACCCATATTTTTGCCGCCATCTTGGAGTGTGCATAGTACACATTACCATAGCTCTACGCTTAACTCGCCGTTGCCGTTGTCGACAGGTTTCTCAGCTAAGCGTGTGGTGCTGTGCATAGCCTCCTTAAATAATTTACAACATAATTTGCATTGCACACTAGCTGGATACCGAACGATTATGGAATTGAATGAACATGAAAAAGAATATGGCTTGCATTCACTTTTTTTACAGTGACTGTCCCAACTGGAATTATACACGTACAGTGATCATAAAAAAGTGGACTACGGAATAATAATGGATATGAACTGGTCAGGGGTTAGAAAGAAGCGATGCTGCCTGAACTATATTTTTGTAATGGGATCCTGTGCATGGGATAAGAGGTTCAATTAACATTAGAAATTCGACAAAGGAGCGTGTGTATCTTGGCATTGGGAGTGTATGGGAACACACCATATGAGAGAGTAAAGGGGGAGAGGGGTGGGCGTCCATTAGGAGCAGAGAGGGAATTAGTAAATCAAAATTTGAGCAAAGGTAACTGAAATGGAGGATACACGGTAAGCACGGAATTACATAAGCAATTATACATGAAAACATTTAAACACAAAATGGAGGAACCAAGCCCGAAAGTTGACAATTAAATACCTACACAGTAGTGATAGGACTGAGTAGACTAGGTCCGTGGAACAAGGAGTAAAATAAACAAAATGACAATACTGACAAAAGAAGAAAAATCATTTTTTTAGCATTTTACAGGTTACAAAAAAAAAAGGACATCAGAGAGGAACAGGTGTTTGATAAGCTGATTACTGTTTGAGGTAAAAACGGAAGTGCTAATGGCAGAGTTATATGACTCAATTTCAAGAGTTAGACACATATGTGTCAGATACCATAGCGACAGCGAGGCGCAAGCACTTCTGGTTTTGAAGTGCACGGGGCTTCGTCCTACATTTCCCTGAAAGGGTAACGGATTTAGAGGGAGCGCAGGGCTTTGATAGCGATAATAGAAAAAACGAAGAAACAAAGGATAAAAATCGAAGCAATAAAGTTTGAAGGTTGGCGCAGAGTGTATAGAGAAGCGTTATAATATACAAAGTTGGTTGGGTAGAGGATTTAACGAGAGACGGATTTTACGGCAACATTTAAAGCCGAGGGGTGTAAATTGTTTTAGGCTATTTGGCGCAAGCTACCGTCGGTACAAAGCCTATGTTTAATACTAACCATCCATTCATCCATCCTATGATAGAAGACATGTTTGATGGACGGGCCCTGGTCGTAAGTAACGCGTGGCAAGAAAAAAAAAAAAAAGAGCGGATTGAAGAGGACATCGATGAACAGAAGCGGCGGCCCTCTGAGGCTCAGCTTGTTCGCCGTGCCCATGAGGCGCCGGAAAAGAGAGGACAGCGCCTTTGGCTAGGGACAGAGTGGCAAGGTGGGCTCGTTCTGCTACGACCAAGGGCTGAGTGTAGGAAGGAGGTTCGTCTCCTTTATTCAGTGGAATATTGCCTTCAAAGATTAAACGTCGACATGCTCCCGCATGTCGACGTTCCTTACACAGAAACAAAATGGGGTATATTCTTACAACCCTTGTCACATATACAAGACACCCCAAAACTTCAGTTCAACGTACAGCGCACTGGCGTTGAACTGACGGTACCAACGTTCACGAGTGGCTTGATAGCTCGAGTTGCACAACTTATTAAAATAGGTGCTAATGTACGTGTCTGACTGCAAAAACAAAAAAAAAGTAATCGTTTTTTTTTTTGGCTTTACTGCAAAACCTTAGTGGTTTTATTTCTGTAGTCTTTAATACGTACTTTAGCTGTTTAATATGTTATATCACACCGTCATCGAGCCTCTGGTAAAACATGGGCTGCCAGTTCGACGTCAGTGCGTTGTAGGTCGAACTGAAATTTCGGGATGTATTAAATATGACAGGGGTGTCATGGCTACACTTTTTTTTTAGAGTGTACTTTCATCAGAGGATGGGAGGAAGTATGGTGCACGTGCGTTGCGGGCCTTCACCACCGGGAGAAGGGGGAGGGGGGGGGGGCAGTATCGCTGGTACAGAGATGTGGCAAGGTAGGAAATCACACCCAAACAATGCGCTGAAATTTCGCGTTTTTTTTTTTTTTTGTTTTTTTTGTTCTTAGTACGCCGTAAATTTCTGTGCGTGCTTTATATTTCCTCGTGAAACAGCTCAACGGGACATGAATGAAGTAAACACGAGACAGTGTACAGCGCTGTTTTATCTTGAAATGTTCCTCAGCCAATTAGCATAAAAAAACAAAAGCTTTTCAGCACGCTGGCTTTTATTTTTTATAAAATGAGTTGATTTAGTAGTTTGCGTTCGATGATGTTTTGGAAAGTTTCGAACTGGAATCATATTTATTTTCTCAAATGAAGCAGTTAATCGGTAACTTTGACTTTGTTATCTAGCTAAATGGCATGCTCTTACAATCCCTGACGTCTGCCGTGGCTGGAAGTTTGTTCCCGGGTATAGAGCTTTATTTCTTAACCATTACTCTATTTTAGCGATTTTTGAGTCTTCGCTGAAACATCCGGTATCTACATAATCGTGATTCCAATCATAGGCGCTAGAGTAATCGTACAAATGTAGGCACTCACTAAAGCAGTAAAGTCTTAAGATCGAAAGTGGAATTTGCGGTTTATACATTGCAATGCGACGAAACGCGTTACTACCGACAAAACGCCGTACATGACTATGATAGCTGCTGACCGGTTTGCGACACGGCAGTGTCATTCCATGATCTCTGGTAAGAAAGCTAATAAAATTAAGCGCTTGTTTCCAACAAAGGCTGTCAGCCTGAAGGGATATCCCATGAGTGCGGGGCACTACTGCCGGTTCGACGACTTCAGGGGACAGTGCCGGACGGGCTTCCTTCAGGCTCCAGCTGCTTGGGAACACCTGTGGCCGCTTCATGTCGTTTGCTGAAAGCACAGAGAACACATTCCAGAGTTTTGCTATACTCCATCTCAGACCGCAACGGACGTTACAAATACCTTCGAAGCCAATTCGCGGCAAGCGCGAACTACAGGCGGCACTTTTCTATCTATAAATGCCTATCATCATCATCGTTTATGACGTAGCAGGTAGAGGGACCTGGCAAACAGCTTGTATAGGTCGTTTCATGCGCGTTGCACAATGCGAAAAAAAAGCATGTTTTACGTGTTTTTTTTGGGGGGTGGGCGATATTTGTAATATAACATTTTATTGTATAGCTTGTTAACACGTGCACACGTTCTAAGCTAACACTTTTGGTGCTGAAGTGTCGATGTCCCGGGATAGTCGTTTACTTCTCCCTCAGCAGAGAGCGCTGGATAATAATAATAGAATATCCAGCGATTTACCCCATTATCTAACACGGTGAACAGGGTGTAATTTTTATTAGTAGGCCTTCCCAACAGTCAAGGACATAGTCCACTTGCGCCATCTATCTCCAGACGCCGGTACCCTGTAGAAATTTCAATGGGAAAATTTGTGTTTCGCCATAAAATAAAAATGCGGGCACAGTTATCAAAGCGCCTCCAGACATGGGTTCATGATGGACGTTGACATCGCCTCGACACAAAAAGAGCCTATGAAAAGAGTGGAAAGTAGTACCAATGCGAGTGAAATGCTGCTCAGTTTGTATGGGAAATCTCGCAAGAGAGACGAACCTTATGGTATTAAATTAATCTATACTCTGTTTCACAATATCTTGGCGAACTGTGGAGGCTAAGGCCCCGCTACCCAATAAGAGCGTTGGAGCGAGGCACGTGACCCGAAGTCACGGGAGCATTTGTGTCACTACGCCAAATGCGAGGCCCGGAGGAACCGGCTTTCGTCTGCTGGTCAAGAGTCGTCTGCTCTGAAACCAACCAACTTCGGATGAACGTCCACCGCTGCAACATTTCCGTCCGCTAGAATAGCGAGCACTTCGGGAACAGTTTATGAGACAACCGTATACGCTCAATTTAGCCGCGAATCTGTGACGGGTGTTAATGCCAGGGCACGGTGCGATGTTTTGAGCGAAACGGCCGATTACACGCTGCGATCGCCGACGATCGCCAACGTCCACGGCGCTACAAAGAGAAAAAACTCGACAGCGGATATGGATGTGGCGTCACTTTTTGGTAAATATAATTGAAATTCATAAATTTGTGATTGTTTATATTTTATTCTTTATATCTTCTCGTTATAGATGGAATCGCGCGCGTTCAATTGCCGCTAAAAGAAAACGAAGCCAGGACTACTTTTCGTCGCGGACGGCGCTGTTGCTGTGGCTGTAACGAGGCCCTCGTGGCCTCGACCGTGGAGTGTTATCACGTATCTTGCCCGGGCGCTCTTATTGGGTTGCGGGGGCCGCAGCCTCCACAGTTCGGCAAGTTATCGTGAACCGAAGTATAAACCTTTGCATCGCTTATCACTCGAGCGAAAAATGCTGAGTCACTGAGCTGTGAACGCATGGGCAGCGTCCGATATACCGCACAGCAGATCAACAGCGCATGCTCAGAAGGCGTTCCACAGCCCAGCAGACAAAGATGGCAGCGCGCACAAGGCGATTTTGGCAAAGGTCTATAGACCCCTTTCGAAATTCGCGTGCCGATTAATGGAAGGTCGGAGCCACTGCACAATGGTGGAACAACTGACATCGTGGAACGTGCAAGGCGAACGTCGAAGGGCGGCCAACGCTAGGCGTCTACGAGCCAATCAAACAGCGTCGAAAGTGCAACGTCACTGCGCTCATCACCTTTTCTGTGGGTGTGTTTTTCTTCTACTCCCACCAAACGCATAAAGTCTACCGTCGTACCGTGACGTTGCGGTTTCAGTCCGCCATTGTGCAGGAATTCTACAGCTGCCAACAGAGGGCAGTATTTGGAAAGGGGTCTATAGACTGACACGCTGTTTCCAAACAAGCCCGCGTTTGCCCACACCAGGTGTGGGCACTGCGCTTGCGCAGAAGCCGAATTCAGGAGGAGTGAAGCGTCTGCGCATGCGCAGTGCCGTCGATAGCGCCACCGTAGCTGCGTGACGTCAGGGCCGCGTGGGGGTCTAGGCAGACCCCTGGAAAAAGTAAGCTTTGATTAAGGAGGCTGGGACTATGCGCGTCTCCTTTAGCCAGGAAGATTCACAGTAATCTCATTCATAAAAGTTCCTGGACGCATTTTGCACGCCATACCTCCACGAGTCGCACCGAGCGACCGTACTCAGGGTGATATGCAAGGTTTAGGCACCTCACGATGTTACGCGTGTGGCGCAGGGGTTATCGCGCCGGGCTTGCCTTCCGCTCTCCCGGGTTTGAACGCACTCAAGGTCTTACTCTCTTCGGTGCATAGCGATGCTATTGTGGACCATCAAGGCGTAAACAAATCATTACTTCTTCTTTTCACGCTTTTTAAAATATATATTCTGACTAGCAGATTAAGACCTCGTTTCCTATATAAATATGTTTTGAACATCATTAATGACGATTTTTAACTACGTATTTTAATTTTTTTTTTTTTTTGTAGCGTGAGTTACACTGGCCGAGGTTGAGCAGTTTCGCGTGGCTCCTGGAGAGCCGTGCTGCGCATGCGCGAGGAGCAGTGACGTCACACGGCGCACAGCAGGCGCAAAAAAAGTCAAATTCGGGGGTTTTACGTGCCAAACCAACGACGGGCATCTGGCACGCCCCAGAGGAGGACTGAGGATTAATTTGGATCACCTGGGGATCTTTTGACGTGCAACCGAAAGCTCGGTTACACGGCGCCTCCTCCGCAATAAGCCTCCGTCAGATTGCGGGCACCTCGGCCGGGATTCGAACCCGCCACATGGGGATCCGTAGGCCAGCGCCAGCTGTGCAGCCGAGGCGGCTGCACAGCTGGCGCGCCAGAGCCGCCACCGCCGCGCGCGCCTCGGCGGTCTGCGCATTCCAGAGGAGTGACGTCATAGCCACGGCAGACGCACTGGCGCCGCCGCGTGCCCAGCTGTGCGCCTCCGTCGCGCAGTAGCCAAGTCTGACGCTGCACCGGAGCCGCTTGATAGCGCCTCTCATTTTGTGCGCATGCGCAGAGGTATCATTGGGGGTATACATATAGCGTGGCGTTTACCAATGTGGTATAGCCATGGAGAAGGAGAGCGAAATTGCTGCACATCGGATCCCGAAGTAGTCACATAATGCGCATACCGTGTGTGTGTCATTGAAGCAGCAGTAAGCATGATAATCAAGCTAATCCTAGAGAACCAGGAAAGCTAAGAACACCCACTGAACCTAAGCTCACGCTGCGTATATCCTGGCATAGCCGAGCTATTTTTTTTTTTTTTTTTTTTGTTTGTAAACCAACTTATTTGACGCGATTTCAATAGGGTGTGCTTTTGGGGTCTCCGTTTTCTCGTTTTATATTTTTGAAAAATCGGGGATTAAAAGTAAGCAGAGTAGATTGTTGGGCTAGTTGGTTTTGGAACTTGGAATACATTTTAGCGCTCAAAACACAACCCCATCACCCCATCACTAGCCAACCCGATGCCAAGCCTTCCTCAATGACGTGGCCTGGCATCGGGTTGGCTAGTGATGGGGTGATATCAGAAACACGGATGGTATATAAGTGACGTTTCATGTAATAAAATCAGTTGTTAGTAGCGCACTGTGGTGTCTGATTCTCGTCTTTGTGTCCTTGTGTTTTGAGCGCTAAAATGTATTCTAAGATTAAAAGTCGGACGTTATTTTTTATACCTGACAGTCCGTGAGAAATCAGGCTTTGCAAGGAATTCTTCCGGAATTCGGGTCTTGACGGGTTATATTTAGAAAAAAATCTGTAATTTTAAATAAAATTCACAGTAGTTTGTCGGTTTCAATGAGTTATTATTTTTATTTACACTAAGAAAATCAAACAATGTACAGATAACACGCAGAAACATAATGTTCGAGCTCACACGACTTTTCTTGTTTCTGACATTTTGTTTTTACTTATACATGTCTATATATAGATGTCTAAAGGCTCGGCTCCGGCAACACTTTTAAGCATTTCACCCCAACCGTACTCCCCATCCTTCATTTCCCCACAAATGACCTGAGGTCAGGGTAACTAAAAACAATTAAAATACGCAAAAAAAAATTGAATTTACTCTTCAAGTAGCGCAGGTCCTTTTATAACTTAAAACGTTGTCGGCGCGCTATTTATTAGCTAGGGTATCACGCAATAGCTTCATGCCAACAGATCACTGAGTCAGTACTTATCTTCCACGAACTTGCTTCCAGCCTCGAGGTATAATTTAAGCTCGTTTGGAGGTGAATATGCGTCGGTGGGCGCACAAATTAGAAGGTACTTGTGACCTTCGAACTAGTGACTTTGGGGACACATGTAAAATTGATCCTAAAATGCCTCATACATACTTTCTAGACTTTCAGCTGGTTTTCGCCTCCAAGGAAAGTATACGCTTTCAGGAAAAAATTGGGTAGAACCCGGTTTTCCTAAAAATCGTTCCGGGTGCAAAAATCGGAAATATCGGGGTTTACCCGAAAACGTATGACCCTGCATATGATGCATGGTGTTTCTGCTGCCATTCTACTGTCCTATTAAGAAATATCTTGGGGTCCAGATAATATTAAAAATGAGTCAGCATGCACTAGAGTTAAAAAAAGGAGCAGGGGCCATAATATGTTTTTTTTTCTGGTTCGCGTCGCCAAAGTTGAGGACATAAACCGATGTGCGACTACACCCGTTTTCACCTCAAGAACCGAAGTAAAAAAAGTCCGGCTCCTCGCGGAGCATTACTAATTTTCCATTTTGCGAGGAGAAATTATATATATGTAGGTGCATTTTAGATTAGATATATGTTATATAATCAAGACGTATAAGTTTCAAACGCCAAAAGGATCGCTTCTTCCTCCGACAACCAAATCTTGTCAGAACTACTTCGCCCGGCGTATGAACAATGCGCAAAACGTCCTTTTTTCTTGAGGTGAAAACGAGTATAAATATCCGCAAGCTACATATGTATGTATGACTTGCACAGGACGTCTGCCCTTCTATACTCCGTTTCACATTATGTTGTACCGCAGCGAAGGCTAGGAGCGCGAGCTCATAGCGTTGGCAGCTGCCCTTAATGCACGAGAGCTTGTGCCGCCGACATCTGCCCCAGAGCAAGGAGCTCGCGCTTGTAGCCTTTCCTGCGGTACACCATAAGGTGAAATAGGGTATAGTGTCAGAAGCCTGCCGGTAACGCAGTGGAAGGTGCATGTCACGCGTCAACGAGCGTCTCGTGACATGTAAAATACACTGAAGGCTACGCTTTCACGCGTTCACACTTCAACATGAGATGTAGTATTCTGATTGTAGTTTCCCATTAACCCATATGTCTAAACCAGTGTTGTATCAAATACTCAACAAAGTATTTAAGATACTAAATACCAATTTGAAAAGGTATTTAGAGTAGTATTTAAGTTACTTTTATTAAAACTATCTTGAGTAGAGTACAAATACTTTGTAAAAGTAATTGAATTACATTCGAAGATACTCGGCAAGTAGGTTGCAGGTTGGTAATGTAAGGATAAAAAAGTCAAAAGGGAATTCTCTACTTGTGATGACTTTGCTCAAAATCATATTCTGCTGTGATCTTTATGAATTTCAAGAAGCGACTTAGCTGCTGCAATCGAAGTTTACTTTGAAATAATTCTGGACATACAACATAATGGGTACCGAAATATTTTAGAAACAAGGGGGACTCACGTATTGTAGGCATGGCAACTGGCACGCTTTAGTTGGGCGGCAGGCTCGGCTCATGACGCATACCGCAACAAGTTCGTAATATGCCTTGACGCGATTCGGCGGTCTTGACACATATGGGTCATTCCAAGTCAAACGTCCCAGACGTTGCGCTCGACCACTTTCGATTTCTAAAAAAAATGTGTGGCCTTTTGCCGCAATGTCCGCAGCCATGCCCTAAAATAGTTTTGACGGAAAAATGTTTTTGATGACCTGAGCGCGGTTTTAACTTTTAAAAGCAGCGTGAAACTAGGCATCACTCAATGACTGATGAAAAATCAGCTTTTTTTATAAAACACCCAACAATATTTTTGTCTTAAGTTTGCACGGCTTTCGACTTACAATGTGGGTGGGCTTGTGCAGTTTTGTTCAATTTAAATACTTTTTTTTTTAAACACAAGTTTAGTGAATATTTTAACATTTTTATTGTTTTATTAAAAATGTATAAATGCTCCCGTGACTTAATCGAACTTTTTACCGGCTGCCCTGCAGGTATATAATGTATAAAAATTCTTTAAAACCGCTCAATTAAATATCTTGCAGTAAAACAAATTGTGAGGTTGAAAAAATTCGTTTTGACGCATAAACAGCCGCTTATTTGACCCTAAGCTGGTCCAAGTAAAAATACAAAATATGGTTAGTTTGCAAGAACAATCGATTGTCTTTTGATTCTGAAAGTTTGATCAAAGTAATTTTTGTTTAAAGCGAGAAAACAATTTTTGAAGTTGAACTCTCGCACCACAACCCGGCGTCGCTTCTTAACGCCTTTTCGCAGCACAGCTCGCCACCTTCCACGATAGCTGACACGATTAGGTCCAAAGAAAGAAGGGAGTTTTCTGCCGCTTCCCCTGGTCCGTCTTTCCGGCTGCAAGGGAAGAAACGGCGGGTATCGTGTGATTGGAGGTACCACCAGTGCGTAGCCATGGCAGGCCCGTTGTGCCCTTTGTACCTGAGGGCGGCTCCTCACACTCCGAAACGCGATGCCTAATACGGGTCATCAGCTGACGTGGAATTCTACTAAAAGGTAAACGCGACAATATCGCCGCAAAATATAGCCGTCACGCATGCTGCGGTGAAAAGCGGAACTATTCAGCGACGCAAGAATTTGCCATTTCAACGCCGATTAAAACACAAACGAGACGTGAGCCTCCAACGGCGCGCATTCGTTAACACCACATCGCCACGTCGTTTGAGATTACCCGTTCACGGGGCTTTTGTGTTGCTGTTTACATCTTTCCTGGCGTTGACAAGAGAGAGTGATTGCGATGTGTACGTAAGGAACAGCTAGCTTACTAGTGGGTTCACTGACCCGGCTGCGCTAAGCATCTGCTGATATCAATACAGGGGAAGACCACAGGAGGACACCACCGAGCAAAACGGACGAAATAGGGAAAGCCATAAAGCAATAAGAGTGGAAAAAAGCCTCTTCCCACCAAGATGTACCCCCGACAACTCGAGGTCCTGGTGTCTAAATGCGTGCGCACACCGTGACACCATCGCACGCTTTCCGGCCTCGACGGTGGCGTGCTGTGCAGAGATGAGGCGCAAGAAACGACGCCAAGTTGCGGCGCGAAAGCTCAACTTCAAAATGTCTTTTTTCTTCTTTAAAACAAAATTATTTTAATTAAGATTTCAAAAACAAAAGGCAATAAACTCTCCTGTAAAAATCACCCACCCGTATTCACCAGGCGCGAGTAGCGCCTGTTTAACCACTGACTAGTGACGTCATCGACTAAAATGATCACGTGGCGAGCGATAGTCGCCGCTAAGTGAGCGCTTGGTATTCACAGGTCGTGTTTAGGGCCTAGTCGCCCCGCGCGACTAAGAAGTCGACTAGCAAATCTTAGTCATGGGGGAGGGCTAGTTGAGCCGGTGTTTAGCGGGTGACTAGCGGCTCAGCGCCATGGCCGACTCGTATCACCGCTGACCGCCAGCGCTAACGAAGCACTTACTGTCTCGGAACGCTGGGGGACTCATCTAGAAAGAATTGGAGGAGCAAATAATGTGTAAATAGCCATGTTCAGCGGTCAGAGATACCGCTAAATAGATCTCAGCGCTGGACGACGAGAAAAAAAAAAAAAAAAACGCATTTACAGGCGCTTCCATATTTGTTTATGTCGCTGGCAATGCGGCTTCCGTGTTTCTCCCTGGCGTTGTTTTTAAATTTTTCTTTGTAAAACTCTGCCTCGGACATTATGTCTCTCACTGTAACTTTTTTTCCTGATAAACATTTAAAGTTTAGTTTTTATACGATAAAATACCCATTTACGCAGTGGCGTTTAAGTATGCATATGCGTGACCTATCTTCTTACGTCACTTCCGCTTGTTAGTTCTGACTAGATAGTCACCCGCTCACTTTGCGCTCGTGAATACCGCAGAACATAATTGCTCGTTAGTCGCGGATTTCTCGTTTAGCTCACGACTATTTAGTCGTGCTACTAACCTTAAAACGGCGCTAGTTAGTCGCGCCTGGTGAATACGAGTGACCATGTTTCGTACTTTTCTTTGGGCCACCTCAAGGCAGAATTGACGGCTCTTTATACAGCAAAATGCAATTTTGCAGAATTTTTTTTTTTTGCAAGATATTTAGTTGTACGGCCTGAAACCTTTGTTGTGTACAGTATACCTACAGAGCTGTCAATAACATTTTTTAGTCGCTTGCAGCAACGAGATAGTTTGTAACAAAACTAAAATATGCTAAAATGCACATATATTCCTTTTTTTAAAATTGCTTCGAGCATATTAAATTCCATGATCCTTATTACATAGCAATTCAAATACCGTATGGTTTTTAGGCAAAAATATTCTAGTGTTCTGTAAAAAAAAATCTTCTCATCAATTATAAAATGAGTCATAGTTTCACTCCCTTTTTACGAGTTCAAACCGCCATCACCCCATGAAATTTGTTTTTCGTCAAAACTATTTTAAAGATTCACCAGAAACATTACGGTGGAAAGCCATTAATTTTATTTAAGGAATCGGAGGTGACCGTGGGACCTTTGGCATGGCACGGAGAAGTCTACGTCGCCTGATGCCCCCCGTCGTTTAGGCATGGTGTTTCGCGCCGCCCTCGGGTACAAAGGGACAACGGACCTGCTATGGAAGTATAGCTACGCACTGGCGGCGCCTCCGATTATTACATGATACCCGCCGTTTCTTCCCTTGTAGCCGGAAAGACGGACAAGGGGAAGCGGCAGCAAACTCCGTTCTTTCTTTGGATTTAATGCGTGCTGTGCGGCGAAGAGGCGTTAAGAAGCGACGCCGGGTTGTGGTGCGAGGGTTCTATTTCAAAAAAATATTTTCTCGTTTTAAACAAAAATGACTTTGATCAAACTTTCAGAATCAAAAGACAATTGATTGTTCTTCCAAACACACCATATTTTATTTTTTTACTTGGACCGCTTCAGGGGGAAATAAATGGCTGCTTGTGCGTCAAAATGCACTTTTTTGCAACTTCAGTAATTTTTTTTATTATAGACTATGTACCTACAGGGAAGGTGGTAAAAAGTTTTATAAGTCCCGAGAGCAACTAGAAATTGTTTTTAAAAAAATAACAAAAATGCTAAAATTTCGAAAAAAATTGTTTTGAAAAAAATATTTAATTTAAACAAAACTGAACGAGCCCAACCACATTGTAAGTCGAAAGGCGTGCAAATTTAAGAAAACATATTGTTGGACGTTTCATAGAAACGCAGATTTTTTATCAATTATTGAGTGGTGCCTAGTTTCACGCTGTTTTTAAAAGTTAAAACCACGCTCACGCCATCAAATAATTTTTTTCGTAAAAACTATTTCAGGGCATAGCTACGGAGATTGCGGCAAAAGGCAATGATTTCTTTTTTTTTTTAGAAATCAGAGGTGGTCGAGCGCAAGGTCTGGGACGTTTGACATGGAATGACCCATATATCATTGAATATTTCTAACAGCCGAAATAGAAGTTGATCAGGCAGCCAGACTTGATGATGAGTATGCAAGTAAACGACAAACGTGCACGCTAAAAAAATATCGGCTAAAAAAAAACAAAAAAACTTTCAGCTTTTCCATTCTGGTGAAGAAGGAAGACCAGCGGAGCTGTTCAATGAAAAGTAATGGCCGGCCGCAAGCCGGCAAGCCAGAGTGGAAAGGCTGCCGCGATCTATCAGCGACGGCGGCAACCAGATACGTGGCTTGCCGCCGTCGCTCATAGATGGCGGTAGGTGTCCATAATTCGGTGTCTCCATTTCTTTGCGGGGGACGCGATCCTGGAGAAACTAGCCCTAACAGCTCCGCTGTAAAAAAAAAAAAAAAAAAAAAGAGCAGTTTTTGTTGTTGATCAACAACCAAGAGCAGTTTTTGTCTCCCCAGCCAAGGGTGAGAAGAAGCGCCTGTACCTTCAAACTGTAAACAAAAAAAAAAGTATTAGGAAGGTCAAGAGGGAAACGAAAATAACACAAGAGAGACGTGTCCACGAAGCCGCTTTAAATCCCTGGCTTCACCTGGCGGAAAACTGGGTGGGAGGATTCTGAGAATGAAACAATGTGAGCATTCGGAAGGAGATAAAAAGAACGCGTTTGAACGAGTTTAAGAGCAGGAATCGGTGGCCGAGTGGGCTAACCCGTCTCAGCTCGGAGCGTGGAGCGAAAGCTTGCGCTGGGAACCTCCTGGGCTCTATCCGCACCGCCCTCGCCCGTTTCGATCTGGATGAGTTTCGTTCCGGCACGTGTTCGTGTAACCACTACTGCGTGATGCACGTTAAAAACCCCAGGTTGCCAATTGTCTGAGCTCAGACGCTGCCCGGGCAGCGTCCGAGTAGATACGCATATTTAGTGCATCCCCGTGGAGGCAAGGGCTTTGATGTGCCGAGTTGCAGCTGCGCGCTTTCGTTTGACAGGACTCGGGCCGTGGGACTGAGGGAATGGCCTTGAGTCCACCAGTAACGCGTCCTCCCACGGAGGGGCCTGAAATGCAGGATATCCCAGGTGGCTCAGTATAAGTCGGCCGGCCTTGGTTCCCTGGAGGCCAAGTCTCTGACTACTGAGCATTTCGGCAGCTACCTCCCTAATAGAGGTGATCTATGCGGCCGAGTGGAGTTCTGCCACTGGTGTGATTTTTGGCAGACCAGTGATGACCCGCCTGGCTGTACGATTAAGAATTTCAAGGGCTCCTTCCTGCGTTAGGGTGAGGTGCAGATAGTTGTACCCGTATACAGCCATAGAAATAAGCAGTGAGCGAACCAATTGGCGAAGAAGTTTTTCCTGTGCACCCCAGGTTTCGCCTGTAGGGCGAAGTATGATGTAGAGGCCACGCTTCTAGTGGGCTTTAATAGAGCGCAGTCAGCTCTGATCACCGCCATTCTGATCAATGGTGAGTCCAAGGACGGTAAGGCTGGGCTGGTGTTCGAGGGGAATTCCGTGAAGTTATAATTTGAATTGACCGCCCAAGTTCTTAGGTCGCCCCTGACAGCAAGCTACGATCATATATATAGTTTTAGTGGAGGACAAGGCCATGCCGTTGTCCTCAAGAAACCCTACGGTAACGTCCAGAGGGCACTGAAGTGCAAACTGATGGGGGGCCAGTGGGGTGCCGGCAGCCCAGAAAGTCACATTGTCTGCGTATATCGTAAAGCCGAGACCCTCCACCTCGTCAAGGCGGAAGGCAAACTCGACCGTGGTCATATTAAAAAGGGAAGGACGGAATAACACACTAGCGCCCTCTAA
The DNA here is from genome assembly GCA_013358835.2 of Ixodes persulcatus. NCBI lineage: Eukaryota > Metazoa > Arthropoda > Arachnida > Ixodida > Ixodidae > Ixodes > Ixodes persulcatus. The sequence goes on from JABSTQ010005510.1 coordinate 286,987, forward strand.
CGGGTAGCTCTGAAACACCCTCGATCCGCGTATTGTTCCTCGTTTTTTGCCCACAACTTTTTGACCAGCTGGAAATACTACTAAAGAGAGCGACCATTTCTCGCAGCACTCGGTATTAGGTAAAATAGGCAACTACCAGAGCAGGATACCTCGAAAAACGACGGGCCGAAGTTGAACTCTTGCGTCAACACACGAACGTCAATTCAATTCCAAGTGCTAGAGAGAAGGCTCACCAGTAATTTTTTTGTCATGGAGCGGGTCACAGGCCGCAGTGGGTTGGCGCTCGTCTCGGCCACGGTAGTTTTGGCAGCCGGTTCACATTGGCCCTGCTGCCCCTCAGTGCGTCTGTTCGAGAGGCGGGCCAGTGTCTTCTCCAGCTTGAGCCTCTTCGTCTCCTCGAAGGCCAGTTTCTTCTTGACCTCGTCCAGGTCTTTTTGGACGACCAGCATCTTCCTTTCTAGTACGTTAGAGCGCTCCAATTGCTCCTGGTATTTCTCGAACAGGAGTTGATCCCCCCTTTCTTTTTGCTCCAGGACGCTGAACGTCTGTCGACCGAGGAGCTCAGCCTGCAATAAGGTGATCGTAAAAATGAACCACAAATGCAAGAGAGCTGCCGAACTTTCCTTACAATGAACAGGCTGAGCGATATTCCTAGAATACATCATTTTATAGCGTCCAGTAGGACACGCGACTGAGTTCACGATAAAATAAGTGAGCACATGCAGCATCACGCTTGCGGGTGGTCAGTTAGCGCAAATAAGGTTACAAGCAAAGCAATAGACCTTTTGCCAAATTACCCAAGCACTAAAGAGCATGCTGCGAGTGTAGTTGCACGCGTTGCACGTGCTGGCGTCTGCAGCAGTAACTGTTTAAAATCAAAAGCGTAAAATGAATGGCCATCTTGCAAGCGCGATCGTCAAAACCTTATTTTGGTTACTTCGAATCTTTTATACGTAGAAGGCGAGCGCGTGCGGTGCGTAGACCTACTTTCCCAGAATTCTCCTTGATACTTGGGTAATTTAGCAATAGGTATATTGAGACTCACACTAACCCTGTATGAACATGATACCCAGGTAGGAAAATTCCGTGACTCCAGGTGGATCATGGGTTCATTGTATATACTGACCTGGAGCATAATTTCTGCTAGTGTCTTCCTGTCGTCCTGCCGCGCAAGATGAAGCTCTCGCAATCGCTGCAGGAGATTTTCCACGTATCTCTTGTGGACTGCTTGCTGCATATGACATCCCCAGAATACGGCATAAGACGGACAGCAATTGCGGGCACGACAAAAAGAACTGCGCCTCTATTCCGTGGCCCGTTTACGGGTGGTCAGTTTACGATAAGCCTCTTTCATCTGCGTTGGCTCCAGTACAAGCAGACTTGTCAAATTTGGGGGTTTTACGTGCCAAACCTAACGACGGGCATCTGGCACGCCCCAGCGGAGGACTGAGGATTAATTTGGACCACCTGGGGATCTTTTGACGTGCAACCGAAAGCTCGGTTACACGGCGCCTCCTCCGCAATAAGCCTCCGTCAGATTGCGGGCACCTCGGCCGGGATTCGAACCCGCCACATGGGGATCCGTAGGCCAGCGCTCTCGCCACGGAGCCACCGAGGCGGCTAAGCAGACTTGTACGTAATCCGTTACAAGTAAAGAAATTACATGTAATCACTTACATTTATCAGTAATTTTGTAAGGGAATAATCACTTATTTTACGAATTAACGGTAAAGTAATTACCTTACTTTTTACGTAAGGAAATGATTGTAATCCATTACGTATTCGGTATCGTTCACGCAGGAAAAAAGCGGGATCTCAGGAACACCGATAGAAACTAATTATATATACTGTAAACGACTTAATTTTCGCGAGGACCTAATTTTCGCGAATTTCGCGAATCGCCTACAATTCGAGAAAAATAGGTCCCTCGAACAATTCCAGTAAATTGTAGACATATTGAAATCTATATTGAGATCCCACCGGGTCGCGAATATTAGAACCCGCGATTTATTCCAAAACTTCAGCTTTGACCTAAATCGCGAAATATTGAGCCCGCGAAAAATAAGTCGTTTACAGTATAGTATGTATATATATATATATATATTTTTAAGCTTTACAGATTTGTTAAAAAAACTATGAAAGTTACACTTATGCTGTTTGTGTAGGTGAGTTATACGGCCAGGGGGACATTATGTGGGTGGCTAATCTTTGTGATAAGTCGGCTAATTAATTAAGATTCGTTGTTTCAATTTGAAACTTACTGGGCGTCATCGAAAACCACTAAATCAACTGTTTTTAGAACAACTTGAAGCTCGTGGGAAACTCGGGGGCGCACCAAAGTTACCCCTCGTGCAGCAGGCGCAAAGCTAGCAGTGGCGGAACACGATGATAATCTAATCATCCGCGTTCAGCAATTACTAGCTTTGCGTCTGCTGCACCAGTGGTAACTTTGGTGCGCCCCCGAGTTTCCCAAAAGCTTCAAGTCGTTCTAAAATTGACTGATATAGTGGTTTTTGATTGTGCTCAGCATGTTTCTGAGTAAAACCATATGGTTAGTTTTACTAATTAAAAGTTAATTAAGGAAGTTTAGTTAATTATCCGACTTATCACAAAGATTAGCCACTCACATAATGTATAATTCACCTGCAGAAACCGTAGTAGAGCATCTTTTATGGATTTGTTTGTAATAAATCTGCTTGAATTAAAATGGAACACCCGGAATAGTAGAAAGCAAACGTATCGGATGACACTCTTTTTGAACCAGATATATTTTTTCTACTGGACTCAATTGGTTAATTTTTGGATATGATATGAGTTATTAAGTCCGGAACATTACCGATACTTCAGCGAATCGGAAACGTTGACACAGAAATCATACAAATTACCTAAAATAGAATGACTTTATCAGATTCATTTTATGCAACAAAAACAGACAACAGTGACTTGGAAACAATAAAACAGGAACTAATACTTCGTTGGGAAACCACCAGACTTGATTACGGAAAACGGGATGGCATGGAGTCGACAAGGCTTCTCGATAACTGCCTGAGGGATGCGCGCCCATTCCTCAGCCAGCTGGTCGAACTTCTGATTCATATTCCGGCATTTTTTCTTCTCCAATCTTCGCTCCGGCTCCTCCCACATGTGTTCAATCAGATTCAGGTCGGGGGATGTTTAGGCCACATCAGAACACGGACTTGATTCTGCTGGAAGGCGTCCTTCGCGACCCTGGATGTGTGCTTTGGATCGTTGTCCTGCTGCAGGATCTATTCTAGACGCATGATTTGATTGGCCTACGGAATGACATGGTTGACCATCAGGTCCCTGTAGCTTTGGCCGATCATTATTCCGTCAATATTGATGATAGGGCACATCCCATTGCGAGAGAAGGAGCCATACACCATAACCGATCCTTCACCGTGCTTAACAGCCGGGAGGATGAATTTGGGATTGAATCTGCGGCCAGGCGGAAGTCGTACGTATCATATGCCATCACTACCAAACAAGTTGAACTTGCATCTCGTTGGTGGACAGCACCCTACTGCAGTCGGCCGAGGTCCAGTGACGATGAAGGCGGGCGAACGCAACTCTGACAAGTTGATTCTGAAAGGGGCCCTGCAATCATATTTAAGCGTCTAGCTTTTTTGCGGTTTCCACGCCCTATTGAAAATCGCTGTGATGGGACTTCAGGATTTTCTTAAAGGGTGTAAAGGGGACTTCAGGAATTTCTGAGATGTTTGAAGGGGGCACCGATATTTCCTGGTGGGTTCGCTAGCCCCGTCAGAGGCTCCCCTGAAATGTCTGAAGTGCCCTTTACATGCCTTGAAATGTCTAAAAGCCTGTCAAGAACTTTTCTAATGGGGTCGAGAAAACCTTCAGGCTTCTTGAGATGTCTGTGGGCAACGGCTTAGGTGGAGAAAACACATTTGGCAGAATTAGAACATATAGCTGCTTATTGTACGTGACGGGAAAAAAAAAGTATTTGGAGAATGCCGATCGTATGTGCGTACGGTCAGATTTTTATTACTGCTCTTCTATCAAATGCGAGTGGGCTACTGGACCTGTCTGTCACTGCCCCGGTGTTCGGTCGCCAAGGAGGCCACATGAGGGCGACCGCCCCATATGGAGAATTGACGAGCCGCGGGCCGAGTGGTGTAGGCCGAGCGGCGTTTTGAGGCGAACGCAATCCTGTCCGCTCGAGGCGAAATCTGTGCAACCATGAATAATAATAATAAAAAAAAAAAAAACAAGCCGAGAGCAGTGCGTTTTTCAGGAACAGGGACGCACGCGGGAGCGACTCGTTCCGGCAACCGGTTCCTCCACGGGGGACGGTCCCCAAGAAGCAACCCACACTGCGCCTCTCCACCCGGCGGTGGGGGGAGGGTGCAGGGCTGCCAGGCCAGAGGTCGGCGGGAGAGAGTGGTGTGTGCAAGTGGGGGAGGCCAGCCGCCAGTATACGTGGCTTGCACATGACGTGATTTCCGATGACCTCCAGAGAAAAGGCGAAGAAGGAGCTCCTAGAGTCACTAAATAAAGCTAGGCTTTCAGAGTACCGAAACTCCCAAACTACGCGTCTGAAGCGCGTCAGGCGCCGCCATCTTGGGTCCATGCGCAGATGGAGGAGTGACTGTAGCTGAGCTAAGTCGAGCTGTAGCCGTCGCCTGCGCCAGCTGCCGCAGCCGCAGCTGTTTCAGCGAATCAAGGTCGTGTTGTTCGTATCTTGACGTAAGAAGGAAAAAATGCGTGCTGAGCGATGGACTTCAGCGTGCGCGCGCAGTAAACAGTAAAACAGTAGCAGGCAGCGAATCGCTGGATCCAAGATGGTGGCGTTGAAAAAATGCGATGATGACGATAGCGACTCACGTGACTGCCACTGTCCAATGATGCCGCAGCGAACCAGAATATTGTTGAATAGAGCGACTGTATTGTCGGCAAAATGCAAAAGAAAAGGAATGCGGTACTCTGAAAGCGTAGCTTATTTAGTGACTCTAGGAGCTCCCCTCTTATCAGGATCCTCCTTTGTGCCTCCCGGGTTTGCACTGGCGTCGCTATGCTCCTCCCAGAAGATTATAGAAGATTAACCCGTCACTCAAAATTCTTACAAAAGCAACTTCCATCTCCTCCTCTTACGTGGTGTTCAAAAGAATGCGATGTGACGTCAGTGCAAGGAGCCTATATATAGCCATTTCCTCTCTGCTCGTGGGCGGTTCCGGTTAGCCCACGAGCAGCCGCGGATGCTTGGAGCGGACCAATTTCCTCCAGGAAGGTGAGCATCGTTTTTAGGGCTCGCCCCTTGGTCTGTTTTGATCCGTGCAGTTTCTTCCTTGGATCCGCAGGTGAACCACAGTTCGGCGTTGGCCGCCTTCACCACCGCTCGAGCGCCATCGTGTTCAGCGCATTCAAGGAGATGATGGCCGGTGTCGGCTTACTCGCTGCAAAGCGTGGCAGTCGGGGTCAGCGTCCCACCGCATGTTGTGCCTGCGCACCGGGATTATGGCACTGTGGTTCCTGAGACGGTGGATGACGGCCGCTGTCCCGCCTTGTTCCTTGCGCCTGTTCGTCCGTCCGACTTCAGAAGCATCCAGCGAGCGAAAAATACGCCGAAGACGCCGGCGCGACGTCATCATGGACGAAACCGTGACTGCGCTCGGGATTTCTCAACGGCGGCGGGTGCTGCTTGCGAGTTCGTGGTTTTCGCTAAACGTGCTTAGTAAGACTATGTGTCCGTGAGGTGCACCTGCTCGGTTTTTTTAGCTGAACTACCGTACATCAGGAATTTACCCAGCGGCATTGTGAGTACTTTGAAAGATATTTTTCTTTGTGATAAAGAAGTCAGTTGTCCCTATTTGATAAGATCTCTTTCGTCTACAGCTCCTTACGCCGGGTTTGAACAAAAGTTGCTTTTTATCGCCTTTTTGAGTTATAATATGCGTGTAAAACTAAATGTCTGCAATAAATTTTCCATAATGTTTTGAACTGCATTTCTGTCTATGGTTCACAGTCATTTGGGCGTCTAAAGGGTTGATGGGCTAAAGGGTCTGACGGGTTGAAGGGCTGTGGGGCTAAAGGGTTTTTCTATGGGGTATCCCTGAAGGGTTTTTCTGTAGGGTATTTTCGAAAGGTTTTGAAGGCCTGTGAGGCCCCATAATCCTTCAAGGCTGACGGGCCCTTTAGAAATATTTTCAATAGGGCTTCTCTTGGTTTTCGGGCAAGCCAGCGGGCACGGAGAGAGTAACTAAATATCAGTGCGTCATATTTTAACCGGACGACGCGGAAACCTCCTTCACCTATGGGGGCGACCCGCGGTGCCGAAAGCGCGCGATATGTGACGTCTTAGGTCTTGGGCTTACTACTGGTCAGAGCCGCTGAAAGCTTCTTTTTAGTCGAAATACAAAATATAAGTGGCGCGAACCGTTTCAATTATTTATAAAAGTAGTTTTTGTTGAGTATTTTAGATCAGAAAAGAAACAAATGCAGTTTAGAAAGTACGGAAACAAGAAATGACACGTCGACATACCCTCCACCAAGCGGTGGAAAAGGCGGCGCATACTAGAAAGGTGTAGTGAGATCAGGCACCGACGAGCGGCGAGCGTAGAAAGATCCCGGATGTACGCGGCGGTCGTATGGACTGAAGGATCCGACTGGTTCCGAGCGTTCCAAAGGCCTTCGGCGAGCAGCTTTGCCTTGCGGTTTGGCCTTTTGGCGGTATGGCAGCGCGAAGTAGCTCTCGTTCTGAACTGATATTTACCCCGTGTTTGCTATCGTTTGTGGCCAATGGAGTGTCATGCCGAATTAGCGTTTAATCGCGCAGCAAATGCAATGCGAGCCGCCCTGGCTGCCCGCTTCATACAGCTTATCCAGAACATGCTTTGGTGACGCTCTCTCGAACCGTCGACGCGGAGTGCGGCAGCCGTGAGCGCTCGCCTAGCTCACTACCCCTCCTCTAGTTCACGGCAACTCAAGCGACCAAGTACGTCATGAAGGAGGTTATTTTTTGCTTGTTTTTGTAATTTTAATTAGCCTACACCTTTTAATATAAAGCGAAATTCGAGGAAAGAAAAGTTTCATTAAGTTACTACGTTCAGTGCGCTCAGGTTCGGTGCAAATTAAAAACCAGTAAAAAGGTCCTTGCAGGGCCCCTTTAAAAACCGACGTACACTTCGCGCTTTCCACTTTTTCCCACCACCTCTTTTCCTATATCCTCTCCACGTTTTACCTTGCCCCAACGTGGCTCCCCCTCGCAGCTTAGGAGAGGGGAGCGCTAAGAGGATTATCTTCCTTGCAAAAAACCGAGGTGGTACGTCGGCCTTTAACTCCCACGAGCGGCTTCTTGACGGGACACCTTCAATTCAATCCAGCAGCACTAAGGAAAAAAAGTGTGTTACTTGTACATTTAGACAGCCTGATGCCAGTACGCCTCAACGGGTGAGCTGTCTCTTAGCTGTAGATGAGACATTTAGCCAGTGCAGTACAACCGCTAGCATGGGGTCTTCAAAGGGATACTGAACCGAAATTCGGACCTCACAAAACAAGCCTGGAGCGATAGGCGGGACGCTGCGAAACCCAAAAACACCACTCATATAGCGATATCTCTAACGGATTGTCGTATTTTTGGAAAAGAAATGCGCGATTGAACACGGCCGACAAGCCGACGAGACATGTGACGTCACGATTCTCATTCCCTCTCCTCCTGGCTTCGTCAGCTTCGTCCCGTCGAGCTAGTGAACCGAAGCGAGGAGGAGACAAGCGAAGCCGCTTCCCCTCATTCTCAACTGTTCCAGGAGGATCGTGACGTCGTAGTCCCCGCTTGATCGCGCCGTTCTTTTTCGAAAATACGGCCATTCGTTTGAGATATCGATGTATGAGTGACGTCTTGGAGTTTACAGCGTCCCGTTCAACGCTTCTGTGGCCTTATTTTGCAAAATACAAATTTCGGTTCTGTATCCCTTTAAACGAAGGACGATGCGTGTATCCTGACGCAAACTAGTGGAATGAGGCCTGCCGGATCGCTGAGGGTCTTTAAAGGTCCCAGCCTGCTTATAACGTTGCAGGATACCTGATACGGACGGCTGAGGGATATTGAGGGCCCTCGAAATGTCCATTACGCGCATTACGAACACCTTGATGCTGATCACCGCGTAGCGAGTTGGAACTGGGATCTCAGCCGTTTTACCCATTTATGGATGTACAGTAACACAATAATGTTACAAAACTAAAAAAAACAGCTGCATCATGGCTTATTCCTCAGAATACCGGGGTTATCTAGCTTTGCACGCGCAGGCGCATTGATGGCGGCGCGTGGCGGCAGCATAATACAGCAGAAACAACAATAAAAATTATAAACAAAAAAATGTTAAAAACAACGATGGCCCTGGAATATGTCCAATATAAAGTGACGACATTCCTTATATATATATATATATATATATATATATATATATATATTGTGACGGTATGTTTTATTGGGATTACACTGTCACCTACACTTAAAAAAATGCAAGCCCTGGTATTCTTCAGATGTTCAAAGCCTTTCTTCACGTGGCGTTACACATCGACACTAACCTTTTTTTTTTTTTTTTGGCTTGGTTGTGTGCAAATTGTAACTCGTTAGCTTGCTCGCCCGCAACGAAGAGGAAGCACACTGCTATTGGCCTTCATGCGTTCTTTGAATATCGCACGGCAAAGCCTGTTTCACGTGAAACAGGCTTTGCCTCGCGTCACGTATATGTCAAATATCACTTCACCAAATAAACACAACGCGTACGCGTTGTGTTTATTTGGTGAAGTGATATTTGTAGTAGGACATTTTACCAGAGCTTGAAACCGTGGCACGCGTAGTCGTGCTAGCAAACACTTTTGGCGCTGAGGTGTCGAAGCGTTGAGATGCTGGTGTGCTGTTCTCTGTCCCAGTACAAAAAGCTGAATGATGAAAATAGAATATCGAGCGCTTTACCCCACTACATATACCACGGCGAATAGTGTGTATTTTTTCATTATGATTCGGACAAAATAAAACTGAGAAAGAAATGTCTTATCAAATTGAAAATAGTAACGCGATATTCGAGAACCTCTCGCATGTGTAGTGAACACTTCAGTGAAAGCGACTTCATGTATCCTGTTGGCTCCAATATGTTCTGTGAGTGATTGTCTCTTATTAGTTTCAAGTTGATTAATTTTTTTAATTTTGGGAATCAGTAAATAAACATTTCCTAAAAATAACTGGCAAGAAGAAGCGGTGTCTGACTTCCGGAGCCGTTTCAATTAAATCCCTGCTTATTCACCCGGTCGACGCGAAATGTGCTAAACCCCCTCGAGATGGAAGTCTTAAATCTATTAAGTCGGTGACACTTCAGCGTCCAAATAAATGAGTTATACACCTGCTATGAATTACTGTCGTTTGTATGTTTAATTGTGCAGACCTAAATGTGCATAATGTGTGACGCGCTTCTCAGCCAAGCGATTTTGAATTTGTAAACGATTCTTAGTAAAAATTGGATAAAACAAAATAATCATTCGCCTGAATTTGCCGGGCGATGTCTGACAATATAAGATTTTATGAACATTTCATTTCTGCTCTTCTTTCGACCAGAAGTCGTGGTGTGACAAACTTCTTTGCCATGTAATCGATGCGGGAGGTGCTAAGCGTCAGTTTCTGGGGAGTATTTGCTCGGCAGTAACTGTCGAGTCACACTTGGATGGAAGCGTCGGTATCGGCAAGTTTAATGTAGCTAAAACTAAAGTCCCTTCATATCTCTTTTACAAGTAACGACAACCAATACAAATGACAGAGCACATTCCGCTGGAACAAAATGGCGGCATTCAGCTCAAACCTCTGCTGTGCGCCGCCATTCGCTTCCTAAAACCTGCACCGTCACGCAGTCGGCGCTTCAAAGAATGTCGCTACTTGTAGGAAGCTCTGATCTAAAACAAGTGCGCAGTGGTTTGCAACAGAACTGTGCGCGCGTGCACAACTAAGAAGACAGCACGCCATTTACTCTTGTGAAGTTCAAACCCTTTTTCTACGGCAAGATCCACGGATCCGAAAAAAAAAAAAAAAAACGAATTAGAGAGGTTGTGAATAGCCCTGACGCCAGACATGCATGCAAGGTACCCCCCAAAAGTAATTGAGTTAAGTTACTGACTATTGGCCTCAAAAGTAATCTGACTAGAATAAAAATTACTCAAATAGAAAGTAATTGAGTAAATTACTAACTACCATAAAAAAGTAGCAAATTACTTTTGAAGTTACTTTTTTTTCATGGTAACAAGAAAGTGCATACGTTTTGATCTGTCAGTGAAATTTTTCTAGCCAAATATAAAGCGGCTTCTGTTTTCGAAGAAATGCTTTAATAGCTGGTTCTGCTTCTGCGTGCCTAATTGTTTTGTACTTTTTTGTTTTTTGGTCAATGATGCACTGCGGATGTATCATTTCCACTTTGAGGTTTAGCACTGGCTGAGCTTGATTTTGCAGACAGTGATTGCTTGTTTAGGGTGTGGCGTAAAGTACATCTGAAAACTGCTTGAAGTAAAGTACAAAGTAAACGAAAGCTAACGTACTACTTCACGTAAAGTAGTAAGTACACCGGGTGCAATGTACATGAAGCAAAGTACTATAAATACAGTGTACTTTAAAAGTAAACTACAAGTACCTTTTAACACAATCTTTCATGATGTCCTTTCATCCCCTATACAGTGTTTTCTTTAACTGGTATGCATTGCTCCAGGGTAATCGGAGGTGCATCAGTTTCTTCAGAAATTGCGGCAAATATTTGATAAAGTCAAATTACCACAGAGTAGTTGTTTTACTCTCGCTGACGAACTATTTAACACAATAAAGATATAAGGCGCTTATTTGTACCGGTCTTATAGCCGGCATTACTTTCCTCCGAGAAATGACCGGATGACGTCTTAAAAGATATAGCGCGTTTTGCCATGACAATACGCCTTTTTTTTTTTTTTTTACGAATTTGGGGACTATGTTTTGAGGTCGGGAGTTGCACTTTCCTCGGAAAGTACCAGAAAAAACCCGCCTAATGGTGAATTCCACTCGTAGATCCGGAGCGCTTTCCAAAATCCGCGAGGGAAGGCAAAATTCCGCTCCGTGGGACCCGCTCCGAATCGACGAGGGGAAGATAAACTCGCCTTTTTGAAGCGACCTCCCCCACACCCCTCCCCATCGCTTCCCTCTCCGCCGTTCAAAATGGCCGCTGCTCGAACTTGACAAGCCCACCAACGCCTGAGCCGACTGATCCTTTCCGACGCAGAAATAACACGCGACACAGGCCGGGCGAAATTATACGTACTACGGCGCTCATGTCGCAAATAACGAAGACGTCCGCGTTCGGCACCGTCACATACTAATCACATACCTTTCGGCCGCGTCGAAGCGGCGGGGCACGGACAGCGATTGCCAGCGGTGGAGTTCAGATTTCTGGTAAGACTTTAATGAACACAGAGGTAACAAGCCATCACTTGCACGGTCGTTGCCTAATCTCTTCTTGCTTTATTGCACGGGAAAACGCCGGCGGAATGCCGTGTAAAAAGGTAAACAATCATTGGCTGCGGAATGAACAGGCCTAACCTTGCGTCTGCCTCCGGCTTTCCTGTCGTTCTTCCTCTCACGATCACAGATGTCAGCGCTTACGATTTACCACGCTCCACAGTCCCGGCTTTGTATCCCTGATCCACGCGAGGTAGAAGCGTTCGAGCCGTCACAATCCCACGTAAACAACCGATGCACCCGAACAGATCAAACTCGACGACCCGTCCGGCCCGCCGACCTCGCCAACCTCGCCGCGCATGCGCACTGCCAATTTAGAAGGAAATCACGTGGGCCGCTCTGTCAACTTCGGGAGAGATCTGTGAAATCCCGCAGAGCAAGTTCGGCGGAGTTTGAGGCGCTCCGTGGAGCGGGCGTTGCCAGAGATCTACGAGGGGAAGATGACCAGCTCGAGCCAGATCTGCGAGCGGAATATGCGCGCTCCAAATGGAGCGCTTTTGGAGCGCTCGAGATCTGCGAGCGGAATTCACCATTAGAAACATAAGACTGCTTACGTGTAGGAATGTGAAAGGCATTATAGTCCGGCGTTGACATCACGCTCCCCCATTGCGCAGACGCGGCGCCCCCACCGGCTTCACGGCTTCCGTCACGAAGCATACGCGTTGCTGTGCTTTTCTTTGTGTTTTATTTCTGAGGCGCGTCCACTTTGCCTCTGAGCGGCGCGTGCTTGATGACGTGTTTTTATGGCCATCCTTTCGGGCACAACGCCGACGCCGCCTTTTCCCGTAATGGGACATAAAATGTCTCGCCTTAAAAATGTTTTAGCAAAGTACAAGCACAGTCATGCAGAAGTAGCTCCACGCAAGCGGGCGTTTTTTTCTTCTGAGGAGCGCTTGAGTGATGGCTTACGTTCGAACAAGCGCTGACGTCAGGACTCGTCCATGTGGAGCAGATAGGGAAGAGCCCATCATCGCGAACTGCCGTTATCCTTTGCCGTTTCGAGAACCCTCTCCCCCTATCAATCAGACCGCGGTGACACGGGCGCACGGGCGCAGATGATAACAGCAGTTCGCGGTGATGGGCTTCCCCTATCGGCTCCACATGAACGAGTCCTGACGTTGGCGCAAGTTCGAACGTTAGCCACCAGTCAAGCGCTCCTCAGAAAACAAATCCCGCTCGCGTGGAGCTATTTAGTATCTCTGCATGACTGTACATACTCAGAGAATGTACTTCAAGTAAAGTAGAAGTTTTCTAAACGTACTTGAAGTAGTACTTTAAGTACCATGTACTTAAAATACTTCCCTACACTGCTTGTTTTGTTTTTTTTTTATGTAAAACGTTGGGGGAATTACTAAGGTTTCTCGAACGATCTTAGAATTTTGAAAGACCTGAATATTTTGAGTTTTGGGAGGAAAGGCAACGCAAAGAAATCACCTTGGCGTTGACCTTTTAGCACGCGATTCTTCCATTACAGCACAAACCACGGGAGCACGAGAGGAGCTTCAGAGTGGGTGCTGAATTTCGTTGCCTCCTTTGAGTGAGGATGGTGTGTGTGCCCCTCGTGTAGTGGACGAAAGTTCCTACGTTGAGGAGATGTGGGGACAAGCCCTTTCTTCAAATGCGTCAAGCCTCCTTGAGCTTCGAGACACAAAGAAACGCCAGTCTGAGGTGCTAATCCCGCAGTTACTCGGCCTCCATTTCGACGTGTCTGTCCGCTCCCCGCGCCTCGTAAAAAGGTTGTTGCAGTCGGGGGCTCGTGAAAATTGTATGGCGGCGTTTGCCCGTGCGGGCTCTGCGGCCAGCTGCTCCCCCTTTTTACAATATACAAGATACTCCAGGCCAGTGATCCTGCCCAAGGAGGAGTGGATGCTGTTTTTCTTCACATGATACCCAGAATTTATACATCAAAAGAAAAGGAGGGGCAATTAAAAACACATGAACCACATAAAACACAGATTACACTTCAAAACAAAAAAATGTTCAATTGATCGTAGAACATTCTCCGAAGTAAAAATATAGGGAGGCAAGAAGTTCCAATCTGTTACACTTCTGGGAAAAAATGGCTATTTAAAAGCATTTGTGCGTGCGAATATGGGAGTTATTTTTTGTGAATGGTCATGTCTAGTCTGTCTAGTAGAAGATGGCTGAATGTAGGAAGAAGAATCAAGGCGACGTTTGTGATACCAAAGCTAAAAAAAATAATTTTAATCTAGCTAGCTTCCTGTGGGATTTTTGAGGAATGATGTTCGTTATAGTTAATTCGGTAGGAGAGTCATGCCGCGATAACGATTATATATAAAACGAACTGCTAGTCTCTGGACCTGCTCAAGCCTGTTAATGTCTTTCTTCGTAAAAAGATCCCATACAGTGCAAGTTTACACCAACCAAGACCTTATTAGTGTGTTATAGGCCAGAAGTTTGACACGAGAAGGCACGTATTTAAGCTTGTGCCTCACTAGGCCTAGTTTACGACGTGCAGATGCACATATTCGTTCAGTTTCTGAGGACCAAGAGAGGTTGTTAGTAATTGTAATGCCAAGGAACTTTGTTTGAGAAATGATTGCTTTGCCAATAGAGTAATCAAACACATGGGAGCACTTTTTGTTGGTGATACGCATAAACACGGATTTGTCATAAGTTTAATTTCCCAGAGATCGCACCAGTTAGAAATTGCATTCAGACTCTCATTCAGCACAACCTGCTCACTAATAGAGTCAATAGCCTTGAATATTAAGCAGTCATCTGCAAATAAACGAATACTCACGCTCTCGTCGATGCATGAGGTTAAATCAATATTATAAATTGAGAAAGGTAGCGGACCAAGGGGATCTGAATGATGACAGTTTACATCGACAAATTGTTTGCGCATTTCTAGATAAGAGGAAATCCATTTTACAACCGTATGTGGAAAGTCAAGTTCGTTAAGTTTGAATAAGAGTCCGGAATGAGAGACCCTATCAAATGCTTTGCTCAAGTCGAGAAAGGTTACTTCGACTTGGCCGGGTTTGTTGACTATTGAAGCGAAATAATGAAGAGTAGAAATAAGTTGTGTGGTAGTGAAAAGGACTTTACGGAAGCCGCGTTGAAAAGGCGAGATGATGTCATGCTTATATAAGAATTCAGACAGGTAATTAGAAATGACATAGCCTAAAAGCTTACATGATGTGCTGGTGAGCGATATGGGATGGTAATTAGTTCGCAGTGAGGAATTTCCTTTTTTAAATACATGTGTACAACCCGTGCTATACTTCAATCTGGGGGAACAACACCACGTGAAAATGAGGAACAAAAAATGACAACAAGGAACCTAGCAAGGGATTCAGCGTAACGACGAAGGAAGGCGCTGGAAATGTTATCAGGGCCACATGATGATTTCGGCTTAAGATTAAGCAACATAAAAAAATGCCTTCAAATGTTATGAACTTTGGAATAATTAGGGAACCTTCATGTGCGCTTTGCTAGGGTGATGCCACCCTTTGTAATACCAGTCGCCGACAAACCAGCAGCCATTTTGGTTCTCGGCGATAATCCGTGGGGCTTATAACCCTCCCGGAAACAAGCACCTTATCTCACAAGTTCGGAGCAGCGTTGTGGAACCCACGGAGGGAGGATTAGCATTTTCCCCCTGGGATGGGAGGACCGATGGACACAAAGGCCACATTCCGGCGCACGGGGAAACAAAGGGAGGAACAAAATGGCGGTGGAAGAGGGTGTGGGAAAGGGAAACAGGCAGTTGGCAAATACTTTACTAGGGGGGAATACCGGACACTCCCCGCGAATACAATGGCCTCGGGGACGACAGGTTTTGCGCACTTTGAATGGGTGGATGTGTCATGGCGTTGCGGTTTTCCCCTTTAGGAGAGGATGGTGACTAGCGCCGTCTCTCGGTGCGGGATATTTTGCTACCGGCCGAACTCTCTCAATATGGGGACGCCGTTCGCTCGCGCCGACGTAGGTCCTCTCTTGAATTTAAAAACCAGCGAACACTTCATTGGTGACTCACTTAGAGGGCGCATACACGTAGGATGAGCTCTATGTCTACGTTCGGTTAAATAAACCGCACGCATGGAGCTCGATTAGCGGGTATCAAAATTTGTACAAGCGGTTTTGAAAGCTGCTCTAACAAGTGTGCTCAGTCGTAATCGCAGTTCAACGCAGTACGGAGCAACTAAAAATAAGGAACGCGTCATACTTGGTGCACTACCGCGGAGAAGGACGCCGGTATCAACATGCGGCGGCAGGTTGCTCAATGGTGGCCGCTGAAACTCGTCGCGCCCGGCCTGGACCGGCGCTCGCGTGATCGCCCGCCCGCGTTTGCCATCGTCGGTGACGCATATCGGTCACGTGCTCTGACGAGAAGAGAAAATGAGAGAGGCGGCGAGAGAAAATAGGGAGAGGGAAACACCCAAAGCATCCCGCGCCACCAGGGGAGGAATCGGCGCGGCCGTCACTCCGTCTAATGCAAATGAGCGGAGTGTCCGGTATTCTCCCTAGTAAAGTATTTGCAGTTGGCATCGCTCTATGCGAAGCGCACATGAAGGCACTCTAGGAATAATCTGGTTGAATTATCGAAGGAAGTTTTTCGCGGGCAGGGATGTGAAAACACAGATTGAAAGAAAGAACAGATTAAATTCAGTGGCTATCTCCTACTTGTCGTGACTCACGGCATCATCAATTTTAACGGAATCGACGGTTTTCGGTCCATTTGTAGTGAGATGGCGCCCAAATTTGCCGGGTCAGTCTTAAAAAGCGTGGAAGCGTATTAGAATAATAAAACTCTTTACTTGCGCGAATTTTCGCCGCAAGTGTTTGCTTCAAATTTCGAGTAGGTAACTGTTAGACCAACGCTTTCCATTACGTTTTATTTTCCGTATCAGACGAATCTTGTTGCGGGTGATCCAGGGGTTCTTAAGGCTGAACTCCATGGAACGAATTATGTGACGAATAACTGGCGAACGCTGCCCGATGGCACGCTCGCTTTGCGCGCGACGTAGCAGCCACTGTGTTGATTCCACGCGCGGAGCAAACGCCGCCGGGCAAAATTCGTCGGTTATTCGCAGCATATTCGTCACATGGAGTTCAGCCTTTACGGTGTACGTTCTTTGTTCTATTTGGGAAAAAAGTGTTGAAGACAAAAAATGACAAATAGTTTTAAATTTGTTCCACAAACAATCAACATCATTCCCAGAAAATGAATCAAGAGCTAACTCAAGGTAATCAAGAACAGATTCACCATTAGCCCTCGAAAAGTCTTTTAAGAGTTTTCCATTTCTGGGCAGCAGGCGCATCCGAGCTGCCAAGACGGCATGTGAAAAGGACAAGTTTATGATTGGACAACCCGTCTTCAAGTGTTGCATGCACCTCAGAAAGTGATCTACTATGAAAGACAAGGTCCAGCATAGAGGATGAAGTTCCCTGCACTCGCGTGGGGATATTAACGGCTTGATCAAGATCGCAATAAAACATAATGTCGAAGACGGTTTGGTCACAAGGTGAAATGGATGACACTTTATGCCAATCTATATTCGGTATAAATTAAAATCACCAGCAATTATTATGCAGCTTTTAGAGTACTTGAGCAAATTATCATGCAGTTTAGAAAAAAATTATATGTTTGACGAGGGCGAACGGCACACCGCGAACAAGAGCATTGATTTTCCATTGTAATCTGTCAGTTTTTTTTTTTTTTTTTTTTTTTTTTTTTGGGGGGGGGGGGGGGTCACCCTGGCTTTCTTATTCAGGTACCTAATCTAACAACACATCAGATAATTGTAGGAGCCAGAAACTATATCTGTGTCGCATATGTCGCGTCGTTAAGCCAGGTTTCGGTTAAAACTGTCACGAGAGGATCGTGACATAGCATAATGCTATCAAGTTCCGCAGTTTTGTGAATAATGCTTCTACCGGCGGCCGGGTCGCTGCGTGCGCTGCGCTGCTAGAGTTTCTGTATAGGCTCCCTACGTGAGCCAGAGTTGCGCGTCTGTTTCCCACGCGCCGCCGCGCCGCTATTCGCTGAGATCCGATCACGTGAGGAGCAGACTCAAATGCCGTGCAGGAAAGTAGACGCTGCACGCGCCCCGGTGTTTTGAGCGCGCCGCGCGCCTCGAACGCGTGGCGCTGCTATTCGCCGAATTCAGTCACGTGAAGAGCAGATTCCGAATGCCGTGCAGGAACGCCGGCGCTACGGAGATGAACGCGATACTCTGGCTCCCGTAGGGAGCCCGTACAGGAACTCTATGCGCTGCCACGGAGAGGGCTTCTCTGGTGGCGTTCCTTGAAACCACGCCCCGCGAGAGCCAATGAGATCCTCGTTCCTTTAAAGTATGACGCGCGCCAGCCAATGGGAGTCTATCCATCGAATTTCTGCTACAGGCGACAGGCTTCGCTCCATTGGGATAGGGGAAGGTGCCGTTTGGCCAACACCACCTAGACAGAAGGTCCTCTGGATGGTATCCTTTTATGAAACGTCATCCGAGTCGGATCGCGCTAACTCGGCTATTGGGCCCGAGCCCGACCTTCGACGCGCTGATTGGACACAAGCCCCAGCCGAACACTGACACAGCACTCGTGCCCAATCTCACGCCTCGATCGATCTGACTGTGATGACGCGTGCGGAGGCCTTCTGTCTATGTGGTGTTGGTTTGGCGCGGCTTCAAAAGCTGATGACGTCGGTTTGCTCCATGGGACAGTTAATGATTTCGCATTACAACAGCACAAAAGGAGGAGACAAAAGTAGAAGGAGCACACGGGACAGACGCTTACTGAGAAATAAATGCTATTGAAAAATTCCACGCGCGCACAGTGTCTAAAGCCTGGTTCAGACAGTTGCGGTTGACTGCGTTTGAGTGCGTTGCGGCTGCAAGAAACCAGGACATCCCTGCTGCTTCTATTGCGTGCCAGGATGATTCCTTGAATTGGATTCCACGCTTCATGCGAAGCACAGATGTGCCGGTGACTCGCTTTCGGCTCTCGACGCAACGCAGTCAAACGCAAGTGTCTGAACCGGCCTTCACACATGTTACGTCCTAATCTAATCACATATTTGCGTGGGGTAATACCACGGAGAAAAATCAGCATTAGATTAACCCGAACGTCAGCACGTGTAAACCAGCGGCGTCACACTTAAAGATGTAATCAGGGGCCCTAAACTCGTCAAACACAGAGCTGGAACCGAAAGTTCGGGGAGCGCGTCGATTGAACGTCGGCGAAAAAAGCGCCAAGTCATCGTAGTGATTGCTGCACTCTGTCAACTTCGGCCCCAACTATGCGTTTGACGAGTTCAGAGGCCCAGGTGGGAGAGGAAACGCGTATCAAAAAGTCAGGGCACTTCCGCAACCCGGAAGGTGAAACACTGCGACAGCTGAGGTGATACGTCGGCGCCGCTAAGGTGTCATTTCGGGGCAGATGGACTGAATAAACGGTAAAGGTGCGAGCGCGCACCATAGAGTCCGCAGAGGCCATTTCCTAATAAACCGAGTAACACACCGGAAAAAATTCCATCGCGTTTTGGAACCAGTAAGAGTGTATTAAGTAGAGAGCATTTCGTGAACCTGTTAAACATTTTTATTGGACACCAACTGAAGAACACTTCGAAAATCGCGCGCCCAAGTTTGCAATCCAGGGAAGGACAGAACTGCAAAGTATGAACCGTTCCCTGTTGTTGGTGTGACTGCCTGAACGTCTTATGCAATGCAATTGGACACAAACTAACACCGCCTTGTGGTCATTGAATAACACTTACGAAATCGCACACTCGGTTTCAAGCGTGCAGCTCCAGCCAAATTTCACCGCCCGTGGTTTCGCCGGCTTAAAGAACCTTTCTGGCATAATTAGCGAAAACTCTTTGTTTTTATTGTTTCCATTACCAGCAGTCTCATGTTTATGTTTGTACGTGTCGTCATTGTGTCACGTGACGACGTATTTTCACGTGACGTCTAAATGTCACGAGATATCATGACATCACGTGACGCATGGTGTCACCTGACGTCATACAGTCGCGTGGCGTCACTGTGCAACGAGACTTGACATGCCAATGTCACATCATGGTGTCAGCTGACGCCAGGTAACAGGTAACGAGATGCGCGGTGTGACGTCAGCGGCGTGACGTCGATGTGGAACCTTTTGGCGGAGTGCCGAAAATGGCCGGCGTCGATATGGAGCGCGGTCGAAGGCGCGAAACCCGCCAAGTGTCCCACTACCTCCTATCGCAGTAAAAGACGATTAATCACTGTTGATGAACTGCAGCTCTGCTAGTCAAAAGTACAGACGCGACACTGATACAGCTATCTTACGGGCATCTCGGAAAGCATACGCTACCCGATTTATATGCTCCTTGAATTTTGTGCAAAGTGATTATATTGAGTTCGCAGGTGTCAAAAAAGGAAATCCCGTTCCATTTAGTTCAGCGACGTTTCGTCCACAACATTTTTTTTTTCTTCAGTGATAATTGTAAAAAAAAAGGTAAATATCAAAAAATGTTATAAAAAAAAAAAAAAAAAAAAAAAAAAAAAAAACATACTCCCACGCGGGATCGACCCCGGTTCCGCCGCGTATGGAGCGGACGTCTTTCCGCTGAGCTATTGGGGAAACAATTCCGTTAGCAATAATGCAGCTGGTCAACTGTAGGTTGAAAGTTTGCTGCCTATTTTCCTCCAGTCGGAGCCTTCGCGGGTCGAAGTCGGACAGCACCACGCATTGACCAAATTCGCACCTAGTAAAGAAGACGTACGCGTGCATATTCAACTCGAAGTACGCACTTCGTGCTTGACGTTTGCGCGAGCGATGTCTTCAGCCACAAGAAAAGGGTGACGGTCGGCGACGTCTTCGTGCAAATCGGCTTGGTGGTCGGGCGTGTCGTACGGGATGAATACCAATTCTTTTGATCGGTCCAAAGTTTCTCTTTCAAAGGAAGAGAATTCGCCGGTACCGGGAAAAACAGTTCTGAAGTAGACGTTCCACGCCCGTCATCCGCTGCCATCGCCGTCACTGCGAGTCCCACCGTCCAAGATACGCGAAACGACGCCATGTTGAGAATTCCGCAGTGAATGCACAGCATGCTGCCGGTTCTCTGTGCAACTTTTTTTTTTCTCAATCAACGTATTTGCAGCTTTTTAGAAGCCACAAAAAATGGGTTTTATATTTTTTTCTATTTTTAATATCGAGTGTGTGCCTTCAATGACCAACGACTTTGACTAAATTTGGTGGTTGTGTCTAAACCTTAGAAGACGGCCCGTGACCACGGAAAAGAGAGCGAGCGCGAATCAAACCGGCCAGTTTTCCATCGGTGGTTTTCGGGCGGAAAGAACCCGAATTTCGAGCCGCAAATTCTGTTCTGGGTGGTTGGGCTCTCATATGTCACGAACAACTAAAAACCTCGGCGAGCATAAATACCCGTCAGTATCTCTTTAACAAGTCCAACAGCGTAAAACTCCGGCTGTAACAATGAAGCTTTACACTTTCCCCAGGGCAGAGAGCTGTTCCATCATTCGCAAGCACAGAATACCAGTGTTGGACAAAACACTAGATAAAAATATTCTAATTAAGTTACCAAATATCTGCTTCATAAAGCATTTAAAATACTACTCAAGTTACTTTTACTGTAAAGTATTTTGAGTAGAGTACAAATACTTAGAGAAGTAATTCAATTACTTTTGAAGATACTTCCGCATTGCGTAATTGGTATCGACGTCAGTGGCAAACACAATTATACAGTTGCACAAATCTGGTTTACCAGAATGGTTCATTCTCACGCACCAGCACAAAATTGCTAAACAAAAAAAAACCCGTAGGGTTATTCTATGCAGTCGAATTATAAGGAGCAGGATATCACTGATACATGTTACAAAACATTTCTGGGACAAAAAAAAAGAATGTAATTTCAGTTATAATGACATCGTTGAAAATCACGTCCTGCAACGCACCCTAGACGGGAAACGGAACAAATGGTCCCGGAACAAATGGTCCCGGAACTAATGGTCCCGGAACTAATGGTCCCAAGTACAAACCAGGAAAAAATGGTCCCAGATAAATATCGCCAATGTGGCTTCTGCGTTTTCAGATAAATCCAATAACACTCACCGAATTTCGAGGCTGCTGGTTGCACAAACTCGTCCGGTTTATTATATTTTTCTGGGAAGCTCAGAAGTGGTTTGCGCTATGAAAACCTAATGCACCTATAAGGTATCGAGCTCCGCTCGTTATGTGTGCCACCAACACGCGTCATGACAAGATGGGAGTAATTTGGGTTTCATGGCTTCAACAGTATGACTAAGAGGGGAGGCACTCACTTGATCGAATGACATTTTAGCGAACGCCCACGGTTCACCGAATGACCCTTTAGCGAATAGTCTACCGCCGCGAAGTTTACGGGTGGGCCACGTGGGTTAACATTTTTGTAATGAACCGCCACAGACTGTCGCTGCGAAGCGTCGTAAGCGCAGCGCGAGGGGACGTGGTGGTGTGTGTGTGTGTGTGTGTGTGTGGGGGGTGTTCGATGTGGGAAAAGGGCAAGCTTTCAACATGGAGTCAGGCACGCAACGAAGCCCTTTATTCACTTCATCTTCTTCTCTCGTGTCGGCCAAACCGACACGAGAGGTGAATTACCTCACACATCTCCCCTACTAAGTCTAACACCAACAACCAATCACACATCTCCCCTCCTAAGCCTCACAACAAACAATCACACCTTTCCCCCTCTAAGTCTCACACCTGCACCGTTCATTGTTCTTGATACCTCTTTGGTACTCGAACACATCTTCCACGTTTTGTGTGAGCGTGGCCGCTATCGGCGCAATGAGGCCCAGGCTCTGGTGAATTCGCATCGTCTTCTTGCACATTCTCGGGTACCTGTACTTCTGATCCAGAAGCCTGTCTTGGTAAGGGAATCAGGTGTGTTCTGTTTCTGCGAATAGAGTCTCCGGCTTCAGTGTCGATCCAGTATGATCTGGGCTCATTTGCACTGCTTTGAACGACTCCTTGTCGTTGCAGGTCGACTACCCACACGTCAGTTCCCTCGTCCAAGTCGACTAAGTCTCGGACGCCATGCCGGCGGTCGAAGTCTTCTTTTTGTTTTCGTCGCTGAGACATTTCAAATTTTCTTACGTTGTGGAGGTCTGGAAGGCAGGGAACAAGGCGGCTAGACGAGACTGGAACAGTTGTTCGTAACCTCCTGCCCATCAGAAGTTCTGCCGGACTGTATCCATTTTTCAATGGACTCGTTCTGTAAGCGAGCAGGGTCTTGTACGGGTCTTCTGTTTTCTTTAGCGACGACTTTATTATCTTGACCGCGGCTTCTGCCATTCCATTGCTTTGAGGGTACCTTGGACTGGAAGTGATGTGGCGAAAACCATAATCCTTTGCGAAGCCATCAAATTCGCGATTAGCGAACTGGGGTCCGTTGTCGGATACCACCACGTCCGGTATTCCATGCCTCGCAAAAATAGACTTGCAGTGGGTGATCACAGTTCCCGATGAGAGACCACCAAGGCGGACCAGTTCTGGGTACCGTGAAAAATAGTCAGTTATGATTAGCCACCAGGCTCTGTCCCAGAAGAACAAATCCATCGCTATTCTTTCCCAGGGACGCTGGGGGAATTCTGTTTGCAGAAGAGGCATTTTGCGGTTGACACTCTGTTTGAGGCATACGTGACAGTTTTTGATGAGTCGCTCAATATCAAAGTCAATTCCGGGCCACCAAACAGAATCCCTTGCTCGTCCTTTGCATTTGTCTATCCCGAAGTGACCTTCGTGAAGTTGGCGAAGGACGGTGTCGCGCATTTTCTCAGGGATTATCACTCTTGAGGTACGAACTATTACGTCGTCAACAAGTGAGATGTTGTCTTTATCTTCCCAATAAGGTTTGAGTTCTTGCTCCAGATCTCTTCTTCTTGGCCACCCTGTTAGAATGAGTTGACGAAGCCGCGCGCATACTCCGTCTTTCTGTTGTTCACTGGCGACCTGCTGAACACTGTATGATGTTAGCGGCATAGAGGAGACGATGTGCTTGATGTAGCCATCGATCTCATTTTCGAGGTCGAAGGGCTCCGAGTGTGAGATAGGAGACCTTGACAGAGCGTCGGCTGCCGTTAGATCCTTGCCGGGGACATAGACGATGGCATACGTAAAACGCATGAGTCGCATGCGCATTCTTTGTAGCCTTGGTGTCAAGTCATCGAGTGCTTTGGACCCAAAAAGTGAGATGAGAGGCTTGTGATCAGTTTCGAGAGTGAAGACTCTTCCTACGAGGTAGTCTCGAAACTTTTCGCTGGCCCACACGAGTGCCAAGCCTTCTTTTTCTATTTGTGCATATCGACGTTCGGTCTCTGTCATAAGCCTTGACGCGTATGCAATTACCTTGAACCGTTGTCCCTCCTTCTGGCGCAAGACAGCACCTAGTCCATATGCTGATGCGTCTGCACTTACAACGGTTTCTTTGTTTGGATCGTAGATACCCAAAACTGGGTCTGAAGAAAGCATAGCTTTCCACTGGTCAAATGCAAGCTGTTGAGGTTGGTTCCACACAAAATCATGTTTTGTGCTTAGCATCGATGACAGTGGTTCCAAGACCTGTGCACCATTGGGGACAAAACGTGCAAGATACGTAGCCATTCCCATGATGCGGCGTAACTCCTTTTTTGATGTGGGACTTGGCATCTGCAGAATAGCAGACAGCTTTGCTGGATCCGGACGAACCAGATTGTTCTCGATCAGGTGCCCTAAAAAGGAAATCTTCGTAACGCTGAAGAGACATTTCTCTTTGTTTAGCGTGATCCCAGCTTGAGTGAGACGTTCCAGTACTGCTCTTAGACGACCATCGTGTTGATCTTGTGTGGACCCCCAGATTAGGACGTCGTCCATATGGCATGCAACTCCTTCTAGCCCTAAAAGAACATCGGCCATCCTCCTTTGAAAATGTTCTGGCGCCGAAGAAATTCCAAACGGCAGCCTGTTAAAGCAGAACCTGCCAAAAGGTGTTATAAATGTCGTCAGGATTTTACTGTCCTCGCTTAAAGGTATTTGCCAAAACCCTGAGTTGGCGTCAATCTTCGAGAAAACGGTTGCTTTCTGGAGCATTCCCAAAGTGTGTTCCACTGATGGAATCGGATGCCATTCTCTCTGAACGTACTTGTTCAGTTGCGTAAAGTCAACGCAGATACGTATGGCTCCTGAGGGTTTAGGAACCACTACCATCGGAGCACACCACGCCACTGGTTCTGTCACTGGTGAAATTACTCCCAGTTGTTGCATCCTCTCCAGCTCCATCTTTGTCTTGTTGAAAAGAGGCAGGGGCACCCTGCGAGGCGATGTCAGGGCAAAGGCCGTTGCATCAGGTGCTAGCTTTACCTCGTATTCTCCTTTCATAGTGCCGAGCCCTTCAAAAAGACAGGGAAACTCCTCCTCGGGGCAGAGGCTCCGCACCTGGCAGATCTCAGGGAGAACCTTGAGCTTTTCTATAGCTGGCCTTCCAAGAAGCGGTGTTTTGAGGCCTCGGAGGACGTAAACTTCCTCTTCGTTCCTGTAGTTTTTGAATGAGAGGTTCAGGTTTGCGACGCCCAAGACGTGAAGTCGTCTTCCGTCGGGCCCCTGAAGCTGGCGCCTCGGCGGGTTTAGAGTAGGGTCTTTGAAGAGACTCCTAAAAAGGTCTTCGGGGATCACTGTTTCGTCTGCCCCGGTGTCTACCTTGAATAGTACTGGGTGGTTCTCAACTAGTATCATTAGTTCCCACTTTGAAGTTTGGGAGTTTGACGTTGTGCCGAGGAATCCTGGCTCTTGACCGTCGTTTCTTGTTTGGGTAGCTGGACCTGAGGCCGTCATCAAATGTCCTTTTGAGAAAAATCCCTCTCCTTGCTCGGTGACATTCCTGAGAGAAGACGTCGACCGACAAACTGTCATAAAGTGTCCTCTTTTTCCACAACCTCTGCACACCGCGTCTTTTGCTGGACAACTTGCCCGAGAGTGTGTTTCATGTCCGCACCAGGTGCAGGATCGTTCTGGATTTTTGGCGTCATGCTGGTGACGTTTTGACAAAGTCCTATCCCAAGCGACCGCAGCCTTTTGTGGCACTGTAAATGATCTGCTAGTGTGAACCTGGTGTACTGACTCCGGGCTTTCTGTGGGACGTAGTTCTTTCTGTTGTTGTCGGACTGTTTCATGTTGACGGGCGACCATGAGCGCCTTCATCAAGTCTAACGACGAGTCCAACTGTAGTTTTTCTGAAACTTTCTTGTCCTGCAGGCCTACCACCAAGCGGTCTCTGATTAGTTCTTCTCTGAGTTCGCCGAAGTTGCACGTGTCGGCTAACGTGTGCAGGGCCGTTGAAAATTCCTCCACTGATTCACTCTCCCCTTGTGTTCGGGTGTTGAATCGTGCTCTTTCATAGATTATGTTGCGTTTTGGAAAGAAGTAGGCTTCGTAGTGGGCTAGCACTACATCGAACTTCTTGGCGTTTTCTGTACTTAGCTTGAAAGTGTTGAAGATACCTTCCGCTTGAGTGCCCATCAAATAGACGAGCGTGTCAACTTGTCTTTCTTCGGCTGCAGCTTGCAATCCAGAGGCTGTGCGGTACCGAAGAAAACGTTTCTTCCATGAGGGCCATTCATTTGGAGTGGCGAAGGTAAAGGCCTCAGGCGGATCTATCTGGAACGATGCCATGGCGTACCTGGTGTTCGGTTTTGTACCTTGAGGTTGACCCGAGATATTCCCTGTAGCAGCTGCTTTAGCGGTCGCTTCGGCGTCTGGAGAAGAGCCGGTCGCTTCGCGAGCTGACGGGTTAACACAGGTAGTATCCCGATCCCACTTCTGACACCATGTTCGATGTGGGAAAAGGGCAAGCTTTCAACATGGAGTCAGGCACGCAACGAAGCCCTTTATTCACTTCATCTTCTTCTCTCGTGTCGGCCAAACCGACACGAGAGGTGAATTACCTCACACAGGGGGGGGGGGGGGGGGGGGTAATACCCGACCACTTTCTTCTAAGTAACTGGCCTCAAAATATAGACGAGATCCTTCATTCCACCAGGAAATCACTGATTGCATAACAGATGAAGTATATTGCATGGTGTATCTTAGTTTTAAAACAATCTTCTTTCAGGACCATTTTTTCCTACCTTGGACTTGGGACCATTAGTCCCGGGATCATTTGTTTCGGGACCATTTGATCCGGAATGATTAGTTCCGGAACCATTTCTTCCTACACCCACCTTAGACGGATCGTTAAACTACAATCCCTATTCCCTATATGAGTAGTTGAGTATAAATGAACTTGGGAAACGGAAATGAGAGAATGGATAACAAAGAGAGCCCACATAATAGCCGCAGCACTGGTCGCACCTTTTTCAAGTAGGTTGCATTCAGGAAGTCACTCAAAGTTGGGGGACGCTTTGTTGGCATTTTGAGAGGTCATCCATCTTGTAGTTCGTTTCCTGTCCTGTTCTCTGCTTATCAATGTTCGCTTACCGACAGTGTTCGCGAGAGCTATAAGTGCCGGACTGTCCACAAAAAAAAAAAAAAAAAAAAAGAACAAAAAAAAAAAAAACCTCGCCGTTTTGCCGTAAAGGGGCAAACAAAACAATACAAGCCAAAAATAAATAAATAAAGGTGTCTCATTTTTGTGTTTATTTCTCATTTTCTTCTATTCGTTATTTTGTTGACACTGAAGTCTGCATTGCTGTTGTGGGTTGTTTCCCCTTCTGTGTTGCGCCCCAGTGTGGCAATCTTCTGTAAAACCACCCCTTTTGTTTGAGGATGTTTTGGGTGAAACTCTGGGAAACAAAAGGCACCTTTGGGAAGGCGAGGGGAAAACCTTCATTGTACGCAGGCACGTAGCCAGGATTTTCTTTCGGGGGGGGGGGGGGGGGGTGGGGGGCCGCAAGTGACAAAATGCTGTATGAGGGGGAGGGGGGAGAGGAGGTCCCAGCAAAATGGAAGATTTTGGGGGGGGGGGGGGGCCCGGGCCCCATGCCCCCCCCCCCCCCCCTAGATACGTGCCTCATTGTACGAACTCCGGGGGTGAAATATGAGTCACAATCGGCACAAAAGCGATCTTTTCAAGAGCTCAGTCTAAGTCACCGTAGCTGATCGGAGCTAGCAACAGGATTTGGTTGCGCGAAACAATGTTCACGTTTGCTCGCCCACACCCACGCCACTTCATATCGGAAAACTCGGAAAATGGTGGAATGTCAAAGATGTATTTGAGATAATGAGTACAAGATACTCAGAAATGCAATTAAAATACATTATCAAATACTCTCGATCAAAAGTTTTTGCAAGATACCAAGATACTTCAAAAAGTATTTGAAATACAGTATCTTGGGTAGAGTATTTGAGATAGGCACAAGTCTGCAGAATACGGTGCGTCAAGCATTCGTGAGTGCCTCAGTTGAAAGTGCGTCGGACGACATCTTTTCATTTAAAACTAGGCAAGATGTCCGACGAAACCTTCGAGAGCCAGCGGATGCTCAAGTCCACAAAAACTGTGACTTGCGGCAATGATAATCGCTTCCATAACACTCTTGTGTTTTTAAAGCGATAGCTTCACGGGCGACACTTTGCAGACATTCCAACCTCGTGGGGTGTTGTCGCCACCACAGAAAAATCTTTCCCTCCGCTCTTGCCGCGAGACCAGGGAAGTCTGGTTTCCCGTCGGCCACACAGCGCGGAGATAGAAGAGACGGGAGCCCCGGCATCCCGCCCGTAACGACGCGACGAAAGGAGTACCTTCCCTGTCGTCTGCTTCAAACACTTGTTTTCAGACATTACTCCCGTTATGCGAAATCCCACATTGGCTGTATCTAGTTTCTACGCGCGATGTTGGAGGGTTTTAGAAACTTCCACCGGGCGCTTACCCACTTACTTCACGGATCATCGAGCACTGGTGGCGGTCGTTCTGCGGCATCCACGACGGATGTCAGAATTAACCACGTCTGCAGCTCCGTACTCAGGTACGTGACGGAAGTTCCACACGCAATGCACGACCGTGCTACAGCTATCACTTTCGCTTCCTAGCATATTGTGGGCGAAAAATACGAATATTTTTTTGTCTTACCCTAGGACAGTAAAGTTGAAACTAACACTGCGAAAGTAACAGACTACTTTTTGAAGTAACGGTCACTTACTTTTATGAAAAAGTAATTGTAACTCCAATTAGTTACAATTTAGCCTTGAGTAATTGTAAATGTAATTCCTTATTTTATATTTTTAGTAACCTGTACAAGTCTGGTTACAAGCAACCAATGGAGAGTCTATCTTGTCATATCTGAATGCGATACTAATGGCGAATTCCACTGGTCGTTTTGGAGCGCACTGGGATCAGTAGGCCAGACCCGAGATGAAGCACGCGATCCAAGCGGAGTCGCTTCGCCTCCAGATCCCCAGCGGAACATGACCACTCCTCCGGAATGGGCGGATGCCTTCCCATCATTCCCCCTCCAGGGAGTCCCCTTCCCGCGGTACCGTATCTCGAAGCACATGTCTTCGCAATCGCTGCGCTAACAACACGTCTTCAACGCACGAGCGAAGTTAATCATGATATGAAAGATGTGTGTCGATAAGCGATGTGCATCAGCGTAGACCGTTTGCCTCCGCATCGGAATACTCGTGAACGGTGTCGAAGTAGGTCTCAATTTTCGGCCTCTTCTGCGGAGGTCCGAAAAGGCAGTCCAATTCATGCGAGACATATACAAGCAATCCTCGTCGTCGCTGCTATTCGAGCCGCTGCTGCTGAAGGAGCTGCTTGAGCAACTTGACGTCGAACTGTCATCAAGCAGCAGCAGCAGTAAAGCGGGCGGCACGTCACGAGCGGCCATTCCGAATTCTTCCTAGGCGACTGAGATGACGAGAGAAAGGAAGTCACGTGTGCGCGCCGAGGGCTGGCCAGGCTGGCGTCCGGTCGAATCCGCCGAAATAGGCGGAGAGACCTTTCTTGAATCCGGATCGAGATCTGGAGTGGGAGCTGATCCAAAATGACGAGTGGAACACGTCCGTCTCGATCCAGAAAGGTCGATCCCGGCACGCTCCGAAACGACCTGTGACATTCGCCATAAGGTGGGAGCACTCCGTGCCTCTAGGCAAACCTGGGTGAATTTCTTCATACTTGCCTGCTGCATCATTTTCTCCAGAGTCGTTCTGTCGTTTAGGCGCGCCTTGCTGAAGGTCCCCTAGACGATGTAGAATTTTGTCTAGATCGTTCTTCGTGACAGTCTGCTTCCCCCCCTTCTCGTCTCCACTTCCATCAGGATGCATCGCCTGCAGTTGAAAGAGTAACGTACGTCATGATTTCGCGCAGGAAAAAGCTGTCTGTGTTTGCATATGCAGGACGCAACAGACACCTGGAATGACGTGATGAGAACAGTGAGCTGGAATAAACGCTCTGTCGTCACTACGCACAAATCGAGTTGTGAACTTTCTGAATTCGTAACTTAGTAACGACTACCGTTTTGCATTCACGCAAATATACAAAATGTAGAAATACCCCTTCCTCATCAGCGTGCTGAGATTGGCCAATAATACGCCTTGGCGGAGTGAACATACAGGCCTTAGACGATTCATAGGATGTGCTGACTAATATATAAGAATTTGTTATAAAGGCGGGTAAACTCCCCGCCCACCTTATGACATTCGCTGTCGGGTGAAGCGGCGCTGGGGGGCGACAGCTCACGGCTTCGAATCCATTTGAACTTGGAGGAAGTGATGGTGAGCAGACGGCCGATGCTGTGGCCTCTGCTCGACAGGTAGGTTGCAATGGCCAATGTTGTTAGCAGCCAGGGCACACCTGATCCGCGCAGGAGCAGCAATATGCATGCTATTGCCAGGAGTTGTGCTTCCCTTCTCCAGACACGGCGCCGATCTGACGGTGTCCTGCAATGTACATAGCGAGAAAAAGAGGTTCATTTACATTTTTCGTACAATTTCTTCATGTGTGCGTTTTACCGCGATAAAAAATCGTACGCAGCTGTTGCGTACAGATCGAGACAAAACACCGTCATAGGCTTCGCGCGAAGCGCCACTAGCTTTACTAACCGCCGAATTCAGAAACCTCACTCAAACTACACTCAAACTTAAGGGTCCCTCCACTTCCTCGAGGAAGGCGCGAGGGCCGGCGCTGGCCAATCGCGAGGACGGACCCGCCGTCGCGATTGGCCAGCGCCGGCCCTCGCGCCTTCCTCGAGGAAGTGGAGGGGCCCTTAAGTTTGAGTGTAGTTTGAGTGAGGTTTCTGAATTCGGCGGTAAGGCATGACAGTGACACAGGCATGGTCCTGCTCGAGAAGGGTTCGGCGTAGAAGCGAAGAAGTTATGGGCTCGCGGAGGGGCGTTCGAAGATGCCTTCACGCACTCCGCGCTCGTGCACAACACTCAAGTACACCACAGCCACAAGAGATGTCTTGCTCGGTGAAATCCTCATTGGACGTGCACGAATTATCGCGGCGTGCTAGACGAGTTTTGAAGGGAGCTTCGATCTTGGCATGGTCCCGGAGGAGTACCGCAACCTGCGTCGTGTCAAGGGGTGTCCAAACAGGACACTACAAAACGCACGACTCCGACAAATCGTGAAAATTGAAGCGGACGCCTCAAGCTTCAATTTTCACGATTTGTCGGAGTCGTGCGTTTTGTAGTGTCCTGTTTGGACACCCCTTCAGCCGGACAAAGTTTATGCGGTTTCTTTCAAGCGTGGAACCAAGAATCGAGCGACAAAATGAACCAGCGAACGCACAAAACACAACGAACCGCCAATTTTGTTTTAATTGTCCATAAAGAAAAAACCAAGAAAACCATGTACCGTTTCCAGACTAAACGCTTTTCAAGTCAATCTCCCGCCAAACATTCGCGAGTGAAAAAGGCGCTCGACTTTACCAGTCCGCGCGTCCGCAGACGAGGAGCGGATCGCAGGAATCGGTGACGTGTCGGTTACGTGGTACACGGTCCGCGGATGAAAATCGCGATTCGGTCCGTCGTGTGAATCGGCTGTTAGCAGCGGCATCCGCTGCCTGACGCTGCTGCAAGTTCCGACTCGCCCCAACATCCGCGCGCGCACTGGCTTCCGCCCTGTCCCGTCGCCTCCCTCTCGCCTTTGTCCTTCCCTACTCTCCTCGTTTCCACGCGGCGCGCTTCCCTTTGCACTGCTTTGTATGCAGACAGATGGCGTCAAGTTTTCCCTATCATGCGGGTACTAATGCTAACGCATTATTTAAAAAAAAAAATTAAATTATTTTGCACATTTGGATATAAATAAATGTACAGTTAAATTATCTTCTACACTGTTTTCAGCGATTGGGCGGATTGGAGGATACATTTCCCGTGTTTAGAAGGAAAGCTAGTGAAAAACAAATAACTCTTTTTGAGGTAAAGTGATTTAAATCATAGATCCCTGATTTACGCGTAATCTAAATTTTTTAACTAAATATTCTGATTTTATTTTCCGCTAGTTTGTAGCAGTTATCTTGCATTAATTTGACTAAGAACAATTCCGGCGTTTTCGTTTTCGCTGTGGCTAGCGTTACGTCCGGATGGAGCACTGAAACGCTTAGACCTAACCCTCCCCCCTCCCCCCCCCCCCCGCCCTCCTCTCTCTCTCCCCCGTGAACCTAGGGAAGGTGGAGATTTGGACGTAACGTTACTAGACATTCGTCCTTTTTTTTTTTTCCCTCACTGACTGCTTACCGGCAATCCCAAATGTAAAATCGGCTATTCCCGCGTCTAAAAAAGTAGTTAATAATAATAAAAAAAATTAAACACACCTAAATTGTTAGACTAAAACGTCGATTCTTCAGTGATTACAAATTTAAGCGTACTTTTCCTGAGATTCACACTTCTCACTTTTTGCGCTGACCGAATTTTTCTTCGGGAAGTACAAATACATGCTGTATTGGTCAGAAGATATCATCGACAAGTACGATGGCGACGAAACGTCTTTGGAGAGCATCCATCCGACAGAGTTGGCATTTCATACCCGCGAGTGAGGGATGCGATTCCAGTTCGTCGCATCGGCACTGACATATGTGGGTTTTACTGGCACAAAGACTAACACAGCGCGCGAAACGGTAGACTATACTTCGTTTCAGCTTAAAGGAGCTGTGCAACGATTTTAACGTTGAAAGAATATGCGTTTTCTACCTTTGACATTGTTCACCTTGTCACAAAGGACAGAAAGTACACCTCCTTCTTTCGAAATGTTGCGATTCCGCCGCGTAATCGCGAAACAAAAATTAGAATATTCCTCGACCTGCAGCCGCGAGCGGCGGCCATGAGAAACAGAAGGCATGACGTCAGTGGGGAATCTTGTAGAAAGATAGCAAGTCCTGCGAATACCTGCTCGATAAAAGGTAACTTTTCTATAAATCTTGTCCTTCCAACATAAATATAAATGCGCCAAAAACCTGGTATCATCGACAAAACTTTTATTATACGGAGTTTCAGTGGCGCCATCTATCCTAGGTCCACCAAACTGTCAGCAGCGGAACAGCCGCCAGAAGCCGGAGGGGGAGGGAAACAGGGCCGGACCAACACCAACTGGAAAGGGGGAGAAAGCCTCGGTTCTGCCCCCTTTCCACTCTTACTACGTCAGCTAATGGGGCGACTGGGAGAGGCGGCCCGACGGGTCTGGACCTGTCGAGGCATGTCGCCCTATTGCAGGTGCGGCTGAACAGTGAGCTCTAGCAGTCCCCCGCAGAGTCGGCCTGCTTCCGAGTGTCTTTTTCGACGTGCATATCTGTTCTGTCGAATTTCTCGTGTTTCGCGCGTCGCTGTGAGTTTTTTCGCGACTCCGCAAGCTTGAGAAATGTGAAAAGAGCGACGGTGAGATGCCGTGCAAGTGCTGTGTGCCGCGATGCCGCGGAAACTACACCGTGGACACCAAAGTGCACGTGTTCAAGTTCCCAAAGGATCAAACACTGAGGGACGCATGGATACGCGCTGTGCCGCGGGAAGACCTCTCCGTCACCGAGAATTCAAGGGTAAGCTTTCTTTTTGGTAGAGAATTAATTGTTTCATTGCAAATGGAAATTCAATATACGTATGCATTCGTATAAATGTGGCTCGCAATCCGCACTTTGTCACGTACCCATTGGTTTGTTTATTGGACGCAAAATTCCTTTCTAGGTATGCGAACTTCACTTCGGACATGAGGACATCATCCGAGAAGCATCGCATACCGATGAAAGTACTGGCCGAACCATCACAGTGCCCTTATCCCATGTCCGTCTTCGCCCTGACGCTGTACCGTCGAAGTTCCCTAGCTGCCCGACCTACCTGTCTAGGGAAGCCACAAGAAGAGAAGATCCCGACTCCAAGCGGGCGCGCATGGAGCATGCTGCTATGCAAAAAGCTGTCGCGGAGTCCGAGGAGACGTTTAACAGGGCACATGAAGAGGACAAAGTCCATTCTTTAGGAGAACTAATCGGACACTTGCGGAGCAAGGAAATGAAGTTTTGGAACATAATAGAAAAGGACGAAAGGCCTGTTATTATCCACATCGTCGACGATGAGACCCCGTGGCTGAAGTACTCTGTCTGCGTAAAAGGAGACATGAGCGTGACGCTACATGTCATGAAAACGGCGGTAAAAAAGTTAGGTGCAAATCTGGTCGTTCCAGAAATTGCTGACAGTAAGAAGGGTATAGTAGAACTCCTCGAAGGCATCGAGAAGTGGGACGGGGACCTGATTTCCAACTCAGTCGAGGAAATTTGCGAGGCTATTTGCCTACTGCTGGATCAGTTGTCCACGTCCCACGCAGAAGATGATGCCGACTCCATTAGATTTTTGCGAGAGCAAGTAAGCTTGTTCCAAGCGAAAAAACAGCGCAGACGCTACTCTGCAGATTTCATGGTGTTCTGTTGCATTCTTTTCACCATATCGCCCCATGCGTACGCTTATATACGCAGCCATGGAAGCGTCATCTTGCCGCATCCCATGACGATCAGATCGGTATGCTCCTCTTATGGCATGAACCCTCAACAAGAGCATCAGAGCGAAGCATTCCTCATTTACATGGCGAGAAGAATTTCTGACCTCAAAGATGACCAGCGCTTCGTCACCGTAATGGTAGACGAAATACACATCAAACCTTACTTTGAATACAAAGGGGGCAATACCGGAGCTGCGCTTAACTCAAATGAAGCTGCAAACTGTGCGCTCGTTTTCATGGTGCGCAGCCTGAAGTGCAAATTCAAAGAAGTTGCGCACACCGTGCCAGTGCGCAGACTAGACGCGGAGTTCCTGCACAAGATGCTGAAAGAACACCCATCAGACCCTGCAAGGCCGCTGTTTTTCGTTATAGACCCGGTACACATACTAAAATGCATACGAAACAACTGGATCAACCAGAAGAATGACCAAGTTTGCTTCTACTTCCCTGAGATGCAAACAAATGCGGCACAGTCAGAGCGCATGCAAACAGCATCATTTTCGACAATCAGGGACCTTCACAGCAAAGAATGTGACCAGCTGTTGAAATATGGCTATGGGCTATCGAGAAAAGCCCTTTACCCCTCGAATATTGAAAGGCAGAACGTAAAGCTTGCCTTGCAAATCTTCAATGATTCCTTGCCTGTGGCGTTGCGTGCTCTTGAAGCGAAGCACAACCTGTTCTCATTTGAGGCCACTGCTACTTTCATCGACATCATACTCAAGTGGTGGAAAATTGTGAATGTGAAAACTCCGTGGAAGGGAAAGAGGCTGAGAGACCAGTTCCAACAACCAGTGTTCTCCGTGGACAACGATCCAAAAATTGACTTCTTGCACTTGCTTTTGAAATGGCTGGATGAGTGGAAAAACAAAGGCCTTGACAAAGGTACTCTGACAAAGGAGACTCACGCTGCGCTCGAGCATACTACCTATGCGCTTGTGGAGCTCGCTAGGTACAGCTTCGAAGCGCTTAAAATGACCTATGTTCTTTTCGGTAAGATACAAACAGACTGCCTAGAGGACCGGTTTGGAAAGTATAGACAACTGGCAGGTGCGCAGTATTATGTTTCTATCAGGCAGATTTATGAAGTCGAAGACAAGCTGCGCCTGCAGAGCACCTTGCCGACTATTTCCACTGACCAGCATTGGGAATGTGTACGGAAGCAGGTACAGGCATTGCATCCCAGCTGCAACGTAGTTGTAAGCAGCGAGACGCTTTCGAAGATACAGGATATCCTTCCGATCCTGGTCTAAGTTGCAGGATATGCCGTGTACGTGACCCTCAAAAAGTTGAATTGCGCAAAATGCAAGGACGCGTTGACTGTGGATAAGACAATCACAGTGTCTGCCGCCCATGAACACTATGATCTCGTGAAGCAGTTAGACCGAGGAGGTCTAGTGTACCCATCGATGTTTGCGCTTAATGCTGTTGCTCACAGCTACGTTGTCGTAGAGCAGCTCGCTACGCAACCAGAACTGCTACTAATGCCCGAACAGCGCCAGGTCATCACGAAGCTGACGCTGCATTTGCTGGCCAACGAAGAGCCATCTGACTTCGACGCCTGCGAGAACGGCCACACGAGTGAATCTGTGCTGAAAGACATCCTTCGGTGCAGCACGAACGTTTTACTGAAGAACTTCTGTGGAAAGCTAAACGTCAAGCTTCTCGACGCTGCTGACAAGTAAAAAAAACGGAAAGCCGCAACTCTCCAGAAGAAATAGGTGTACTGCTCCTGATGAAGCGCAAACACAAACAAAACGGGATTGTGTAAATAAATGTTTCGCTCCTATAATTTTCGTCCAGTGAAATTTCTTTTACAGCACATGCATGCTCGTTCTTGCAAGAAAAAAAAAAGTGCCCGCGCGGTAAATCGGTGCGACAACCTCTCTTGAACAGCGCTCCGCACATTTACCAATCCGCCCTATCGTGTGACGTCACAGGAAGAGAGCTAAGGCCTTATACCTTTCTAGAGGGTGTTGGCCGGACGGGTATGGCCGGACCCGGATGAGACTTTCCTCCTTTCACCAAATTGTTCGCGGCGCGGTGTTGGCCGCGCCAACACCACCTAGAGGAGAAGGCCAGAACACGCCTTGTGTGACGTCACGGCAGCAGGCTGACGTGCGCCGCGCTATAAGCTGAGCTGAAGGCTTCGCGCGTAGGTTTTACGTCGTAGGAACGCGGGTTTTCGCACTATTTATTTTTTATGAGCTAACATGAGAGCTGTTAACGCCGAGCGATTTAAAGAACCAATTTTAGAACGCAGGAAAATTATTATAACCTACAATTATCGTAGTGAAATACAAAAAAATGATATCTTGAGACAGATGTGTTCTTTTTTTAAGCGATAAACTGGGTGGTGTAGTTGTCTCTGAACAACATGGGAGTTGTATAAAAGCAGAATTCATGTGAAATGGCAATAATCGAAGTAATGGGACCAGATAAAATGAACTACAGTAACAATCGGATAAATGATGCAGAGGCATTCATTTAAATTCATTTAATTTTATTCACCTCAAAGGCACCTGAAGACGCATTACATGAGGGGGATTAAAAAATAACAGACAAAAAAGTAATTGAACATAAAAAATAGACACCAACAAAAAAATCACACACACACACACCAAAAAAAAAAAACGCTTATTAGCATGTTATTGTTATGATGCAGTTTTACAAATCAAGGTTCAGTTAAACAAATTAAAGCACTTCTTTTTAAATGAAATGGGATATCTCTCAGTTACAATATGGTCAGGTAGTTTGTTCCAGTCAGTGGTGCAAAGTACTAAGGAGGAAAAGAGGAAAGTGTAAGTATGGCACTGAAATGGTTCCATCTTGCAGGAATTATCTAATATGGATTATGTAAAATTGGCAGCCCAGCACTCAGTAGATTGAAAATCGGAATTTGAGTAATATACAGCTTGAATAAAACACAATCGGGCTATCTTTCGTCTTCTTTCTATATTAGAAAGATTTATGCTAGCTTTTAAAGCGGAGACACTAGTTTCGGATGAATAATCACTGCATATAAATCTGGCTGCTTTGTTTCGAAGATTCGAGCCTCGAGATTGGGTAGCTTAGGTGTGGATTCCAAATTATGCTTGCACATTCTAATTTGGGGAGGATAAATGTTTTGTATGCGAGTAGTTTTGTTTCAATGGGAACTAGATCCCTTCTGAAAAATCTCAATTGCATGAGAAATTTCTGTGTCCAATAAACACATATAAATCAAATGAGATATATAAGAACATATAAGATCTATATAAGATATACAAGAAACTTGTAAAAAGTTTCTTATACGGTTCTTATATATCTTATATAGTTCTCAATAGTTCTTATATATCTTGTATGATTCATGTGTTTGTTAGACACAAGAAATTTCTCACACAAATGGCTTTTTCACAAACCAAGTGTTTTAGTGCACTATTTGTTATTTGCTCAATCCATGATAATGAGTCTGTAAAATACACGCCCAAATACTTGTACGACAATGAGTGTTCTAGAGGTTGTGAAAGTAATAAGTACTGGGTCAGTGTTTTAGTGGAGGACTTAATTATGGACATTTGTTTGCATTTACGTGCGTTAATGTTCATCTGAAGTAGGGAACACCATCATGATATTGTATCTAAATCGTCTTGGACAATATTGTGATCACTATAAGTGTATTAATTTCCTGGTAAATAACTCAAGCATCAGCGAAAAGTCTAATTGTCGATTTAATTGATGATGGTAGGTCAATGACATATATTAGAAACAATAGAGGCCCGAGTACACAACCCTTAGGGACACATGATGCAACAGCAACAGGATCGAAATTGCCAGACAAGTATAAAAGTAATAACATTCTAAAATTGTGATGTGCTCGTTTGAAAAATGTATTGCACATAGCTTGAAAAATGTATTGCACATAGTTTGAAAAATGTATTGCACATATTTTGACAAACTTTTCTTAGACCTGTGATAAATCTGTATAGGTTCAGCAATTCAATGAACTCTGCCTGTTCAAATATAGTACTTGTTTTGCAGCAAGCAACCTATCCTATCTGGTTATTACATCGAAAAAAACACCTGTAACCTATTTCTTGGCAATTTCATAATGTGAAAACTTTATCTTTGCAAAAAAGTACCGTAATACCCGAGCGTTGCCCCATACGCTGATGTACTTCAGTACCGAGTCTGTGAAACGACACAGTTAGGGCGGCTAAAAACAAGTTTTGTACACAAAGAGAAGTGGGCATGGGAGCTTCATATTCAAAGTTGCTTGCATTTACAATACAGAAGAGTCGTAAATAAGAAATTCGTCACCTTTGAACACTGCGAAGCGAGCCTCCTGGTATCCATAAGTTCTGCAAATATCCGTCTTGAAAAAAATTGATACACATGCATCTTATGGTGAATTCCGCTCGCAGATCTCGAGCGCTCCAAAAGCGCTCCATTTGGAGCGCGCATATTCCGCTCGCAGATCTGGCTCGAGCTGGTCATCTTCCCCTCGTAGATCTCTGGCAACGCCCGCTCCACGGAGCGCCTCAAACTCCGCCGAACTTGCTCTGCGGGATTTCACAGATCTCTCCGGAAATTGACAGAGCGGCCCACGTGATTTCCGTCTAAATCGGCAGTGCGCATGCGCGGCGAGGTTGTCGAGGCAACATCGAGGTCGGCGGGCCGGAAGGGTCGTCGAGTTGGATCTGTTCGGGTGCATCGGTTGTTTACGTGGGATTGTGACGGCTCGAACGCTTCTACCTCGCGTAGATCAGGGATACAAAGCCGGGACTGTGGAGCGTGGTAAATCGTAAGCGCTGACATCTGTGATCGTGAGAGGAAGAACGACAGGAAAGCCGGACGCAGACGCAAGGTTAGGCCTCTTCATTCAGCAGCCAATGACTGTTTACCTTTTTACACGGCATTCCGCCGGCGTTTTCCCGTGCAATAAAGCAAGAAGAGATTAGGCAACGACCGTGCAAGTGATGGTTTGTTACCTCTGTGTTTATTAAAGTCGTACCGGAAATCTGAACTCCACCGCTGGCAATCGCTGTCCGTGCCCCGCCGCTTCGACGCGGCCGAAAGGTATGTGACAGTGCCGAACGCGGACGTCTTCGTTATTTGCGACATGAGCGCCGTGGTACGTATAATTTCGCCCGGCCTGTGTCGCGTGTTATTTCTGCGTCGGAAAGATCAGTCGGCTCAGGCGTTGGTGGGCTTGTCACGTTCGAGCAGCGGCCATTTTGAACGGCGGTGGGGCGCTGGGGAAGCGATGGGGAGGGGTGTGGGGGAGGTCGCTCCAAAAAGGCGAGTTTATCTTCCCCTCGTCGATTCGGAGCGGGTCCCACGGAGCGGAATTTCGCCTCCCTCGCGGATTTTGGAAAGCGCTCCGGATCTACGAGTGGAATTCACCATTAGATGCTGTAGATTTTGTGACACCGAGACACACAATATCTGTGCAGCATGTCGGCATTTACGCTGTAGCACCACAAGATACCTAAGACACTGCTACAAGGACACCGACTATCCGCACACACACAAACACCCACACAGATTCACCGACTTCAGAGAGCAGTTGCCTTTGCATGAGGATGAAGTTCAAGCACGT
Source organism: Ixodes persulcatus (assembly GCA_013358835.2). Classification (NCBI taxonomy): domain Eukaryota; kingdom Metazoa; phylum Arthropoda; class Arachnida; order Ixodida; family Ixodidae; genus Ixodes; species Ixodes persulcatus. The sequence goes on from JABSTQ010005510.1 coordinate 326,962, forward strand.
TGCTGGCCAGACAGGAACTAATTTGTTTAGCGTTGACCCCTTAGCTTTTTTTTTAGATTTTGCACTGGCACTTTTCGTATTGTTGTCCTTGCAACAAAGGTTTCTCAGTTGAATGTTTTCACTGCAGTCCAACACATGCTTCAGCTCAAACTCACAATGGGTTCACCATCACAGGCATCAGACATACTCTTCCTTGGCCTGAGTTCGCTTCTTGACATCCGTGACGGTTGGCAGCGAGTGTCTTTGATTGCAGAGTTTCAGCTTCCCATTTCTTTTGTTCGGCATTCTTGGCATTAATGCGAACATTCATCTTGCTGCAGAGATGTCACAAGAAAATGCTTGTGCATTTTCTTGTGAAAACAACACGCGTTTTAAGATGAGCTCACTCGTATGTTCATTTTCACAGTAGTCGAAGTCGGAAGTCTCCTTTTCGGCGAGTAGTTCCATTATGAGATATGTAACCAGTCGGCACTGGCTGGGCATCACCAATTGGTGAACAACATAGTTGTATTCTACAGCATTTACACCAGGAAAAACAAGCCCTTCTATAACGAGTTTCATTGCGAGAGCACAGTCTTCCTGTGCGAGCAAACTGTAGCCAACTTGTTTCGTGCTGTTGATACGGCCTTGCATTTTTCGCCCCTTAGGTTTTTCAAGGTGGTGTAGACTGAATGCTGGCCACATAGCCCAGGGCCGGGACGCCGTGTCTTAATTTTTACAGCCCAGGGCCACATTGCAGGTATATCACGTTGCAGGTAGGGCATCAAGTATCCGCTCGCTTGGGAAGATCTTCCTAGTTTCCATCCTTGCTAGCTGTAGTGAGCGTTGACAGAGTGCTCCTCAGCAGTATTTTGTTTTCATCTTCGTAAATGTGCCTTGTAGACACGTGATATTAGAAGCAAGCCAGTTGACTAAACATTCCGAAGCACTCTTCTAAGCTGTCAGTTTTCAGCTTGTCCCATGGAGGCCGTACAGTAGCCCGAGTTCATCAAAGCAGTATCCGGGGTGTGTATTTGACCGCTTCTGCAAGAAGTAGAACGAAAAAGGAGGAAATCATATTAATCCAAAGAAAGGTAATATAATCAAAAATGGTTATAAAAATACAAAAAAAGAAGGAAAAATGTCCTTTTTTAAAGTGTAGCTGAAGTGGTTCCGTATTTGAGAGAAAACCCTGGCAGTGTTTCGATCTGGTATTTCGGATCACAAACATTAAAATTATCCTTGAATTTGATGTGCCGAATGCGCTATAATAATAATAATAATAATAATAATAATAATAATAATAATAATAATAATAATGCTTACTGCACGAGCACATAGAACCAGGTACAGAAAATAATAATAATATGCTCCATAGAGCTTCCTGGTATGTGTTGGGATTCCTTGGGGAGCCTGAAGGGGCGACAGCTAAATTGTTAGTATATGGCTCTGGTGTATGGATAAGTAAACTGGTCAATGAACCATATTCCGGCTTGCGTGCACTCCGAACTACAGCTCAAAGACCCGCTAAACTATAGGTCTTACTAGTTAGTTGCGGCGGATCATTTCTGCGCTCCGATGAGGATACACAGAAATGACACGATGTACTTCTTTTTTATTTAATTTTTACATTGATGTGCTGGTTGCAACCGCGATAACCTATCACTTGCATACCTTGCGAAAATCATTCCAACCTGAACTCATAAATCAATTCATTTTTATTTAGGTCTGCACCTACAAGTAGCGCGAGCATTTGAATATGTTGCTTCCAGGCCACAACCAAATCACTCCCATGTATGCATTCAGCGAAAAGTAAAAACGAGAAACGAAACCACGATCATAAAAATTGAAAAGTTCTCACCCTGCCATGCCGTCAAGGTGCGAGATCTTCCCGTCGATTCGCTGTATAGTCCACGCTTTCGTAGTCATCCTTGCAGAAACTCAAATATGGACACTTTCACATTCAGTTTTCCGCCAAGGCGCGGATAAACAACATCTGTACGGAATGACAGCACCAGTGGACAGCACCGACAATCGAAAAGCAACGGGCGGTTGTGTTGTATTCCAAAATGTGCTCGATTTCACTCGAGAGTTGAGCTTCTGACGCTTGGTGTCCAAAAACCTACTCGCTTCTGGAGTTGTTCTAGTTGATTCCTCCAGCCGCTCCAGCCTCATTGTCACGTGACTCAACCCGCAGGAGTAACTAAAAAAGCCGTCGAAGAAAGGAACGCGACGGACGACCGTTGGTGAGAAAAAGTAAAAAAGGAAAACAAAACGCGACGCCGTGGCGCCTTTTTCTTTTCATGTTTTTTTGTTTGCACCGCGGCAAGCGTAGAGAGAGAGAGGGAAAGTAAAAGAGAACGTGCATTGCAAAGAAGCCAACTGTCAAGAGGAGCCTTGCAGAGAAGCGCACTACCAGTTCAGCCTACTCATGCCGACGCTCCTTGAAGGGAGAGAGGGAAGCGCTACGGCCTTAGCTCTAGGTGGTGTTGGCCGCGCCCGCCAGCACGTGGTCACGCGGTCGCGAGCGGATGAGTTCTCGCTGCTTACTGATGGCTCTAAAGAGAGAGCTTCACCGGAACCCCGCGCCTTCCCCACTGACGTCACAGCGCACGTGACTCGGAAGTTAGTGAAGGAGTTGAGAGGCGCCGAAAACCTCTATCTTTGTCCATTTTTAAAATAAAAACTAGGACATGCAGGCAAAAGCGGTTTTTTGTTCTTTACTCAGAAAGGTCGAGACACCAACTCCCAAATTATTTAAGCAAATCACTATAACTGTTGCACAGCTCCTTTAAGTCCAGACGCAGTCCTCTCTACTAGGTAATGGGACCAAACAAGCAGCGTCAAAAGCGCAAGTCACTGAGCGTTTTCTGTCTATGATTTCTTCGGCGATGATAGAACACGTAAAGAAACATGACCAACACCATGATGCTGCGATTTTTACGCTGTCTGACTGCTCCCAACAGCTCGTAGGTACTCCGGCAATTTCTTGAGCTATACCCGAAGTAACTATATTTTCGGAATCACCGGCTTTTACCCTTTCAGGCAAGTTGTTTAGTATCGCGAAATTCAGAATAGTTATTGTGAAATCGGCAAGTGAAAATGATGCCAAAGCCAACATTCAAATATGCCCGTGCTTTTCAGTGCCGGGACGTCAGGGGAAGGCAGGCGTTCAGGGTCGAGCAGGCAGTCTAAAAATGGACTATTCCGAGCATTTGTTTTGTGCTGCTGCGCAGGAGCTGGAGCGACTTTCCAAAGCATTCATTTGACACCATGAAATTGCTTTTAATCAGTTGGCAACAGAGTCTACAGTCCAAAGTGTGAACCCCTGCCTTCCCCTGACGTCAACTTTTCATTCTTACTACTAGACTTTCACTTTGAAAAACGCGGTAAGGAACAAACTTGTAAATTCAGTAACTTTGCGGAAAAAAATTATTTGGCCCACTATTTGGGTTACTATTTTAGCGATGTTTGTTGGTGTGTTTAACAAATTTTGAGGCAAATCGGGGACTATATGAAAAAAAAAAACGCTGGAGTACCCATTTAAAGGGATACTGAACCAAAGAATTTAGTGTCCATAATAAGTGGCGCACGTTCTTTCCACGAGCCAGCAGCCGCCGGTGTGCGCGAGCACACGCAACGAAAATGACGTCAAAGGCCTCCATTCGCGCTTAAGGCACAGTGAAATGCATGGGCTTCGGGCCAAAGGAGAATAAAGACAGGCTTTTCATCTCTACAAGTGAAAGCTACGTGCTTGTTAGACCAATTAATCGCTTACCTTTTACACCAGACACCACTGTGTAGATGAACAACTTGTCTTTATTCTCCTTTGGCCCGAAGCCTATACATTTCACTGTCATCTTAACCGCAAATGGAGGTCTTTGACGTCATTTTCGTTGCGTGTGCTCGCGCACACCGGCGGCTCCTGGCTCGTGGAAAGAACGTGCGCCACTTATTATGGACACTAAATTCTTTGGTTCAGTATCCCTTTAAGGCCGGTTCTCACATGGAGCGAAGCGCTGATGTAGCGCTCCTCACGTGCCGTCAGCTACTTATCGCCTGCCACGAGCAACAGTTTTGGCGGTGCGATACAAAGATGGTGAACGCTCCGGTCAGCACGCGCTTAGCGCGAGGTTAGCGCTATGCCTGTAGCGCTCCGCTGCATGTGTGAACAGGCCTTTAAGGTGAAACGAAGTGTAGATTATGTCCGCCGTGCCAATACACTCCATACCTATGAAAAACTCACTCATGAGTGCACTCACTCACCCTCATCGATCAGGCGTGAGGTGAGGATGATTGAGTTCATAAGCCTCAAAAACTAATGAGTTGAGTGAGGGGCGTGAGAGATTGGTGAGGGGCGTGAGTTAGGTGAGGAGCGTGAGTTCGGTGAGTTCATGAGTTCGGTGAGTTTATGAATTCAGTGAGTTCATAATTTCGGTGAGGGACGTGAGTTTCTCAGTTCGGTGAGTTTCTGAGTTGGGTGAGTTTGTGAGTTCGGTAAGTTCATGAGTTCGGTGAATGGATGAGTTCGGTGAGTTCATGAGTTCGGTGAGGGGTGTGAGTTCATGATGTCGGTGAGTTCACAAGTTTCGCAGGGCATGGGGTCCCTGGCGGGTCATGGGTTGGATGAGGGTTTGCGGGGTGACATCGAGGTCATGTGACTTCTCCGTACATTTCCGGGAAAGTTGAGTCGACGCTGGCTTCGCAATGGCGGTGTTAGCTGGCACGGCTGGTTCTCTGCGAGTAATGGGAAAAGAGGAAAGGTGCCTATTGATTTATCTGCGCTCCTCGGCTCCGGCTCGCTTTGCGGCGGCTTGGCGTGGTATTTTGCCGCTGGTCGCCGCTTCGAGGCGGGATAACGAGAGAGGGGGTAGGACTCTCCCGCTTGCCTTGTCCGCTCTCGTGTAGATTGCGAGGCACCAATATACACGCGGCGTTTTGTTGTTTCGTGAAGGATGCAAGCGGGCGCTACGCCGGTACGCCTGAAGGCAGACGTCGCTATTTCAAGTGCGCTCGTCTTATGCACTGTCGCTAATTCTGAAACCAATATTAAAATGAAAGTCGGCAGGGAACTGTCGCGATTCGCCTGTATACTTGTTTTTTCAAGTTGTAGCCTGGAGTTCTGTAAAAAAATGTGCGCATACAAGTCTTCGTGCTCGAGTACGCCCGAAACACCGGACTTGTTTGCACTTGAGTTTAAAGGCTGCTACATTTACTTGGTGGCATATAAAAGTTAATTCAATTGTGGATTGTCATTGAGCAATTACAGACGATAAGTTTCTAGATTACATTCAAAGAGATATGAAACGATTTTTTTGCTTTCACATAATATTGGTGACAACAAATTAACGTTCCTAACCTGCTATCCGACACCCCGTTAGTCCCTCAGGAGGGGGCCATTGAACATACACTCTTAGAAAAAGGGCAGGCACGTAGCCAGGGGGGGGGGGGGCATGCCCGGCCCCCCCCCCCCCCTCGAAATCTTAGATTTTGCTGGGTCATACTCTCCCCCTCCCTCTCATACAGCATTTTGTCATGGGCGGGCCATGACAAAATGCTGCTGCTAATGGGCGGGCCATTGCCGCTGCTAATGGGAGGGCCATTAGCAGCGGCTGACCGGCCGAGGGGTAAGACAAGAACGCCCTTGGCAGCCGGGGTGCCGCTTCGTTGCCCTGAATACCCGCGTGACCCGGAACCCAGGCAACCTTGATCTTTACTGTAGGCCCCAGAATCAACTCGAGCCCCGCCACAGCCGCGCGGATGGAGGACACCAGGCACGTAGTCAAGGGGGGGGGGGGGGGGGCCATGGAGCCCGCCCCCCTCCCCCCAAAATCTTTCATTTTGCTGGGACCTCCTCTCCCCCCTCCCACTCATAGAGCATTCCGTCATGGGCGGGCCCCTCCCGAAACAAAACCCTGGCGACGTGCCTGGAGGAAACTGTTGGAGATCGATTGATCTCCAACAGTTTCATACATGAATCAGATGTAGATTAATGTAAAGCGGAATGTCAACCTGCGACACCCCGTCCCCTCCGATCATGGCCCCACCAGCGGCATCAATGCCCGACAATTTACGTCATCTCATCTTGTTGATACACCATTGATACACGAACACACGGTCATATCGGCGATAATTCCAGTCTTCTGTTCACAACGCACAATACTGCCATCGCGATGTTGCTGCTATGTTGCTGCTATGTTGCTGACAGGCAGAAATACAGAACCACATTGACTGCCGGTTGGCACTCGGCATCGCAAAACAGAACCGAACTCAGCACAGAAGGCATGCCCAGGCATACGGCAGCAAAACCTTCCTGTCTTGGACGCAGCTTCCGCGATTTCCATAGCGTCGTCAACGGCGACATATCCACTGTGGACCGTGCTGTGGATTAATCGTTCCGGGTAGTCCGCATGGTTCCGCGCGGTTTCCGCAATCCGGAGATGGCCATCTTAGCCCAGTGTACGTAGCGCTGCTGGCACTGCTCTGGAACTTCGCTGTTTCTAGCGGCTTCGTTTGCTCGTTTGATACAATTAGTGGTAAAAACGTCAATTCAACCGAAATGTTATGCAAGTTTGGACTGGGAGACGGAATTACAGGCGGCCTTCACTGCCGCTGAAGCTCAATCAATTCAACAACATTTATTGAACAACGTGCGCGACGTGCTCGGAAAACGAAACCGAAAGACGATGAGTCGGGAGGGCGAAAGTTTTCTCCCGTCTGCCTGGAGAAGGAGAAAAACGTCATGTTCCTCCCTTCTTCTCGTGTCTGCTTGGGGGCGCGTCAGTAGAAGGGAGGAAAATGCGCCGTTGCTACCTTTTTCGTCCATCTCTTCTTATTGCACCCGAAAATGTTTCGCGGGCAGAAGAAAGGTTTTTTTTCTAGCTCCAATAATATTTAGATATTTGTTATGATTCCTATATTTATTATTTATCAATCGGTAGAGGTCGCAACGGTGCACGTCTCAGCCGTTTACGAGAAGCGATATTTGTCTTTTTAGCAACATGATTTATATTTATATCGACGAAGTCCCGCAGAGTCGTTTCATTGAAAAATTTCACGCCCTCCAAATAAAAACATCGATTATAAATTGGATAACTAACTTTCTCTCAAATCGAACTCCTCATGTTACAATAAGAAATGTTTGGTCTTCAGAGAAAGGTGTTAAATCAAGAGTACCGGAGGGAACTGTGCTGGGCCCGTTAATATTGTTAATATACATAAATGACCCCCCAGATCTTCTTAACTCCACTATTAGGTTATATGCGGATGACTGTGTGATTTATAGAAAAATAACAAATCTGTCCAATTGTACCCTTTTGCAAACTGATTTGTTTCATGTTGAATCGCGGTGTCGAGATTGGCTGGTGGAAATTAACGTTAACAAAACGAAATTCCTTCACTTCACTACAAAGAAAAGCACTACCCACTTTGATTATTCACTTTCTAGTATACCCATTGAAGCTGTTACAAGGTAAAAATATCTCGGCATCAACTTTAATAATAACTTATCATGGGAACCTCGCATCAGCCACATCTCTGGAAAAGCTAACCGAAGTTCAGGATTTTTAAAACGACATCTTCATCAGGTCACATCGCTAACTAAGCTCATCGCATATAATACGCTTATCCGCCATCAGCTGGAATACTCTTCACTCGACTAGAACCTCTATCAGTCATACCTAGAAGAAAAAATTGAAACTCTTCAAAACCGGGCCACTCGCTTCATCCCTCGTAATTATACGATAACTACCAGTATTAATGCATTGAAATATGAACGAAACTTCCCTCTTTTGAAACACCCAAGAAACATATCACGTATCGCACACCTACACAAAATGCATTACTACTTTCCCTCAAAAAAATATCCGTACTGTCCGTCGGCTTTTCATATCTCCCTTCGCACAGATCAACTGCTCAAAATTTGATGCGTGCACGGAAGCAACCTTCTCCGCCTAAAGAAATTCAGCGCTTCTATTTTTTTTTTCTAACAGGTTGAATATGATCCATAATATCCGTAAATGACAATCGTACGTTTGTATTTTGAGCCTGATGGCAGTATTTTTCATTATAAACGGCCCACTCTGGCAAGCGCTCGGAGAAGGCCCAGCGGCGACCACGTGACATCCAACGCAATCGTGACGTAGGTCGTCTCGGGACGAGCAAAGCTACGGCGAGGCTGACGTCGAGAGGATGCCTAGTCGTTCCAACCACCGAAGCGGCTGCTTTTGTACGAATTTTGAGTGACGGGTTAATCTTCTATAATCTTGTAGGGGGACAATAGCGACATCTGCGACACACAAAAGGCATTCTCGGGAAGAGGGGAGTTCCTCCTTCCCCTCTCCCCTCGTCGTGGCCGGAGGCGAGACACTCACCGTCACTAGCTGTCAAGGTTCCTAGACGTGCATTACAAGCGAGGCGTTAGCAACATCCACCAGGTGCTCTTTGCTAATCGTTTAATTCGTTTTAAAATTCATTTTCGAGACTTTTTTTAACAAGATATTGGTATGTTCGATGTGATACTGCTCCTTTGAACACATAGACCAAAAAATGAGCGCCGAAATGTCGTTGTAGTATCCCTTTAATTGAGTCGCATGACCGTGCCCTTCCCCCTCCACAAATATAGCATGGATATCCGAATTAGGCTATCAAAAGTTAAAAGTTAAATAATTTCAATATCCATGGGCGTACCAACCCGGGGGGGGGGGGGGGGGGGGGGCAAGGGGGGCGCTAGTCCCCCCAGTTCTCAGAGTGGGGGGGGGGGGGGGGGGGCAAGGCATGCCCTGAAACCAGACTTGGACGTAGTTCAACTACTCTACTCAAACTACTGTAGTTTAACTACTTTTCCGAGTAACTTGGTAACTTTCAATTACAACTTTATTTGGGTAATTAGTAGTTTAAATTAACTACATTTTTCAGGTAACTTCTACTCAAATTACTAACTACTTTCGAAATCGTCGGCAGATGAAGTGGCCTTCCCGAACAAGGGGCCCCCTCGCAGCCGTAGAAAATGCATCACAGGCGTCCTTGGGCCAAGGTGGCAATGAGCAGCCAAAACATAACACCGACGCGCACGAACGCAGAAAGAGATGCTTAACAAGCCTTGGTCGGGTATTGACCTAATCCGGTAATGCACGCAGGCGCCGCGCCTTCAGCTGCAACCGTGCAAGCGAAGACGGGGGCACTCCGAAGGTTGTTGTTGTTTTCACGTTGCCTGCTCTTTGTGAGTTCTGACTCAAGCGGTTTGGGGGTTCTACGGGAGGCGCCACTGGCTTGACCTCGCAGCTGGGCGCCTGTTCCTATCGTCGCCTCGTCGTCAGCGAATACTCGCTTGCACAGCCGGACTCCACCGCACAGAAACGCAGACACGGATAATCCGTTCATGGGAGCACATTCCCGCTTCCTGCTGCAAATGTGCGAGCGTCAATGCTTGTTCACGTAATCCTTCGAGCCCTTCCGACCTTCCACGACAGGGAGACCTCCTCTTTGTTGAAAACGGTTTACTTGTCAGGCGTGTCAGGCGCGTCAGGATACCGTAGTCGTCGGCCAGGGTTGCGAGTCACCCTTGGGAGTTCCTTTTATTAGGCCCGGCGTCAGCAGAGAAGTATACTTCGTTTCATCTTCTGTTAAATAAGAAAGAAACTTTTTTTTTTTTTTTCGGTAGCGTAGCGCTAGCACTGCAACGAGACGCGCAGTCGTCCGGATTATCTCATCGTCGTGGAGTGAGACTTGAACCCTTGACGGTCAGGTGCACTCGCTCAGCGTACTCTCCGAACGTCGTGGGAATAAAGAGGGGCCAGTCATAACAATCTCAACTTGCCGAAGAAAAAGACAAAAGGAGGAGAGTTTGTTATACAACCCCCCAAACGAGGCAAACCTCACATGTTTCGTCATGCCAACACTCGCTTACCCGACCCTGCACAGCCTGTTTCTCAAACTCAACGCTGCCGTTCCATCCAGCGCGTCGGTAGAACGTCTTTTTAGCTTAGCTGGGGACGTCGTTAGTAGGAAAAGGCGAAAAATCTCCTATCAATAACTTCGAAAGTAAATCGCTTCTGCGAGCGAATAAACTATTTTGGTGTAAACTCAAGTCATAAAATGACTGCATTTATTTCAGGCTCGCAACGTTTTTCACGAATCAAAACTGCTGTTCATTTTGCTACCACAAAAATATAAAAAAGTAACTTCGAAAGTAACTTCAAAGTAACTCGCTACTTTTTTACAGTAGTTAGTAGTTTACTCAATTACTATTACACATGTGTAATTTCTACTCTACTCCAATTACTTTTGGCGTCGATACTCAGTAACTTAACTTAACTACCTTTTTTGAGTAATTTGTACATGTCTGCCTGAAACAGCCCCCTGAAACAGCCGCCACTGGGCAGGGCAAACACTGGCCGGCGGCACCCAAGCAATCAAGCAATACCAAGGGCACCGCCTCGAGGGGGGGGGGGGGGGGGGGAGGTCTTGTTTGCCCCCCCCCCCCCCCCCTCAAAAACAAGTTGGTACGCCAATATCGAAGGTAAAAGAACTTGCGCTTACACGAGGCCGTTCATTCATTCAAATTAGTCAAGACAAAATAAAAAGTACCATCCATCAAAAGCGAATAAAGGATTTTAATAGAAAACACAACTTTCTACATGTAGTGTGTAAATATGTGTATTCAATATATTGACAAGTTTAAACACAAGCACACATTGTCTGATTAATAAGAATACCGAAAGCATCTCACACCGATGACGATTTTGTCAGTATCCATAAACTTTAGCATTTTACGAGCCACAAAGTCGTTAGATGAAAACGTTCCAGTTTTAATTGGTATGTGCCGTGCAACATAAAACAAGAGACGCAATAAAAAAATAAATAAATATATGATAATATTGTACGCACAAAGTTCTTCAATCGTTCCTTCTTCCAGAAAAAAACAAATCCACGAGGCAGTTATTTTAGGTTGAATAACATGCGTGGACGACGATAAATATAAAGACAGACCGTTCCGAAGTAGTTCTACTCGACAACGAATGCCAAGCACACTGTACTACCATTAGGGAGTTTTAGAATAACGTACGCAATTTTAGCGCACGGTAGCGATAAATTTAGCGCTTGTGTTAGCGCACGCTACGCAAGTGAGTTTTAGAATAGCGTTTCTCCGCCGCGACGCAAAAGCCAAAGCATCTCGCGCTTGCAACACCACCAAGATACAGTCAATTTTTATTTCACACACAAAATGCTATAACTTGAGAAAGAAAACAAGATCTTGGTCCAGAGTAACATTTCAGATTTGTTTAAACATGAGAATGCGACGCGAGCGGTCGACCGGTCGTGTCCGCTTGCGTTGCCTCAACAAGAGGTGTCTCGTGCCGAAAAATGTTCGCGCGTCGCAAGCATCAAGTTGCCGGTGGTCGTTGCCCACCTTACTGGGTTTTCCCCACCAAGTGCAGTGTCGTCCTGTATTTAAAATCGCAGTCGCGAGGATGCCGCCGATGTCGCCCTCACAACGCCGCGAAAGCGGCCGCAGCCATGATTCTGGAAGCCTCCATTTTTTTTTTTTTTTTTTTACTCTGCGCGTGTTGGCTTTAGCGAATTTCTCATCAGAAATCCTCCTTGGAGGAGTGCAAAGACTCTTTGCGTACGCACGCAATTTCCGAAAAATAGCCTACGCTAAAAAAGCGCAAGTAAGCGCAAAACATGGTTAGCGTTCGGCGCATGCGCAATGGGGATGACGCTCTTCTTTGCGTGCGCAAAGCATTAGCATGCACTATTGTAAAACTCCCTATTAACGAGATGTTCGCAATATGCTACGCAGAACAAAATACACACCCACGATGGTGCGTGTTGGAATAATAATAATTCACACCCGAATAAACAGCGATGCAAACGCTCACTCCATACTTGTACGAAGTTGTCGCGAATGCTTGAAGCAAAAAGTGCACACCGTGAAGAATACTTGGCGAAATTCGCGATGATTATCCCAACAAAGCGCGTGGGCGGCGAGCGGCCGGCGCTTCGGAAGGGGTCGAAGCGAAACAAACAAAAAGACAAAACATTTCTTCACTTGGCGATGTGACGGCTGGCGCTGGAGCGGCGGGAGACGGCAGCGACCCTGGCGGAGTTGTAAAAGCCGCGCAACCCACGCGCAACTCGAGCGCCAGCACCGCGACTACGGTGAGGGCAAAAATACTTCTGAGTGAGTGAGTGAGATGAGTGAGTGAGCTCAGTTCGGTGAGGGGCGTGAATTCGTGAGTTTAGTGAGTTCATGAGTTTGTGAGTGAGGTCTTGAAGGTGAGTGCGGCCGTGAGGGTGAGGGTGAGTGAGTTTTTAACTTTTTTATTTTGAGCTAGCTGTGAGGGAGTGAGTTCAACCCAAAATGACGACCTCTGAGTGGCACACATCTTTGGGAGTCCAACCTTTTACGTCGTACGGCGCATGTTCATCGTTGTCGTTGCCCCACAAAACGAGTTGAAAAACTATGAAACTTTGTCCCGACGAGAGACGACGCATAACTATTAAGTCAATTAACGACGCAGTAGTTCACATTGTCAGCCCGGCGCAACCGCATAGCTCCGACCTCAATGCGTACCAATGTGCGTTGCGTGGTTTCGTTCCGTGGTGTATACTCACAACTATACCTACGGTGACGACCGCGCGGCGGCGCTGTCGCACGAAGTGTATAACAAAGATTTTGGAATACTTTTAGTTTATTCTTCAGCCGCTTTTACCCCCCAGCTTACTGGGAAACTGCTAATCTACTGTTTCCTTACCAGTTAAAGACGTCCCCCCCCCCCCAAAAAAAAAAAAAAGAAAAAAAAAGAAAAAGTTTAAGTGTTTTTTTGAGGTTGAGAAAATTGAAATGTTGGGCAAAGCGACGGAGAACAGCGATGAAAAAAGAAACATTCTTATCCAGATCTTGTTCCAGCTAAAAAGCGTGTTCCTGTAGAGGATTTCTGATGGCAGCGAGGCTTGAGTATATCCACAACCTCCGCAAGCAATGCTTCGATTCTGCCTCCTGACCCACGACTGATTTCAAGTCACGTTAGTCAAGTGCCAATGATTGTTAGGTCTGAATCTCAGCACAATGGCTGAAAAGCCAAGACCTCGGAAAATGCAAGTTTAGACCTAAATAGTAAGATGGGAACGAAGAAGACTTTGCAACATTTCTAGTGCTCAAACTTTGCCGTTGTCTCCTGTACTTGTCATTATGCAGGGATTCCATAGTTTCCAACAAAAGCACATTTTTGAGAGGGTTTATACCGTTCCAATATTAAGAAAGCTACAGTCATGCGTGCAAAATTCATAGTTCAGCACGCGCATGTTTGGTGCTTCAAAAGGCGAGCAAAGGAAGCGCCATACCCACGAACGCTGGAAAATGCACCAGCCAGAAGCCTGTTTCTAGAATGGTCGACTCCGTTCACCCCTAAGCTGAGACTGCAGCCAGAGCTACTAGCGCGAGCTAGCCCGCGCACCTTGCTTTGAGGCGTGCCTTTCGAGCATGAGCGCGCGTTCTGCGAAATAATATTTCCAAAACGAGATATCGTGCTCTCGCTCTTGTATAAGGAGTATTCACTGGGCGCCATATTTGTGGGTGATGTCTAGAGCGCATGCTCTGAACGAGCCCACATTAATAGGCTGCTAAGACCGGCAATCTTGAGGGTGCGAAATGCACGTTACAAAAGAACTGCGGAAGCTCGGCATCAGCACGTGCTCAGCAGTCGTGCACACAGCTATGGCCGCCAGTGAATACTTCCTATACCTTTGGCAGCACTCTCAGCTTTAAATGTTTCGGCGTCTCACCCACCGAACACAGCCAAGAACGCGTTTCTCCAAGTCACTAAGTTTTTATCGAGCAAGAACTGAAACCGTAAAACACAATTAAGAGTCCCATCTGGCCGGAGGAGAAATTTCGGGCAGCTCGATTTCCCTCAGCGTGTCCTGTTGCAATGTGCACGACAACGGTTCCATCATTTTTTTATTTTTTTTTACGTTGCCGCTGTTGTGCTTAGGCACTTCAAGAATACTTGAAAACAGCAATACCAATTAGTTATTTATTTGTGCTACGTATACACTTAGTTGCGATGTGCCCGCGCAAAAGGCGGTAAAACCTAAATGGAAAGAACATGGCGCTACAGTCCTATGGACGCCGCAGATATAGCAAACCCCCGCCCCCCCCCCCCCTTTAAAAAAAAAAAAAAAGTTTGGCGCCGTTTTGTTTTAAGGTGGTTGCTCAAATTCCTTACTTCTGTCAGCGTGATGCATCGTGTGTAGCAAGAATGCTGGCAGACTACTTCAGACGCTTACCTACTTTCCCGAAGAACGCGCTTGACGCCAAGGTCGATCACCTCGAATATCAAGTATTCGAATAAGAATGAAAGAAGAGTTGACACATCCATGATTGCTGACGGGCTCGAATCACCGGAATGCGGAAGACAGCCGCGCGCGCCAACTCTCACGAACTGTGGGCGAAATGCCGATGCTGCTGCTGCTTCTACCTATGCTATACTTATCCTTCCCGACTTGAACAAAAGCTCTGGGGGTTCGGTGGCCGAGTGGGCTATACTTCGCTTCAGCTTAAGTCCAGGCGCAGCCGATGCTACAAGCGCGAGCATGTGGTCCTGAACAGTGCTTGCACTGCACGAGCGCGCGTGCTTGGCGAAGACGCTGAAAGCAGGGAGCTCGCTCTTGCAGCTTCTGCTACGATCACACTTAACGTGAAACGGGGTGTACCGCACAAGCACATGGGGCGAAAGCTCGGGCTGCAGAACCCAGCGATCCTGGTTTCAGTCCCCACCCCGGCCCGTTTCGATCTGGATGAGCATCGAACCGGCGTGCGGTCGTGTATCACTACTACGTGGTGCGCGTTAAAGGGGCACTGACACATCAAAATCATATTTTTTTTTTTATTATCCGAAACGATTGAAAACGATGCCGGGACATTACCCTCAAAATTCGAAACTTGAAAATTCAGTATTTGTGAATTAAAAAAACAATTTCAAAATGCCGAATTTGAAGTTCCCGCGCGATCCGCGCCAGTGAAGGGAGTCACATTTTGCGGTCTCCTGCGACTCGAATCTTTTTCAGACCTCCGCTCCACGTTATGAAGCAAAGCGCCGTTGTCACGGCGACACCAAGCGAGGAGGAGGTGATATCACGCCGGCACGGGAAAAAACCGGTTTCTTGTCGACTCGCCGTGTTGCTCGCCGACGAGCACCGCCAAGTTTTCCGAGGGAGGGTACAAATCTAGGAAGCAACATCACACCGAACTCTGATTTCTGGTATTTCAAAAAGAGAGGCCGTAGTGCGTTCGCAATTGCGTTAAAAAACATGTTTTACGATTGCCGTTATTAAATGTTATAGAAATGTCACCTGCAAAGCTTCTAAATTTCCTGATTTTTGACGTCACCGATCAGAAGAAGCGAGGAGGTGAGCGCGGGAAATTTAAACGCCAAAAATAAAAAGGCGCGCGCGCGCGCGGGGAAATTTTTTTTAGCGATGCGGTTTTTTTTGCGTGTCTATGACTACAACTTGCATCGTTTTAGACAATAAAAAAAATACGACCTTTGGGTTGTCAGTGCCCCTTTAAAGACCCCAGGCTAGCCGTTGTACCACACTGGCTAAATTTCTCACCTACAGCTGGGAGACAAGTCACCCGTTGAGGCAAACTGAGTTCTAGGCTGTATAAACATATACACACCCCAATTTTTTTTTCTTTTTGAACAGAAGTTTTGAGAGCGATCTGATAACGGCGGTTCCGATCTTCCGACTCACACCCGTGCAGTGCGTGTCCTTAAAGGGGCCCTGCAATCATATTTAAGCGTCTACCTTTTTTGCGGTTTCCACGTCTCTTGGGGTTCGGGCAAGCCAGCGGGCACGGAGAGAGTAACTAAATATCAGTGCGTCATATTTTAACCGGACGACGCGGAAACCTCCTCCACCGACGGGGGCGACCTGCGGTACCGAAGGCGCGCGATATGTGACGTGTTTGGTCCTGGGCTTACTACTGGTCAGAGCCGCTAAAAGCTTCTTTTTAGTCGAAATACAAAATACAAGTGGCGCGAACTGTTTCAATTACTTATAAAAGTAGTTTTTGTTCACCATTTGAGATCAGAAAAGAAACAAATGCAGTTTATAAAGTACGGAAACAAGAAATGACCCGTCGACATACCCGCCATCAAGCGGCGCAAAAGGCGGCGCATACTAGAAAGGAGTAGTGGGATCAGGCGCCGACACGGAAAGGCCCCGGATGTACGCGGCGGCGCTGCGGTCGTAGGGACTGGAGGATCCGACCGGCTCCGAGCGTTCCGAAGGCCTTCGGCGAGCAGCTTTGTCTGGCGGTTTGGCCGTTTCGCGGTATGGCAGCGCGAAGTGGCTGCCATTCTGAACTGATCTTTACCCCGTGTTTGCTGTCGTTTGTGGCCAATGAAGTGTCATGCCGAATTAGTGTTTAATCGCGCAGCAAATGCAATGAGAACCGCTCTGGCTGCCGGCTGCATACAGCCTATCCAGAACATGTTTTCGTGGCGCTCTCTCGCGCCGTCGACACGGAGTGCGGCGGCCATGAGGGCTAGCTAAGCTCACTACCCCTCCTCTAGTTCACGGCCACTCAAGCAACCAAGGGCGTCATGAAGGACGTTATTTTTTACTTGTTTTTGAAATTTTAATTTGCCTATAACTTCTAAAATAAATCGAAATTCGAGAAAAGAAAAGTTTCATTAAGTCACTACGTTCAGTGCGCTCAGGTTCGGTGCAAATTAAAAATTAGTAAAAAGTAATTGCATTGCCCCTAACTCCAGTACATCTGCTTCATTTTAAGGTGACTAACTAAGGCTGGCCGTCGATTAAAATTTTAACCCGATTAATCGCCACCCTTTAATCGACGAATTAATCGCTTAATCAGTTTCGTTCATTCCCTTGGATAATAGTTTCTAAAAAGTCGAAATTACATTTTTTTTCATTGCCGAAGAAGTGATGAACGGCAAATATAGAATTTCAGATTTTAAATCAACCTTGTTGTGAAGTTGAGAACGATCAAAAGACACCCACACTCACAAATTATTACTTCAGCCGCATAGGCAGAGGTCCAATGACATTCTCCGGCAATAGCAAACTCCTTTGACTGTTCACAATAGTTTCTGCTGCGCTAAAACCAAAACGGACACTCGCACGGCGTTGAAGTGGCTCGGACACGTATAACCTTCTCCACCTTGTTTCGAGTTACAAATCTCGCCCCTACAGTTTAATTTAGGTCACCATTTTACACAAAGTTTGCCTTCATACAGGTGTACTCGTCCACGCCAGCCTAATAAAAGCGTAGAATCTTTCCTCTTTTTTTTGTTTGTTTGTCAAATTTGAATTGGTTAACCGGTTAAAAAAATTAGTCGCGATTCAGGCATTTAACGATTAATCGGTAGGTTAATCGATTAAGTGCCCAGCCTAGTTACTACTATTTTCAGTGAAGGAAGTGTCTCTGTATTACGAGGTCTCATTTTTTTATCGGTGCCTTGTGTAGTTTTCTGGATATCTTATCTGAAAGTTTGGTTTCTGGTTTCTACGGCGAAATCGAAACTACCGACTCGAGCATGATGGCAACCCTTGCGATCAGCTGTATGGCCATCGTGTGACGCAAAGTTCGTTCCGCGGTACTGCAAAACGTACGACTGGCCTAGTCGCAAGCAACGTTACTAGATTACATTAGTTGGGGGTACTCCCCCCTCACTCACTTCAGTCCGCCTCCCGCAAAGCCGTATATTGGGAAAGTTTGGCCAATGGGCGGAGCAAAGGCCGCCGCCTGCGCCGAATATTTCCCCCGCGGTTAGAGCGTAAACTAAAAGTGCGACACAGCGTCGACCAATCAGCAGACCTCGACGTCACAATATTGGAAACGATATTTAAAGCGTGAAATACAAGCGTTCAATCTCGCAGCAGCACGACGACGACGACGACGTTGAGAGGATGCCACACCCTGCGTCAGCGGTGCCTCAATCTAAGCCCTGGGCCTCGGTACCTCAGAGGCGGCAGCTTTCTACTTTTACTGGGCTACCCTTTTGGAGCCTGATGCTTCGACCCTAGTGGCGACAGCACCATCATGCTCCTGGGGCTCCTTTGTGCAACCGTGCACCGATCGAACGGCAGGCTGCAAATCCCCTTGGCCGTTTTCGTTCAGGCTGACCCGCCTCAACAAAATGTGGACATCTTCAAATCGGACTGACATCCTCCGCAATAGCAACAATCCATCTCGTCGTTATCTTGCATGTGTATACTCATCGCATTATCACGTTCATTAGACGCGGCACCGCGGGCCTTCATGGTACGGGCTGTTGCCTTTCCGTGTTGCCGCGGCTCTCCAGAGCCGAATAAAAACACTACAATACATTACATTAGCAATCATCGCTACTACGCAGTTTGCTCTGGTTCGGAACGCGCGTTCGCTTATTTTACCGTTGAATATAGACTTGACGAAAACCTCACACGCGCCAAGTTTTCAGTCACCAAGAGTTACATCTTTTTACTCTAGCGACGCTAAAACGGCTTAAAGGGACAATGAAGACGATTTTATTTAATTTTTTTGAATGGTGTTTCTATGCTTCTTGGGAACATAGCATGGTGCCCAATTTTTTGTAGACATTTGTGACGCGTATTTCTGTGCCTACGAAAGAAATAAAAAAACCGAAACTGAACAACCTCCATTCTCGTTTCTGGGCCTCCGAAAACGGAGGTGACGTGAGGAGTGACGTCAAGTGTGAATAGTCGGTATCGGTAGTATTTAGGAGATCGAGACTCTGGTAACCGCGGTGGGTTATAGCAGCGCGGTTACGCGGTCGTTTCGCCGAATCTGTCAACATGGACGGCAATGCCGCTCTTGCGAGCGAGTTCGAGCTTCCGTTCACTGACCGGATACCAACGGAACGGGAGTACGTGTGTGGCGGACCCGACGGAGACCGCCCAGCCGGCAATGAGCGGCCCGCACGCCGAAGGACGGACGCGAGGGACATGCCGAGGGGAAAGCGGTAGCGATCCGGCCGTTCCGGGATCCGGTTCCTCCGCGGACGTCCTCTTTTCGTCGTCAAAGAACACGAACAGCAACCCACACGTGAAAACTAGCGTCGCCCGAACGAATACTGGTCTTTAGTCGACCGTTAGAACAGCCATCTACAGCTACCATTTTGCAGAATCCTTCGAGTACCGTGTTCTTTTTTTTATTTTATTTTGGTTGCCCATAGTTGCTCGTTGCCCGTTTCGCGTCCAGCGTAGCAAAGAAAAAAACAATTATGCTGCTTTATTTATGGTTTAGTAATCATTTCCGGTCTGATTTATACTTTTCGTGGTTATTCAAGCGGAAATTAGAACAGTATTCCTCAAAATCGCGAACCAAAACGTGACCGAGGGCACGTTTCTCGTTTCGCCCAATCGCGGACGTGTCTTTTGTGACGTCGCGCTTCTTGGCCCCGCATCGGTCACGTGAGCTCCGCTTCTCCTGGCTTCTCCCGCAACTCTCGGGGCGTCGCCCCAGTCGATCCCGGTGCGATTATTACCGCGTCTGTTTAATTGATTTGCGCGGCACACAAGCGCCGGTTTCGGCTGAAATGTGGGCAACGTGGCCTGAGACGTGCCTGGAACCCAGTTCAATCGCCAAAAAGGTGTCCGAAATTGCCTTCATTGTCCCTTTAAATTAGTCGAGTCGCATTTTTAGAGCTCACGGCCACCGCTAGGGGCTGTTACGTGGTTTCTGGTTGGCCACGAGATGCGCGTATATTAAAACCAATGAATGACCAAACTCTCCCAATATATGGTTCTGGCTTCATGTAAAGTCCCTGTATCTGGGAAAAGTGGCGCATTCTCTTTTCTTCTCCTCTAAAACCCTCCTTACCCCACTTCTAACTTCCGGTTTGCGACGGAGGCGCCCTCTGGAATTTCCCAAGCGTCTCGACGTCTCGGTCAGCTGAAGCGGTCGAGACGTCGAGACGCTTGGGAAATTCCAGAGGGTCAATGAGGTCATTGCCACAAGTGTGGCAATGACCTCATTTAGAACCCGCATTCGTATCGGACCGCCCTGAAGCCGCTCTAGATCTGTTCGTCCCACCGCGGATCCCAAAAGTGCTTTCGATAATCGTCCCTACCCTACCGAGTTGCATTAGGTCAGTGTCTCATGAGTGTTCAGCTTCACAGCTGGAGCGGGCGAGTTGCCGATCGTGTGGACTTTTCTCGTCATATAAGTGTGGCAATGACCTCATTTAGAGCTTCCATTCGTATCCGACCGTCCTGAAGCCGCTCTGGATCTGTTCGTCCAACCGTGGATCCCGAAAGTGCTTTGGATAATCGTCCCTACCGAGTTGCATTAGGTCAGTGTCTCGTGAGTGTTCGGCTTCGCAGCTGGAGCGGGCGAGTTGCCGATCGTGTGGACTTTTCTTGTCATACAAGTGTGGCAATAACCTCATTTAGAGCCCGCATTCGCATTTGACCGTCCTGAAGCCACTCTAGATCTGTTCGTCCAACCGTGCTTCCCGAAAGTACTTTGGATAATGGTCCCCACCGAGTTGCATTAGGTCAGTGTCTCGTGAGTGTTCGGCTTCACAGGAATTGCAAGTCGTTTTTAATCGTCATATAAAACCGCCAAATTGCAATTTTATTCTCCACGATTTCAAATGATTCACTACTTTTTAATACGTGTCCTTTACGAGCTTTCGGGGGGGGGCTTGGCTTTGGCCTATTGGCACTAAAAACAATTTGGCGGCCTAGAAAGCAAGGTACTATTTTCTTTCTAATCGGGGAAGTGTTGATGTGGTTGACGAGCTAAGCTAGCACTTTTAAGCTGCCCGCAGTACTAGTAATGATAAAAATCGCTACGTATTTCTGTGCATGCTGTAAAAATTTGCGACACTGCGGGCCTTTCGCTACGGGGCTACGCGGTGCCGCTACTTTTCCGAGCGTATAATAAAGACTATTTTCGTTATTTTATTTGATGAAACCGTTTTTAGAAATGAAAAGTCCGTTTTCGTTTAGTTTTGTTACTCCGCAATTTTATCAGGGGGTCTGTATCTTTTCTGTTATTCGTTCATACTAAAAAAATCTAGGTTTAATTACGATTTACGCTGCTTTTAGACGCCTGGGCCAGCGTCCTGGTGCAGACTTGGAAACTAGCGCTCGGTTTCAGCACCTAGTTCTCGAGTCAAGCAATTGCTGGTTATTTCAGTAAAAGGGAATGAGGCAAAAATAATTCAAATCACACCCAGAGAACAATGCAAAATAAGCGAATGCGAGATCAAAATCTCCATGAAAATACACAAGCACAGATGATGTTAAAAAGAACAAAATCAAAGTCACAATTTTATTTATTTCACAAAATGCCAGCCAAGTAAAAGGCCACGGCAGGAGCATTCACTGCAAGTAGAACACATGCTGAGTACATAACAAAAGAAATCACAGAATGAAAAAAGAAGATAAATGACACGGAGACACACCATACACAATCAAAATGTTTTTTTAACACTTCACAAATGTGCGGGTAGCTTTACTGACAGGTGCAGTCACTTTTACATATCATAAAGTACTTCTAAAGCCCTTACACCTTCTAATGCTGTTGCTAGTACGGTACACCTGTAGACAATAAATTGTACAAACCACATGGAATTGAACATCGAGCTGCTTGATGAGACGGGTCTGCAGGTACCCTACTTCAGATGCATACTTAAGATAAGGATGCACGAGTGTGTTATACTCTGCAAGTTTGGCTCACCTTGTATGCTAAAGAATCCATCAGCTTGTGCATTATGTCTGACACAAACTTGAAGTCCTGTATATGCCAATGAAGTGTGCATTCTACAGGCAAAAGCTAACCCGATTCCCCAGTACTACATTGAAACCATGGGAAACAGAAGAAAGATGACTCTTAAAAACTTTCTCGAGGATCCCTTTACTCCATGCAGTCCCCTTTATAGGGGACTTTTCGAGACACTTAAGTTGATCTGCAACGAGAAAGCGCTTAAGTCCAAATTGTAAATTGTTCTCTTCACGTTGCAACTGATACTCCTGTCATTGCGCCAATATCAGTTTTATCTGCATTGAATATAGTTCTTTGTAGCTCTTTGTTATTCATCAGTACACCAGAAAAACAAATTCTGATGATACTGCCTGATACCAAGTGTAAACAGTGTGCCTGAAAAAGAAAAAAAAAGATTATTACTTTAGTCTTGTTAAGTGGCTAACAGTGAGACAATAAGATCGGATGTAAGTAACAGTGTGTAACTGTCTGCACTCTGCCAGGAAATAAACAGCAGTCGAAAATGAAAACTCATAAGCTGTTGCTGCGGCAATCTGTCCAGGACAAGCTGGAGAAGCAAGGGCCTGTAGGGCGCTGCTCAGACCTTGTTCGAGCAGCCATGGGACGGCACACACTTCTAGAATGAATAAATGAACAGAGACAACAGTCCTTGTAGGTATGCCTCGGTCGACCTGGAAACAGTATCATTGTGCTAAAGTCACCAGCAGCTGGGGGGGGGGGGGGGGGGGTTGCCGAACCAGGCTGCTCTGGGGAAGCTGGGAAAGTTAGGTTCGGTACAGCACCACTTGGAACTTGATGGGGGGCCTCAGGAACACAGACTCGCCTAGAATCAACAAAGACGGCACTAGTGGTAGGTGAGCCTCAGTTGACCTGGAATGACGAAAATAATCCCTGGAGAAGGGGAACAAGAGGGACAAAGGACAAACACAAATCTCCAAACACAGCTAGGTGACTGGTGCGCGACCGAAAAAATCCGCCTGGTCCGGGTATCGAACCCGGGACCTCTCCATTACAGGTGGAGCGCTCTACCAACTGAGCTAACCAGGGGTTAGACGTCAGTAGAGCAAACGGGTTTTATCAGCCGCCACCAGTCTAACACCAACAAGGGTGAAGCTTGCAATTTAAGGTTATTATTATAATGCAATTAAATGCAAAGGTGGACAAGAATGACGAAAATAATCCCTGGAGAAGGGGAACAAGAGGGACAAAGGTCGCGCACCAGTCACCTAGCTGTGTTTGGAGATTTGTGTTTGTCCTTTGTCCCTGTTGTTCCCCTGCTCCAGGGATTATTTTCGTCATT
The DNA here is from genome assembly GCA_013358835.2 of Ixodes persulcatus. Taxonomy (NCBI): domain Eukaryota; kingdom Metazoa; phylum Arthropoda; class Arachnida; order Ixodida; family Ixodidae; genus Ixodes; species Ixodes persulcatus. The sequence goes on from JABSTQ010005510.1 coordinate 350,010, forward strand.
CTCGTCCAGCTCGCTTGCACCTTTGCATTTAATTGCATTATAATAATGACCTGGAAAGAGTATAAGACTGCCAAACTCACCAACAGCTGTGGTCACTGCGGCAGATTGCCCCGAAGGAAAAGCTTCGCTTGGACCTTGCTGGGGGCCCTCGGGAGGACACACACTCCTAGAATGGACAGAGATGGCACTAGTGGTAAATAGGCTTTGGTCGACCACGAAACAGTATCGGACAGCCAAACTAAAGAGCAGCTGCGGTTGTTGCAGCAGTCTGTCCTGGGAATGTTGTCGTACTGTGGGCACTACCTTGTGGTGTACTATTCAGGTTTTGCTGAGGGTGCCTCGGGGACTTTAGGGAGGCAACCAAAACAAACAAATGCAAACGTGAGCATGCATCCAGCATGCTCACGTTTGCTTCTGCTACAGGTTTCGGCACTTCTGTTTGGAACCAGCGCAGCCAACAGCCCTGGATACGCCTCTGTCACCGAGGAAGAAACGTGCCCCGCTGTCTGCGCTCCGCCGACAGTTTCGCTTTCGGGCGAACACTGGCCGTCAAGCACAACCATCTTTGAAAACATCGTCTGGCGACCAAGCACATCATCGTTGAATCCGACCGTACAAAAGGGGCGGCACATCGAGTCACCGACGGGGCTAGGCGCCGACATGCATCCACCATGCTCACGTTTGCTTCTGCTACAGGTTTGTCCTTTACGACATAATACCACGTGTCGTTCTTCAGGCCCGTTTCTCTTGTCGGTGCCATGCCCCAACAGTGTAAAACGCCTGTGTACCCGCGTACTTGATGAACCTATCACTTGTGTCCTAGCGTTGTCTACTATCAAACTACTGCTTCGTTCTTCGGGAGATTTCGAAAGTAACCCAGGTTCTACCAAGCTTGAAGATCAAATTGCAGAAATAATGAAATCTGTGTCGGTTCTGCCTAAAGATATATGCTAAAGATATGGCCGCAAGATATGTGTTAAATAACTATACTTTTCATAATAGTGTCTCTCAATTAAAGCTCCAACTCGGATGGAAACCTTTACAACTAAGACGAAAGTGCCTCCGTCTCAAGTTTATGTATAATCTTTATCACGGTAGCGTCGGTACAGGTAAGTCGAGATACCTATTGGAACTTCATTACGTTTCCCTTAGAACTAGTAATCAAAAAAAGTTCCGAGAATTTCGCGCACGAACCGACGTTCTAAAATATTCTTTTTTTCCGCGGACAGTTAATGACTGGAATGTGCTGCCCGACTCACTTGTAGAGCTTCCTACTGTACAATCATTTTTTGATGAAATTATGTTATTGTAGTCGGTTCGATGATTTTTTGTGTGACTTCTGCATGCTGTTAATCATTTTTTTATTTTTTTATTCATATTATTGCAGTATATATTGGCATGTTTCTCCTGTTTGACATGGTTATTTCGCTGTTATCCATTTTCTTATAATATTGCAGTATATATTGGCATGTTTTTCCTGCTTGCCTTGTTATTTGTTGTTGTTTTTCTGCTGTACGTTTGCTTTTGTAAATTTCTTTCGTCCCTCCCTACTGTAATAATGCCGGCCGGGCGATGTAGGTACCAAATAAATAAATAAAACAAATGGAACTGCATTTTGTAAAAGGGGCATCCAAAATCATCAGTTTGTGCATCGAATTTGTATAATAAAAGTAATGCAAAGTGTCTCACCGAAAAAAAAAATATATATATATATATATATATATTGTGAGATGTTGTACATACCATTTACATTTGCAGTTCCCTTGCAGTGGTGGTTTACTCTCACGGTTGAAGGTAACGAAAAAAGAAATGTTTGGGAGAGCATCTTTCCTCAATTTTTTGCTCTCCTTTGTTTTGCATGATTAGTGTTTTGAATTGGTAACGCCACCTCAAACACCCGTTTCTGCAGATCCTAGGTTATACCTAGGGCTCCGTGTTTTCGGATAAATCCGAAAAACTCCGAAAAACACACGCCGGTAAAATTTTGGTCAATTCGGATTTATCCGATAAACTCCGAATGTTTATGTGCCAATGCCCCCCCCCCCCCCCCCACAAAAAAAAGAAAAAAAAAAGTAAAATACTTTTTTTTTTTTTTTTTTTTACAATTTGATCAGCACGGAGTCAATGGTCCTGGGAAAATGGAACCATAATTACATTTTAAATCTCAGACCATTGTCAAAAGGGGTCTTGCCTCTTGTCTCGTCGAGGTTGATTCAAGGCAACAGGACATTGTACATTCGGGTCACGACAAAAGAAGCCACTCTTTTGATTTCCAGTTTGAGCCATGCGATTTGTGATTTAGAGAAAGGAGAAAGTGTGTTTTGTAACAGTGAAAGATATGGACCATAGAGGTTGTATTAAATAGAAAAAAGGGACAGTTGAAACTCTCTATCACATCCTTAACCACTCCACCTCGCGCGGCCGCGGGCTAGATTGATGGAATAGGATGGGATGACTACGAGCTTCGTAGCGACTGCCCCTGGGAGTTTATTGACTTTAAGGTATCGACGTTTATCGAAGCAACACTTGTGTGCGACGTTTGTCATGGGACAAATTAATATTGCCAATGGCAATGGCATGAACGTCAAATTCAACTGAAGAAATTTTAATAGTACAAGCGCGTTTTATTTTTTATCTGGCATACGTTCACATCCGTTTATTATTTACCTATTTATTTGCAATAGGAAACACTGCGAAATTAAACTCCGAATTTCGGAGAATTGGGAATCAAACAAATATAAACTCCGATAAACTCCGAATCTTCGGCAGAAAATAAACTCCGAAAAACACCCTCCGAATTTGACGAAAAATAAACTCCGAAAACACGGAGCCCTAGTTATACCCCTGTCAGACGGCGATCTAAAGGTCCTTTTCACTAAGCTCCTTTAAAAAAATCGGCCAATCAGCTCGCGATGTGGAGTGCGCACGTGCTCTGAGGCGCGCGCACGTGCTCTACGGCGTGCGCTGGTTCGCCGATTTTATAAAGGAGCTTAATGAAAAGGATCTTTAAAACGCCGTCTGACAGGGGTATTAGCCTGCCAAAGACCTGCACGTGAAGTTTGCGCGCTGTCAAAGCTGCTGGCGCGATTGTGGGGTTGATCTCAAATGTTTTATTTGCTTGCGTTTTTCGTTTCAATAGGACTGCACTTTGAACGGGCTAAGCACGTCCAGTAAGAGCGTCGTGAGAGAAAACATACTCCTGCTTGTCGCACTGGCTGCGCTCGCACTTATATTGAAACGGAGTATAGATACAGCCCAATGCTCGGGTCCGCAGCTGCGGCAGCGTTGCAAGCTATCTGTGCGAAGCAAAGTATGGTACGCGAGCATGTACTCAACACTTGACGAGCGCGTATTCCGCACGCACCCGTAATTGGGAGCGACGCCGATGCCACAAGCACGAGCAGGAGCAGGCCGTTTGAACGACCCGGACGCACAGTTGCGTTCGAGAGCGTTTCACTGCGTTGCGACTGCGAGAACGCAGGACATTCATACCTATTTTACCGCGTGCCAAGCAATTCCTTGAATTGGATTCCACGCTTCATACGAAGCACAGATGTGCCGGTGACTCGCTTTCGTTTCTCGACGCAACGCAGACAAACGCTCTCAAACGCAACTGTGCGTAGGCATAGAGTTATTACAATAAACGCTAGAGGCTCAGCTGGCGCTAGTGTCTAAGGGACTTCCGGTTGCAAATTGAAGCAGACAGCATGCAGTCTACATTTCCAGCCTCCCTGTGTATTCCTATGGAAAAATGCGCGTGAATTTTGTCTCTTCGCCGGAAAATAACATGAATAACTTTTGTCATTTTTGTTGTACCGGATAGTATGTACCTTTATTGGTATCGTTAAAGTGTAATTGCTTTAGTTGCAGCATTTTTCTTTACCACTGAACGATGTTAAACTTCGCTCTATTTCAGGCCCAAACCTCTGTTTCAAGGAAGGTATGTGAAAACGAGCGACGATTCGAAGCAAACTAACGATCGAAAGGAATGTAGAGTGTGTTCAAGGTTTGCTAGCCTTTCGGTGGTGCTTATATATTGCTAATATGCCCGTCCTGTCATTGGATGAAAATGACCCCGTCGTGCATCTTTACGATCGGTTAAAGAAACATTCGAACGCAAAAAAATAAAGCACGTAAGCTACGAAAGGTGTGTCTTTTAGATGCGGAGCATCTCTTGCTCGGGTCTATGTCCCGCGGCGTCGGCGTTGTAGTCGGCACTCGAACTACGCACGCGCAACTCTCCTCCTTCCCTCTCTCCAACAGCTGCGCGTTACTCTCTCCGCTCTCTCTCTCTACCAACTGCGTGCACTGCGCGTGCGTACGCTTCTCCTCACACCGCGCGCGCACGCGCAACTCTCCTCCTCTAGTCTCCTCTCCTTCAAGTGTGAAAAAAAAAAAATAAACGGCGAGCGGCGAGCGTTCCAAGTTTCTCTGCCGCGAGCCGCGACGAAGGCTCGCGTAGGGGGTAACGCTAGGGCAGTCGGTGGCACCATCTCTCGACGTCAGCACGCAACTGACTCTTTCCTCGGAACCAACACGATGCTCCGCATCCCCCCATGGTTCCCCTCGGGAAGATGGTGTAATTTTTTATTATTTCCTATGTCGGGCAGTTTTTATCGGGCACCTGCTCTCTGGCTCCCCCTATTTGCAAAGATTTGGAGCGTGCGGGTGATGATTTGAACCCAGAACAAGCATCTTAATTCGCACATATTCATGAGCAGAAATAATAAAGCAGTACTTATTTATTGCAAATCTGACTATATTACGTGGCATTCAATTTATTTTGATCATCTGCGTGCACAAGGAGTTACTTATCCAGTGTTACTGCGTAGTTCTTGCCGTCTCTCTTGGTTTTCCACATGTCCTTCGTTCGTTTGGCACGTATATCCCCCATGCTGGAAAGCGTCGACGCCGTGTTCGCGCTAACAGTGTCCGACAGTGCACATAAATACACGTACGAAGCGGTTTTAACACCGTTTTTCATGCCACGAATTTCAAATAAAAATGCTGTAACTGACCAATTATTTCGTCTGCGTGACTGAGAAATGTTCCAATGTGCCTAGTACGTACAAATTATTTGTGATATTTGCTCTTATAATCGAGCGCAGAGAGAAAATGCATTCGCTTTTTCCCATAGAAATGCATTACCGGAAGTCAATTTCTGACTGCTTGCTGTCTGCTTCAAAATGCAACAGCACACTAGCGCCACCTGAGCCTCTAGCGTTTATTGTAATAACTCTATGTGCGTAGGGGTCTTTACTTCCACGGCACGAGCGTCTGTGCATGCCAAGTCGGCAATGTTGTGCGCGCTATTACATCGCTCGCGTTTACGGTGGAATGGAACGCATACTCACTCTAAAGAACTGTCTTTGTGCATGCTAATGAGTATACAGAGCACCTACCTCGCATAACTTTACGGCTCCCGTCGGGTTGAAATCTTTTCGACCGATTCGGTGAAGCAAGATCTCCGAGGTTCATTTTCCGTTTCAGAGGAAACACTGAAAAGCTTTCCGGTCGACTTTTCTACGGGCACAGCAGCCCGTCAGCTGCGGCGTAGCAACATCAGCAACATCTTGGGAAATTCACAACGACCGGAAGTCCAAAACCGAAAGCCAGATGTCACGTGACGACTGGCCAATAGTGTGCGCGGCGGCTAGTTCAAAGAATGGCGCCACTTTTCCCAGGATAGAGGGGCTTTAGCCTCATGTCGTTTAAAGCGCCATCTAGATTTTCATTTCAAAACCGTGTGTTGCATGGAGTACTGTGAACTGCCATTCAGACGGCTTTAAAACATATGTATTCGGTAGGATTCAAAGCCTACCTGTCAAACCCTGTGAGGCTGAGCTCAGTAAAAGACATCCGACACCGACGGCTGCTCGTGAAGAACTCTCCCTTCTTCTAAAGAACACGCACGCCGCCCCTTCACACTAAGAGGGCGCCACTAGCTGGACCAACTCACAAATAGCGACCGCTACATCTTCCCTTCTTAGAGGCCGCGTTTTCACCAAATAGTTCTTGTGGCGAAACGCACCCACTTATTGTTCAAAATAGTCCCATCAACTGCAATGTTTTTAAACTGTCCGCCGTTACAAGTCTAAACGCCTGTGGCGGGTCACGGCTTGTCCGCTGCGAGTCCGATAGGTACTTGTCGACACAGGCTTGGGTCACTACTAATGTTTTTTTGTTTTTTTTATTACGTAGGGGGTTGCCTTTACGCATAAATGTCTTATATGTAAGCTACAAGGCCACTAATGTTCTTGGGTCACTACTAATGTTCTGCTGAGCCGCTATTGGGCTTGGTGGCACACCGTCAGCTGCGGGTTGTTCAACCGGCGGCCTTGGGGATGCAAACGCAACCAGTCCCCTGCGGTTGCACTGAACGACCGCTCCGCTGTGGTCAGCTTCCACCAGATAGCTGCGGGGACGCAGTCCTGGGTTGAGCACCGTGGCCCGACACTCTTCCGACTATACCCACACTCTTTCTCCAGGACGAAGAGGAGGCAGCTCGCGGGCAGTATGCCGCTGGTTGAAGGCCTGAGCTTGTTTCCGCTTGTACAACTCATTCCTCCTGGCCACGCGAGCGGGCGATGGTGGCCGCGGAGGACTTTCATCTTGAGCTCTAGGAAGCCGTGTCCTCAACTGACGCCCGAACAGAAGTTGTGCGGGGCTGTCTCCAGAAACACCGGGGGTGTCTCGGACAGCTCGCTCCGCTTCACCGTTAGATTGCGGGAATCTAGGGCTACTTGTTTGGTGCTGGAAGCCGTAATCCTTTGCAAACTTCGCAAAATACCCCGATGCAAACTGCGGGCCGTCATCTGTTCTTACCGATCGCGGGATACCGTGCCGAGCGAAGGCTGACTTCATTAGAGAGTTTTAGGGAACCGTTGTTGCACATCCGATACAGTACGATGGGCCCTCCCGTACGCACTGCGCATGCGCTTGTCTTCTGCGATCTTACCGTAATGCGCTGGTCGAACCGTAAGGCACGACCGGCACGACCAATGGCCGACATGGACAGTCTCGCTTGGCTAGCAAAACGGCTATTTCGCTGGCGGAGAGAGCGTGCCGTGGCTTCAAACATGAATAAAATAACTCGTGGTAGTGCCTGGCAGGAAGGCCATATGTGACAGCAAGTGCATAAAGTTGGAGTCAGCAAATAGGGAAGAAAATAACAGAACAAAACGCAATAGGACATCCTATTTAGAAATAAATTAATGTTTAGCAAACCGAAGAATCGCCTGCGCAGTAGCTGGGTGGATTGGAGTGCCCATTTCAGGAGTCGTAGGAGAGCGGTATTGGAGAGTTGAAATCCTGTTCATCTGAACACTTTTTTTTTTTCATATATAACTTTTTTTTAATTTTTACACAAACACTGATATGTGCATTTCAAGCGCTTAGCACCCGTTTTTACAGCTGCTGTAATGACTATGAGGGTTATCTGTAGTGGCAACAGAGTGAGCAACAGTCTGCTGCATCAAGGCTCTGGATACTTCTTCAAGAATGTTGCATGAATTAAAAATTTCTGTACAAGTTCTAATCACATATATCCTATAAAACGAGCCCTTTGAATATCGGGTGATAGTTTTAATAAGTGCACAGCAGTAAAGTTACAGATTTTCCTTTATTTTTTTCTTCGTGGTGGTACCGTACACGGCGCAACGATCGGTTCGCGGGCGTACGACCGTATTCGTCTGCTATCTGTACCGTACAGCAACATGAGCGCCGCACCTACCTCCGTCCTTCCGCCTCCTCCTCGCAAGCGGTTTTCAGCGGAAGACGATATCTTCCTACTTCGGGAGATGCTAGGCGCTAATCTTTTTTCTACTCCAGCCCTTTGGAATGACGTCCTTAACGGCTTAAACGCGGAGTCGAAAAAGAACTTCTCGTTGCGAGGAGCGAAGGAACGGATTGACCTCCTCGTAACTTTGTACAAGAAAAATGACCGCCTCAACTTGAGAAAGTGAGTATATTTTGGCTATTTTTGTCTTTTCTTCGCAATTTAATATTCCTAGTTTTATTTGTCCATACCTTTCTTAATACTCGACCCTGCAGTGGGCCTCGAGGGAGAGAGACAGTCGCTAGCAGACGACTTCAAATGTTGATGATGAGCGCGCGCGAGCGTGTTCTTATTTGTGTGCCAAATCGAGTTAGCTTTCGGCGGCTTTTCAGCATATCAGGACATCATTGGTGGAAACAGCATATTTGGCTGATGTAAAACACCAAAGCTTGCTCGCTGAGAACGTATGACTTATTAGAAGACAAGTTAGCATGTATACGGTCGAGGCCTTATTTTATTCCCCGAGGATATAAATCTGGTAAACTGAAAGAAAAACCCTCAAATGGCGGTGGCAAACGAGCCGTACATTATTCGTGGTATCACAACTTTTTTGATTACTTAAAAACTTTCAACAACAGAACCCTTGCGTGCCGTCCTCCTTATCAGTGGCTTCTCTGCAATATAATTGCAGAGAAGCACCACTTACAGGCAGGCAAAGCAGGGTTAGCGTAAGAATAAATCTGCTTTAACCAAAGCTTCCTCGCCAATATCCACAAATAAAATAGCATTTTCTGCCAGAGCATCCAATGAACTTCCAAGTACATTGCATGATTCACTAGTGCACCTTGACTGGCGCCACACCGAGAGTATGATAAGTTTTAGCAACAACTATATGTGTCATATGCAAAGCACAAGTTCGTATACTCCTTTAGCAGACGAACATTTTAGAACTTCGCAGTGCCAGTGGCGACACGCCGTGGGGCGCCAGGTTTTGTATTACGGAAGCGCATTCATTTGAGTAAAAAAAAAAACAAGACGAACTAAAAGTAGGTATACAGTGTTTTAGGTTCTCTATATGTTTAGGGTGCGATCTTTATTTACGTCAGTTTCTGCGATTTGTACAAACACACGCAAATCTGAACATTCTCAATGAGGCCGATGCAGGTTTCCGTTGCCAGGGAGCGCGACCTGTACCGATCGTCTGCTATCGTCTGCAAATACGGTTCCCCCAAAGCCGTTTCAAGGCACACGATCGGTCCACACGCCCGATCCAAGGTATCGATCGTTTTTGTTTATCGATCGTATTTTGTTCCGGTTCCCTAAAACTCACTATTGCCGCGATCGTAGCTCCACTCAAGGTGCTGCTTAACGTCAAGACTTCCGGGTACCTCGAGTGATAGTCCACAATAACGATGAAGTCCTGCTTCTTCCAATGAAACAGGTCGGCACCGACGACGTCCCATGGGCTAGTAGGAAAGCTGGACGAGATGAAAGGTTCTGCCGGCTGCGCTCTTGTCTTGGCACACTGCTCACAGCCGCTCACCAGGGAAGTGATCTGTGCATTGATGCCCATGGCCACCACACAGAGTCACGAGCTCTGGCCTTGCACTTGACAACTCCTTGGTGACCTTCATGTATCAGCCTCAGTATTGCCTGTCGTAAGTCGGCTGGTATGAGGAGCCTCGGGCCCTTGAGGAGAATTCCTTTGCACAGCGACAGCTCGCCTCGGACAGACCAATACTTGGACAAATTGACGGGCAGCTTGTGCTTCGTCGGCCATCCAACTTTTTTTGCAATACCGTTCGAGTGCACAGCACTCTCCGTCAGACTGTTGCGCAGCTTGGACTTCTCGGGGAGGAGTGGAAGGTCAACAGACGTGCCTCCCAGTGCTGCAATTGCAAATGTGTCAAGGGAGTCCCTGCCCTTGTCTTCAGACCCCATTCTCTGGGGAGCTCAGGAGAGTGTGTCTGCCGTTGCCAGTAGTTTCCCCGGCACATACAGCATGCGGAATTGGTACTGCATCAGCTTTAAACGAAGGCGTTGGATGCGAGGAGGCAACATGTCTAACTCCATCTTGCCGAAGAGAGATTCCAGGGGCATATGGTCAGTCTCCACACTGAGCTGCAAACCACGTACGAACTCGTCAAAACGTCGTACAGCCCACACCGTTGCCAGAGCCTCCTTCTCTGTTTGACCATAGCGCATCTCTGTCGGGGTCATGGCCCAAGATGCGAAGGCCACCCCCTTCCTTTCTCCCGAAGGTTGATCTTGAAGGAGTACGGCACCGATGCCGAAGGAGCTGGCATCTGCCGAAACTGTTGTGGGGCACACTGGGTTGTACTTGGCGAGACAGCAGTACTCAAGAAGTTCTTCACCCGTATGAATGCAGCCGCCTGCTCAGGACCCGAGGCCCATACGTTGCTCTTCGACAAAAGTGCTCGGAGAGGAGCGGTGACTTCGGAGATGTGCGGCACGAAACGCGCAACATGGTTTACCATGCCAAGTAGCCTTAGGACCCCTGCAACATCCTCAGGCCTTTCCATCGCCTGGACAGCCTGAATCTTGCTAGGATCCGGCTTCACACCTTCTGCTGATACGACGACTCCCAGGAAGCTGACTTCGGACATTCCGAACACGCACTTGTCTTTGTTGAGAGTGATGCCAGCCTTCGATAGTCGGGAAAGCACCTGGTTGAGCCGCGCGTCATGTTCTTCGCGCGTCCGTCCTAAGACAAGAATGTCGTCAATCATGTTGACGCACCCGACCTGTCCTTCCAGTATGCGCGCCATCTGCTTCTGAAAGTACTCTGGTGCCGACGTAAGTCCAAAAGGCAGACGACAGAAGCAGAAGCGGCCAAAGGGAGTAATGAAAGTGGTGTACTCCTGACTTTCCTTGGCAAGTTTCACCTGGTGAAATCCGAAATTTGCGTCAGACTTGGAGTACACAGTCGCTTCTCCCAGAAGTCCGAGAACTTGGTCCACCGTAGGGAGCATGTGCCGTTCTCGAAGGACGACCTTGTTGAGCTTCGTAAGGTCAACGCAGAGACGGTGATCACCAGAAGCCTTCGGAACGACGACTATTCCTGCACACCACGGGGTGTGGCCTTCAACCCGACGAATGACGCCCTGTCGCTCGAGCTTCTCCAGTCCCGTCCTCACGACCTCTCGTAAGGGAATGGGTATACGACGAGGTACACTCAACGAGAAAGGAGTGGCATTGGATTCCAGCCGGATCGTGTACTCGTCGGGTAGCGTACCCAGACCTGTAAAGAGCTCAGTGAAGCCTGGGTTGACTGCAGGCTTGGCTGCAGTATCGAGGAACTTGATGACCTGAAGGTCCTGTATGGCAGAGAAGCCCAGCAAAGGAGTACTGAGAGACTGGATGACATACACCTGCTGCTTGGAAGATCTGCCGTTCCACCACAGCGTCGATGAGAAAGAACCCAGCACTTTAAGCGGGTGGTTGCCCGGTCCATGAATGGCGTTTTCCACCTTTGACAAACGCTGGGGAATCCGAGGGAAATTATCTGAAACAGCCGTCACCTCGGCTCCCGAGTCCACTTTGAAGGACGCTGTATAGTTGTTCACGGTGACATCAATGTCCTTAGCCCTCTCTCCGGCGTCGAGTACAAAAAGCTACAGAGTGCCTACTTTGGCTTGCTTTTTCATGCGGGAAAGACAGACCTCTGCGAAGTGCCCTTGCTTACGGCAAAAGTTATACTCTTCGACTTGCGTGCGGGACAGTCCTCACGGTCAGACAGCTGAGAGTCTCGAAGACCGACGACAAAACGATCCCTGACAAGACGTTCCTCGACCACCGGGGTGCCATAGTTACAGCGCTTGACTATAGACGCATCAGCTCCGCGTAGAAAGCATCTACGGTTTCCTCCGCTTGTTGGACCCGCCGATGGAAACGCGACGATTCGTATACTTCGTTCACGGGTTGGACAAAGCGCTCGGTGAAACACCGTACCACGACGTTGTATGGCGAATCAGCGGACAGCGAAAAAGACTGCAGCAAGCGCCGGGCCTCCGATCCCATGCAGTAGAGTAGCAGACGTACCTGAACATCTTCAGGTGCCGAGGAAAGACCCGATGCAAAGGCGTAGTCTTCATACTGCGATAGCCAGGAGGGCCACAGTTCCGCGTTCGAAAAGTCGAAGCTGTCAGGCTGGCGTAAAGCGATGCCCCTCCAGGGTGTGGAATCGGTTGTGCTATCAGAGCTTGCCATGTCCCACCACTTCTGACACCATGACACCGAACCGTGACACCGTGGTTCGGTGTCATGCTGCAGTTACCATAGCAGCCTCCCGGCACGTCGAACGACGGGAGGAGAGCCGTGGGGGGAGATGGGGCGGGGGGGGGGGGGGGGGGGAGTACTGCCTGTGTAAGCAGCGTCTATGAGCAGTTCGGTAAGTGAGCTCATCTAATAACGTTGGTCGCAAGAACAGTTCCGATGAGTCAAGTAAGATTTTATGACTTTTACAACTTTGCTTCGTAGATATTGTTGTGGCGGCGCTACTGTCGCATTTGTAGTCTGAAGAAGAAGAGGATCGAATAAAAAAAAAGGTTGTTTTTCACCGGTACTGGAGCAGGGCGGTCGACTTCAGCTGCCACGGCAGCATACAACAGACTGGCGACGAGGACCGTCAAGCATGGCGCCGCTACCTTTCCTTCCCGCTCCCGGGAGACCTGCTATCCCGTGGAAACAGTGGCGGCGGGTGTTCCAAAATTACTTGCTCGCCTCGGGGGGCGACGCCCATGGACCCGCTCGGCGGAAAGCCTTACTTCTACATTGCCTCGGTGTTGAAGGACAGAGAGTCTTCTACCCACTTCCGGAGACGCATCCTTCGGTACCACTGAAGGAAACAACTGCCGGCACGAAGACACCGACTGCGCCGGACGATTACGATGTCGCTTTGGCGGCCCTGGAAACCTACTTTGCGGCAACTTCGAACGTGGTCGTTGCACGACACCGCTTCAGGCAGCGAGCGCAGCTTCCAGGGGAATCTGTCGAAGTATTCGTTGCCGAGCTGCGAGACCTGTCGGCGGACTGCGAGTTCGGACTCTTGGCGGACGAGTTCATCCGAGATCAGCTGGTGGCGAAGACTACGAGCCAGCAGTTACGAGAGCGTCTACTACTGGACGGAAGTAGTCTAACCCTGGACCGGGCGTTGTCCATCGGACGACTGGTTGAGGAAGCGGTCCGGTACTCCAAAGAGCTCGTATCGTCTTCATCGGTGCAGAAGGTGGACGTTAAGTCTCCGAAAACCGAGCGACCACAGCGTACACAGGGAGAACCTTCATCCTCCACTTCGAAGAAATGTTACCGCTGCGGGTCGTCGGGACATCTTGCAAATTCCGCTACATGCAAAGCAAGAGGGAAAAAATTACACCATCTTCCCGAGGGGAACCATGGGGTGATGCGGAGCATCGTGTTGGTTCCGAGGAAAGAGTCAGTTGCGTGCTGACGTCGAGAGATGGCGCCACCGACTGCCCTAGCGTTACCCTCTACGCGAGCCTTCGTCGCGACTCGCGGCAGAGAAACTTGGAACGCTCGCCGCTCGCCGTTTATTTTTTTTTTCACACTTGAAGGAGAGGAGACTAGAGGAGGAGAGTTGCGCGTGCGCGCGCGGTGTGAGGAGAAGCGAACGCACGCGCAGTGCACGCAGCTGGTAGAGAGAGAGAACCGAGCGACCACAGCGTACACAGGGAGAACCTTCATCCTCCACTTCGAAGAAATGTTACCGCTGCGGGTCGTCGGGACATCTTGCAAATTCCGCTACATGCAAAGCAAGAGGGAAAAAGTGTGCTGGATGCGGGAAAGTTGGACATTTTCGTGCTGTCTGCAAGAGTACCGCCAGTCCCAGTAGCAAAGGGGGTACTGTCAGAGAAGTTGCGTGCTTGAATGGCTCTGACGAAAACGTTCTTAGTATTCTTCACGTGCACGATAAACCGAAGACCGGTATCTACATTTCAGTTCAAGTCGAAGGAACACCCCTATCATTCTTGGTTGACACAGGGTCAGCAGTTTCCATAATGTCGGAAGATACGTACAAAAGAAACTTCAGTTCGGCTTACCAGCTGCAAGGTACGTCCGCAAGTTTGTTCGATTTTTCGCAGCAGAAGATCGCCGTAGCAGGCTGCTTTGTTGCTGCTGTCGGTTACAAGGAGCGCAAGGCTTCTGTACACTTCTACGTTGTCCCGAACGGTACGGACATACTCGGCATCGACGCCATCGCTTGTTTATCCCTTGAGATCAGCGATAGCGCGTTGAAATGCTTCAACACCACGTGCGTACCATCTGGACTCCCTCGAAACTTGGTAGATGACTTCGCTCACCTTTTTGACGGCACCCTCGGTACCGCGAAGGGGTTCGCTCACAAGGTGAAAACGCGTCAAGGAGTTCAGCCCGTTTCTGCCAAGCTGCGAAGACTTCCTTTTTCTGTCAGGAACGAAGTCTCCGGAGAGCTCCAGCGACTTCTACAGGCAGGCGTCATCGAGAGGATTGATGCGTCCGAATGGGTCTCACCGATCGTGGCAGTGAAAAAGAAGAACGGGAAAGTTCGACTATGTGTCGATTTAAGAGAAGTAAACAAGGCCGTCATAATTGATAGCTTTCCGTTGCCTCACACTGAGGAACTGCTACAAGCACTAGTCGGAGCTAAGTACTTCTCACGCCTGGATCTATCGAGCGCGTACCATCAGGTCCTTTTGTGCCCGGAAAGCCGAGACCTGACGGCGTTCATAACCCACGATGGACTTTTCAGGTTCACCAGGGTTGGGTTGGCATCGGCTCCTGCTGCGTTCCAGAAAATGATGACTACAATCCTGAAGGGATGTCAACAAGTACGCTGCTACCTGGATGACATCGTTGTTTTTGGAACTACCGAAGAGGAGCACTTCAAGAATCTGCAAGAAGTTCTACGTCGTATCAGCGAAGCGGGCTTGAAGCTAAACGACAAGTGCATCTTTAATGTTCGGGAACTGTCATTCTTGGGACATGTTGTCAGCGAGCGGAGAGTGTCACCCATGCAAAGCCATGTTGACGCGATTGTCAAGGCTCAAGCACCTACAGACGTCACCATGCTACGTTCGTTTCTGGGCATGGTCGGCTATTACGCCAAGTTCATCCCTCGGTATGCAGAGCTGGCAGAACCACTACGTGAGCTACTACGCAAGGGTGAACCTTTCCGCTGGACGGCTGTTCGGGAAGACAGTTTTCAGAGACTGAAGTCCTTACTTTCTTGTGAGCCTCTCCAAATGTTCGACCCTAAGCTGCCCGTGGTCCTGACAACTGACGCCTCAGCATACGGCCTTGGAGCTGTTTTACAGCAGAAGAAAAATGGAGACATTGTGACCGTCTCCTTTGCTTCTCGAACCCTGACGCCGCAAGAGCGAAAGTACTCCGCTGGAGAACGTGAGGCGTTGGCCTGTATGTGGGCATGCGAGCACTGGCGCGTTTTCTTGTGGGGTCGGCATTTTACGCTGCAGACCGACCACCAGTCACTGGTGACACTGTTGGGCTCGCAAGGGACTGGCCAACGACCATTCAGGATTGCAAGATGGTATGCTCGTTTGCTCGCATACAGCTTCACCATGGTCTTCAAGAAGGGAGAAGACAATTTTGTGGCAGATGCTCTTTCGCGTATGCCTCTTGATGCGCCCGGAGAGACCCAGGAAGACGAGGATGTCTGTGCCATTTCTTCGTGTCTATCGCATCAAGAGTTAGTCGAAGAGACTCGGCAGGACAACCGTCTGCAACAAGTGATTGCTTTGACAACCGGCACCTGGCCACCAAGAAAGGAGCTGCATCCTGACCTGGCACCCTTTCACCAAGTAAAAGAAGAACTTTCCACGAGTGGAGACCTGCTGTTTCGGGGGGATCGGGTTGTTGTTCCTACCGCTCTTACTGCAAAGATTGTGGAACTAGCCCACGAAGCTCACCATGGAATAACAAGAACTAAGCAGCGGGCTCGAGACTCCTATTGGTGGCCTGGAATGGAGAGACACATAGAAACTGCAGTTAGGTCCTGCGGTGTTTGTCAAGCAGTTGACAAGTCTGCAAAAACCGTGGTACCTCCTCTACATCCAGTTGTATTTCCGTCTGCTCCTTGGGAAAAAGTGGGAGTAGACATTATTGGGCCCTTTGCCAATGCTCCCAGCGACTGCCGGTACGCTGTAACACTAATAGATTATTTCCGCAAGTGGCCCGAAGTGTGTATGACGGAACT
Organism: Ixodes persulcatus; assembly: GCA_013358835.2. Lineage (NCBI taxonomy): Eukaryota > Metazoa > Arthropoda > Arachnida > Ixodida > Ixodidae > Ixodes > Ixodes persulcatus. Next base: position 366,020 of record JABSTQ010005510.1, read on the forward strand.
AGTGACGTCAAGAAAGATCACCTCGTTTTTACGGGCAGTGTTTAGCCGGGAAGGCTACCCTACTGAGCTTGTGAGTGATCATGGCCCTCAGTTCGTTTCTGCTGAGTTTGAAGCATTTTTGACAGAACGGGGAGTGCGACACACCTTCTCTTCCGTGTACCATCCCCAAAGTAATGGACAGATTGAACGTTTCAACCGTGTGTTCAAGGACTTTGTGCAAATCAGTGTCCAGGAGCAGCGTCCCCTAAAGGAAGCGGTGGTGGAGTACCTAGGAGTCTACCGTAGTACTCCTCACGCTGCCACAGGCGAGAAGCCGGCGTTCCTCTTGCATGGACGCCATCCAAGGACGAGGCTGGACATCGTGGGGGGCCCGTCCAAGGATTTCTTCGATGAACCGACAAAGAGTCTGGGAGAGCTGCGACGACGAGTGACTCAGTACCAGCAGAAGTTCAAGAAGTATACGGATGCTCGTCGGGGAGCGAGAGTCAGCGTGCTGATACCTGGAGATAGAGTACGGGTCAAGCTACCAGGACACATTCCAAAAGGTAGCCTCAGCTATTCTGCGCCCCTCAAGGTGGTGAAATACCTGGGGAAGAATGCCTACCGTCTAGAAGACAGGAAAGTGTGGAACAGGAAGCGGCTCGTCGTCATACCACCAAGCACGAAGCCACCTCCTCAAGTTGACCTGGGCCACCTCCCATGGTTCTCGACACCATCAGCGATCCCATCAGCAACCACATCTTCGCCTTTTATGGTCGCGCAACCACAATCACCTCCCGCGACATTGTGGGAGACTGCGTTGCCGGCATCTCCATCGACCTCGCCGGCACCGGGATGTCCCCTCATCAGTTCGCCCAGTCCAGTGGCCATGGAACCAAGACGGTCTGCCAGAGACACCTCCAGACCACAGAGATTGCGGGATTTTGTTTTATATTAGTGTTCCTGTTTCTAATGTTGTACATAGCATTTCCTTTTTATTCTTGAAGGGGGGAACTGTTGTGGCGGCGCTACTGTCGCATTTGTAGTCTGAAGAAGAAGAGGATCGAATAAAAAAAAGGTTGTTCTTCACCGGTACTGGAGCAGGGCGGTCGACTTCAGCTGCCACGGCAGCATACAACAGATATCAAACATCTTTATCAAATATTAATACACATTCATAAATTTGCCTGCCGAAAGCGAGTTCGTCACAATGAACGCAGGCTCAGCGCAGGTTTAGAACGAAGCGAACGACGACGAAGTGCCCTGGCAAAGAAATACGGAATTTTCGGCTCCTGGTAATTTTCCAAGTTTGGCAATTTCTATAGATTTTGTACTTCCAACCGCCTTGAAGATCGAACCTGGGCGCTCCGTGGCATCGTTAGGGGGTCTCGACACACCCGAAACAGTGCCACGTTTATGAAGGTGTCATGGATCACCAAGGACCTTCGACGACACTCCGCCCGCTGATTTTGCAACCGACGGGGTCAATTCCGACGAGTTCGGAGCCAGAAAAGATGGGACACCGCAGCAACCCTAACTTCGGGAACGCGCGGTCCACAAGCCGAAGTGAAAGCGCAGCAGCAGCCTGACCCCGCCAGGACCACAGCCATCGACCTTGAGGCTGGACTCCTCAGAAAATTGGGAATCACCAAGAAGATATCGGCAAATTAATAACTACACTCTTGCACAGCTACATACAAGGGACGTCGACCCCGAGCTGGATGGCAAGCCAGCAAAGGAACGCCATGGAATCCGAAGAGGTGAGTTCTCAAGATACTTCCCAATTTCCATCACTACAAAAATTACAGAAACCAGGAAACGCAACTTCAGAAGAATGACAAGCTAAGCCTAACAGCTTAGGAACCGCCCTCTCGGAGGAGAACCCCGAAGACGAAGGGTTTGAAACTTACATAAGTTAACGCCGACGAAAACGGCGGTGTTTGACAGTCCAAAAACCGAGAACATCATATGTGGAAGATAAGCGCGAAAATCCCACGTCAACCGAGACAGTGGTACTAAAAGCGATATGCAAACAAAATGTGAAAGATTTCAAGGCCCGATATATAAAAACAGGGGTGGAAAAGAATGGAATCGCCAGTTCTGACGACTACAAAATTCAAATTCACCCGAAGACGAACACCATTGCGCTAAGAACGCGGAATGAAGAGATAATCGAAAATCTCCTAAAGGTCACGGAGATCGTGAAAGTGGAAGACTCGTACGCCTTAACCCCATACAAGGCCATGGGAAACTATTAAGTACGCGGAGTCATCTACTTGCACGGTGACAACAGCCAAGAGACACCCGAGACGCTACTACAGGACTTGGAATGCAGAACGGCCAAAGTAGTCTAAATACGCCCGCCTTATGGGCAAGAAAGGTAACGCTGTGGTAACTGTGGCAACTTTTGAGGGAACGTGGCTACCAAAGAAAGTCATGTTCTGCCGCGAAGTGTTCACCGTGAAACCGTACCGTCCAAGACCAATAGTCTGCTTCATTTGTCACAACATTGGGCACAAAACGGACGTATGCCCAAGCAAAAAGAGCAGATGCGACCAATGCAGGCACATTCACGAAGAAGAGATGGAGGAGTGTAAAAACTACGGTGGGGCCTACGTGGCAACCAGCAACAATTGTCGCAAGAGAATGATCTCAGAGAAGAAGCAGCCCGAAAAGCCACCACAGCCGAAGCTACCGAGAGAAAGTTATCGCGGAAGCAGCCAAAGCAACTGCGACCTCACAGGCCCAACTTCGCAGCCAACAAAACAACAGCAGGAGGACATTCAATTTCCTCCCAACCCAGGAGGGCCAACAGTTCACACCAATGAGAAGATGGCCGCCCCAAACTGGATTCCAGAATGGGCGCAGCGCACGAAGGCTAAGACCACCGAACAACCACACTGGAAGAAGGAAGTACAAGCACTCGAAGCAAGATTTGAGGAGCAAGAATTCAAAATCGCCGAATTCGAGAAAGACATGGAAATGGGATTTAATATGGTATTCCAAGTACTCGGAGAGATTAAAAAGGAAATCGCTAGTCAGGTAGAGCTAACGAATCCGGACAGACCAAGATGGCACCGACACGGATCCTACAGTGGAATTGCAACACGTTCTCGGCAAGAGCAGCGGAGCTTAAGCTCCGCTTCGAAAGAAATGCGCCACCAGAAATTCTGCTGCTGCAGGAGAATAAAAAACCGGACAAGACAATCACCAGCTTCAACGTCTACCTAACTCCGACTATCAAATCCAAGCCAAGCTACAAATCCAAGCTACAGCTATTGAAAAGAAGGTATGGGTGGCAGTCTGCGTACTCCAAAACGTACCACGGACGCAGCTAAACACCACTGCACTCTGCTCGGACAAGAGGGAGGTAGTCGCTGTCCGACTAAAGCAAGGGAACTCAAACTGGTGGTGGCATTTGTCTACATAAAACTATACACCGCCCTAAAAAAAATGAAGAGACGGCAGAATGGATAGCCATTCGTCCGCCCCCACGAGAGAATCATGGGGGGCGGACGAAAAAGCGATCTGGACCATGGCAGTGGCCCTCCTCACATCCAGAGCGCTCTACTGCTGCTACTGGGTGAACCTCACCAAGGCTCAGTGTAAGCAAATCGAAAGACTGAACAATCCAACCATGAGAGTGGTAACAAGACTACCGAGATACACACCCGTCGACGAACTAAGGAAATACGCGGGAATGAACACGATACAGGAGAAAGCAGAGTCACAACAAATCGCACACTTCCAACGCCTCGAAAGAACTAAACACGGGCGAAGACCATTGGAAATCTTAGTCTAGGCCACGGAAAGTAGGCCCCCGATCGAGGAGGCTTTTCCTCCATGGGAAGACATAGGAATAACTGATCACAAGCCAACATTCAAGAGACAAAGAACCAAACAGAGAAACTTTGCAGCCAAGAAACACGTCCAGTGGCTCGCGGAGAACACCCAATGTAAGGAAATAAGATACACGGATGCCGCGAAGGATGACGGGGCTGCCGCAGCAGCCTTTGTCGACCTTGCGAGGGACAGGACCTGGTCAGAGAAGCTCCCAACGCAGACCTCGGTTAAAGAAGCTGAACAGCGAGCAATTTTAGCCGCAGCCAAAGATATCCGAGAAAGAATCGACCCAGGTAACAGAGCCTAGATCTTCACAGACTCTCAGATGGCACTGAAAGCTTGCCGCAGCTGCAGAACGAGAAGCAGAACGGTCAAGAAGATGAAGAATATTGCGGAGGAGCTCAGGAAGCTGGATTCCAACATAACGGTCGAGTGGCTACCCGTACACAGCGATATCCCTGGGAACGAGAGGGCTTACCAGGCCGCAGCGGAGGCAGCTAGCAGTACCAACTCCGCGCCAGGCCTTAACTCTTGAGTAGAAACAAGGAACGAAATGTCAATAGACAAATGATGAAACGGCCGAACAAGCCAAGGAGGGGAGGGAACTGTACCTGAAGGGTCTTCTACTAACAGAGTAAGACCCGATACCACCAGGGTACACGAGATGGGAGACGGTTCGGTTACGACGAATCAGGACAGGGACGGCACTAACTTCGGCGAACAAAACATCCTTCGAACTGAAGGACCACGAGGACCCAACGTGCAAGACATGCACAGAGGGAACCGTGGCAACAACCAAACACGTGCTCTGGGAATGCAAAGGCCTGGAAGACTTTAGTGTAGAGGCATGGGACTCGCTACCCGTGAGAAAAGGCCCACGGAGCTTGAAGGCCGGACCCACCCCAAGGGACAGCCGCAGCACAGAAAAGAAATCCTTAACTCCCTGATCAGCTACATTAGGGACTCTGGGCTCCATCACTTCATCTAGATTTATACGTAGTCACTTAAGGCCCGTTCACACTCTTGCGACCGAGTAAGACCGAGAGACCAGACCGGTTTTTAAGCCTCTTGCGACTTCTTAGGACCGGATGCGCTGGAGCGGAGCTGGTCCTAAGAAGTCGCAAGACGCTTAAAAACCGGTCTGGTCTCTCTCGGTCTTACTCGGTCACAAGAGTGTGAACGGGCCTTTACCCTTTCCCATCAATACCCCAAATCCTTTCCCTCTCGCCTCAGGGACACCAACCTATAGACCCTTTTCATGTTTACAAACATGAACTGCCTCCTGCGTCCCAAGCAACTTCCGGTCGCTCCGTCTTTGAAAGTATGTCGAGCTTGCCTTGTCGCCAGTGCTAGAAAGCATAAACGCTACACGCACATCAAAGTTGGAGATTTAACGAGGGCCCTCGGCTGGTCAATTTAACGTCTTGGAGGAGGCAAGTTGGTTTACAAGAGTATTCGAAAATATTTATCATATCTGGGGGTTCTGCGTTCTTTTGGCGTTCACCTGGAGAATTGGTGGTTAAACGTTTCATCAACATTCCAAACAGCGGTGTTAGTGTGGGCTTTGTTCATACTTTTTATGAACCGGAAGTTCTCTGGGACGTCAAAGACTAGAACAACTCCTGGTGGCGTTTGCCATGAAAAGGGTCTATTAGCCCCGTGCGCGACCGAAAGCGTCGCTGTGGTCGGCCTTCCACGATTGGCCGAACGCTGACTATGACGTCGGAAAGGGGATTTTCATCGACGGAAATAAGAGGAATGAAAGAACTTTAATTTTGACGGTGTTGGCAGTGTTCCTTTAAGAGCGCAATGATTTCAAGCTTCCACCATGCTAATAACAAACACCATCTAACTTGTTGTTTGCAAGGTAATGACGTCACAAAGGGGAACCACAGGAGGGCGCCACCAAAACTTCTCGCCGCTAATAGACGAGTGAACCTTTCATTAAATAAATACATGTTTTCTCTCTCTCTCAGGTTTAGAACGAGCGCCCACTTATCGTCTGAGAAGAACAACAAAATTTGTGGTGTGCAATGAACTTAGCAGAAGCGTTGTGAAAACTAATCGTAAGCTCGCGTTGAGCATGGAACGGACTAAACTATGGCCATCAGTGAATGCCACCTTCGGCACACGACGCGCTTGAGCGAGTAGTGAGTCAATAATCTTCGTGTGCGATCGCTGAGGAAAACTTACAAACGACGGCCGCTAAAACATGACATAACAAGCAGAAATCGTCCGCTGGGACGGCTGGAAACGCAGCAGAAAAACACGGCGAAAGAAGTGGCAGTGCGAACAAGTAACCTTCTTGAGTACGAACATGACATCGGGGCACAAGGTTGCGTGACAAACAGCCAACCCGCTGATTGCCCGCTTAGAAGCGGGTGGTGGCATTTTAGAGCGATATTACAGCGATATTGCAGCGATATTACAGTGATTTTAGAGCGATGTTACAGCGATAGCTATTAGTGGGACACTTCGCGTTTTTGCGCCATCGACCACGCTCCATATCGACACGGACATTTTCGGCACTCCACCAAAACATTCCGCGAGCCGCTGATAACACGATAACAAGCAAATAAGATAACATGCATGGTCCTGCATGGTAGCACGATAGCATACTGGTCAGTAAAACAGTCCCCGCCTGGCAATCTGCGAGTTCAATGGGATAGGTGCCCATATGCCCAGAATTTGCACAAACAAAAATTATCGGGAGATACGCAGATAAAATTGCCTTAAAATTTTACGATCCATTCTGCATCAGAAAGCAACTCCGAAATGACACCATATAGCGGTTCCGACGTCACACGTCAGCGGCCGCTGTGTTTCACCTTACGGGTTTTTAATATAGGGTTTAGAGTCGATCGTGAGAAATTATTGAGTCATTTAAGATAGCCGGAGATGATCTGGACTATGCCTCACCCTCCCTTTGGTTAACCAAGGCAAAGGTAGAGTTTCTGAGAGAGGAGATGGAGCGGTGAGCTCAAGTTGGTTCTGCGCTTTTTCTTTTTCCGGCGGTGTTTTCTTCTTTTTATAGAGGAGATTGGAATATTTTTTTTTTATTTATTTATTTTAATTTTAATGTGAGTATCTTGTTTCTTTTTCTTTTTTCTTTTTTCCCTTTGTCCAACGGCGTAATCTTCTCTGCTTTCGCGGGTTTTCTTCCTCTTTTTCGAGGGCTGGATTAGAGAAGCGCTGACCCACTGAAGAGGCATCATAAACGTAGTTTGCTAATTGAAAGAACTGTCCTGTCTGTGTGTGTCCGTCCCGATGTGTTTTATTCTTTCGTGTTTCAAGTAACATTTTAGCAGTGCTCGTGTTTGGTTTTCGTAAATTGATATCAGTTATTTATTTTGGTTCGACTTTTTACCCGAGTTTCCGCTTAAGCGTACAACGTTATCAAAGCTGTTTGCGCGAGTCTGTGTTTTCACTATGCGTTTTTATATCCAATAGACCCTTTACGAAAGTCAGTCTAGCGACCCGTGCAGAGTCAACCCCGACGCCCTAATGGCGGCACTACACAGCTTCTTCACACCAGAAAAAGCGAACGTCATCGAAAGCATAAAGCAGAAAGGCGAAAAGATATTGGTCCTTTTACGTCACCTTCGATCCACAAAGTCGAGGGTGCTTGATTTAGCCGTGCATGATCTCCTATCACCGCCTTTCGAGCGGCAATATTGGAGCTTTCGGATCTGGCACAAGATGACTGACTTTTGAAAAGGGCCTATTGCAAGCGGGCCGACTGGCCGCCGCCATGTCTCCAGTGGCGTAACTTGTTTTTGAGTGGGGGGGGGGCAAACCACACCCCCGACTCCCCCCCCCCCCCCCAGTTCGGGGGGGGGGGGTGCGGGGCGGTGCCCTTGGTATTCCTTAGGCGCCGCCGGGCAGTGTTTGCCCTGCCCAGTGGCGGCTGTTTCAAGGGGGGGAGGGGGGGAAAAACACAGGCCTTGCCCCCCCCCCCCCACTCTGAGAACTGGAGGGGCAAGCGCCCCTCTTGCCCCCCCCCCCCCCCCCCCCCCCCCCCGGTTTGGTACGCTTATGCATGTCTCAACTCGTGCGGGAAAGCCCGTGCAATTAATAGCTTGTCAAAGCTATTGCCACTAAATAAGCTACCCTTTAGAGTAACGACACTTGCCCATATTGTGTCTCAAAATCATGGTTGCCAGTTGTTTGAAGCTTTATCTGAAATCACACGAAACGCTTCTCCGCCCTCCGCAAATGTTTAAACAGTTCGTGACAGAGCAAAGCAATACTACGTGAGCTTCCTAACATCGAATCTAATGCTGAGGAAGTCGCACTTTTGAATCATGACGATCGGCAGTTGCGTCTGCTCTGCACAAGCACCAAAATGGCGGCGCCCACAAAAATGTCGGGGAACAGAGTGCCGATACTCTAAGCGCAGCTCATTTAGTGGCCCTAGTCAAAGCTATGTTCACGCACACGCTCCGCGTGCTTGCACGAATGGGGCACCATGTCATCAGCACGAGCTGTGAGTACAGCAATTTGTCGTATGCTACGCATGTTTTAAATGGTAACTCCGGCACATGTTCTCGATTTTAGGGTTTAGACGGTTTTTAGTGAAGTAAGTGGGCCTAAATTACCACTCCTCCGTTTTTTTTTAATGTTTTGTGTAGTTTTGTAGATATCCTATCTTCACGTTTTGTTTCGGGGGTCTATGGCAATACCGAAACTACCGATTTGAGCATGATGGAAACCCTTGTGATCAGTCACATATCCATATCCATATCCATATCGATATCCAGCCATCGTGTGCCGTAAAGTTTGTACTTCGGTACAGCAAAACGTACGACTGGCCTAGCCCATGGCCTCCGAGATTTTTCCCGCACTCTGCTCCGGCCTTTCCAAACGCTCGGCTGCCCAGCAGAAAAAGCGAACCGAGTCAATTCTGTAGATCTCCGCATGCGGCGCTTAGAACCAAACCATAAACGGAAACAGAATTGCCTCAAGTCGCGCTGTCAAGTGCAACGTTAGTCGATCAACTCAGTCGGCAAACTCCCACGGAGAGCGTGATCCCTTCTCGTACCCCTCAGCCGGGCTAACGCTGTTCGAAGCGCCAACCTTTTTGCTCGCTGCGGCGCGTCTTGCAACAGCAGTTCAAAACACAGCCGCAGCGGGCAAGAAGGATGACGCTTCAAACAGCATTTCCGAATCTAGGGGTTATCAGCGGAAACTGACGTGTGCCAGCGCGTGTCTTAGAAGGGAGCACGCTCTCCGTGGGAGTTTGCCAACTGAATTGAACTTTGGTCAAGTGTGAGCCCGCGGCATGAAGCTTGCATCTTTATTGTTCTCATCATCAGAATAGAGAAAGGTAAGTCGATCTCAGCTGTTTCGAAATTTTTATTTGCTGCTCTGGTCCTTGCGCTGTTTCGCTGGATTATACCTCAGAATGCAAAATCGGAAGATGAAGCCAGCTGGGCGTAAGACGTGTTTTTTTCCATCGTCAGAGAGTCAGCCGGACCAGGGGGGCTATGTTGCGCTTTTTGGACTCCCAGGAGACTAGGGAGAAGGAAGTGACGTCAACAACGCAGCAAATGCAGATTGGATGTTGATTTTGTTTTCTTCTGTCAACATCCAATCTGCGTTTGCTCTAGTCGTTGACGTCACTTCCTTCTTCCAAGTCTCCTGGGAGTCCAAAAAGCGCAACATAGCACCCCAGGGCCGCCAAAGCGACATCGTAATCGTCCGGCGCAGTCGGTGTCTTCGTGCCGGCAGTTGTTTCCTTCAGTGGTACCGAAGGATGCGTCTCCGGAAGTGGGTAGAAGACTCTCTGTCCTTCAACACCGAGGCAATGTAGAAGTAAGGCTTTCCGCCGAGCGGGTCCATGGGCGTCGCCCCCCGAGGCGAGCAAGTAATTTTGGAACACCCGCCGCCACTGTTTCCACGGGATAGCAGGTCTCCCGGGAGCGGGAAGGAAAGGTGGCGGCGCCATGCTTGACGGTCCTCGTCGCCAGTCTGTTGTATGCTGCCGTGGCAGCTGAAGTCGACCGCCCTGCTCCAGTACCGGTGAAAAACAACCTTTTTTTTTATTCGATCCTCTTCTTCTTCAGACTACAAATGCGACAGTAGCGCCGCCACAACAATATCTACGAAGCAAAGTTGTAAAAGTCATAAAATCTTACTTGACTCATCGGAACTGTTCTTGCGACCAACGTTATTAGATGAGCTCACTTACCGAATTGCTCATAGACGCTGCTTACACAGGCAGTACTCCCCCCCCCCCCCCCCCCCCGCCCCATCTCCCCCCACGGCTCTCCTCCCGTCGTTCGACGTGCCGGGAGGCTGCTATGGTAACTGCAGCATGACACCGAACCACGGTGTCACGGTTCGGTGTCATGGTGTCAGAAGTGGTGGGACATGGCAAGCTCTGATAGCACAACCGATTCCACACCCTGGAGGGGCATCGCTTTACGCCAGCCTGACAGCTTCGACTTTTCGAACGCGGAACTGTGGCCCTCCTGGCTATCGCAGTATGAAGACTACGCCTTTGCATCGGGTCTTTCCTCGGCACCTGAAGATGTTCAGGTACGTCTGCTACTCTACTGCATGGGATCGGAGGCCCGGCGCTTGCTGCAGTCTTTTTCGCTGTCCGCTGATTCGCCATACAACGTCGTGGTACGGTGTTTCACCGAGCGCTTTGTCCAACCCGTGAACGAAGTATACGAATCGTCGCGTTTCCATCGGCGGGTCCAACAAGCGGAGGAAACCGTAGATGCTTTCTACGCGGAGCTGATGCGTCTATAGTCAAGCGCTGTAACTATGGCACCCCGGTGGTCGAGGAACGTCTTGTCAGGGATCGTTTTGTCGTCGGTCTTCGAGACTCTCAGCTGTCTGACCGTGAGGACTGTCCCGCACGCAAGTCGAAGAGTATAACTTTTGCCGTAAGCAAGGGCACTTCGCAGAGGTCTGTCTTTCCCGCATGAAAAAGCAAGCCAAAGTAGGCACTCTGTAGCTTTTTGTACTCGACGCCGGAGAGAGGGCTAAGGACATTGATGTCACCGTGAACAACTATACAGCGTCCTTCAAAGTGGACTCGGGAGCCGAGGTGACGGCTGTTTCAGATAATTTCCCTCGGATTCCCCAGCGTTTGTCAAAGGTGGAAAACGCCATTCATGGACCGGGCAACCACCCGCTTAAAGTGCTGGGTTCTTTCTCATCGACGCTGTGGTGGAACGGCAGATCTTCCAAGCAGCAGGTGTATGTCATCCAGTCTCTCAGTACTCCTTTGCTGGGCTTCTCTGCCATACAGGACCTTCAGGTCATCAAGTTCCTCGATACTGCAGCCAAGCCTGCAGTCAACCCAGGCTTCACTGAGCTCTTTACAGGTCTGGGTACGCTACCCGACGAGTACACGATCCGGCTGGAATCCAATGCCACTCCTTTCTCGTTGAGTGTACCTCGTCGTATACCCATTCCCTTACGAGAGGTCGTGAGGACGGGACTGGAGAAGCTCAAGCGACAGGGCGTCATTCGTCGGGTTGAAGGCCACACCCCGTGGTGTGCAGGAATAGTCGTCGTTCCGAAGGCTTCTGGTGATCACCGTCTCTGCGTTGACCTTACGAAGCTCAACAAGGTCGTCCTTCGAGAACGGCACATGCTCCCTACGGTGGACCAAGTTCTCGGACTTCTGGGAGAAGCGACTGTGTACTCCAAGTCTGACGCAAATTTCGGATTTCACCAGGTGAAACTTGCCAAGGAAAGTCAGGAGTACACCACTTTCATTACTCCCTTTGGCCGCTTCTGCTTCTGTCGTCTGCCTTTTGGACTTACGTCGGCACCAGAGTACTTTCAGAAGCAGATGGCGCGCATACTGGAAGGACAGGTCGGGTGCGTCAACATGATTGACGACATTCTTGTCTTTGGACGGACGCGCGAAGAACATGACGCGCGGCTCAACCAGGTGCTTTCCCGACTATCGAAGGCTGGCATCACTCTCAACAAAGACAAGTGCGTGTTCGGAATGTCCGAAGTCAGCTTCCTGGGAGTCGTCGTATCAGCAGAAGGTGTGAAGCCGGATCCTAGCAAGATTCAGGCTGTCCAGGCGATGGAAAGGCCTGAGGATGTTGCAGGGGTCCTAAGGCTACTTGGCATGGTAAACCATGTTGCGCGTTTCGTGCCGCACATCTCCGAAGTCACCGCTCCTCTCCGAGCACTTTTGTCGAAGAGCAACGTATGGGCCTCGGGTCCTGAGCAGGCGGCTGCATTCATACGGGTGAAGAACTTCTTGAGTACTGCTGTCTCGCCAAGTACAACCCAGTGTGCCCCACAACAGTTTCGGCAGATGCCAGCTCCTTCGGCATCGGTGCCGTACTCCTTCAAGATCAACCTTCGGGAGAAAGGAAGGGGGTGGCCTTCGCATCTTGGGCCATGACCCCGACAGAGATGCGCTATGGTCAAACAGAGAAGGAGGCTCTGGCAACGGTGTGGGCTGTACGACGTTTTGACGAGTTCGTACGTGGTTTGCAGCTCAGTGTGGAGACTGACCATATGCCCCTGGAATCTCTCTTCGGCAAGATGGAGTTAGACATGTTGCCTCCTCGCATCCAACGCCTTCGTTTAAAGCTGATGCAGTACCAATTCCGCATGCTGTATGTGCCGGGGAAACTACTGGCAACGGCAGACACACTCTCCTGAGCTCCCCAGAGAATGGGGTCTGAAGACAAGGGCAGGGACTCCCTTGACACATTTGCAATTGCAGCACTGGGAGGCACGTCTGTTGACCTTCCACTCCTCCCCGAGAAGTCCAAGCTGCGCAACAGTCTGACGGAGAGTGCTGTGCACTCGAACGGTATTGCAAAAAAAGTTGGATGGCCGACGAAGCACAAGCTGCCCGTCAATTTGTCCAAGTATTGGTCTGTCCGAGGCGAGCTGTCGCTGTGCAAAGGAATTCTCCTCAAGGGCCCGAGGCTCCTCATACCAGCCGACTTACGACAGGCAATACTGAGGCTGATACATGAAGGTCACCAAGGAGTTGTCAAGTGCAAGGCCAGAGCTCGTGACTCTGTCTGGTGGCCACCCAGGCAGCACACCAATGTTGGTCCGACATTGGCTAACACCGGCCTCAATATTGGACAATATTGGAAGCGCTACCCCATCCAACGTTGGCCCAGTCATTGGTGCCAATGTTGGGCCTCTGTTCAGCCATCGTCGGCCCCATCGTTGGTGCCAATGTTGGGCCATTGCTAAACCATGGTTCCAGCCAATGGTGGTCCCACATTGGCAAAGACCGGCGTAATATTGGGCAATACTGGAAGTGCGAGCCGATCCAATGTTGGCCGTCATTGGTGCTGATTTTGGCCATCGTTGCACTCGCCCAGCTGTTTGCAAGTGCACTCGCCAAGTTGTTTGCAAAAAGGAAGGTACGCAGACACAAGGGATATTTTTGAAATCTCCTAAAAGTTTATTGCACACAACCTATTCAGTAGACAAGTACAAACTAAGCAATTTGCGATATGTGAAGAGGTACTACTCAGCTGTTATACAACTGAGAAGATTGCAAAGCAAACAACAACCGGGGTAATTGTTGGGTAGTGTCCAGTCTCCCGACAGCTGGCAGACTTTTTCCCCCGAAATTCTACCGGTGGTGCAATCAGTTCATCGAACGACATTTCATCGACAGATCGTTTCATCAACACACGATGTTTCATAAAAAAAACTCTGAATAGCATTTTTTTCCTGTTGCAAAGAATTGTTGCAGACTTACCATGAGGAGGCGTGAAAGGGTGGGCTGGTTCAGTGAGCACGCGCCTCAGGAATACACGTGCTTTCAAATGCCCCTACAGCGTGAAATTCGTGTAACGAATGTCGAGGAAACGCTGCGCCTCAGGAATACACGCCCGACCAATTGCCCCTACTGCGTGCAATTCGCGTAACGAATGTCGATGAAACGTGAATGTCGACGCAACGTGTATTCACGAAAAGGTTGCCACGAATTTGTTTTCGCGAAATGCAGGGTGAATAAGGAAGTCAGTATTCTACCTGCAGTTGTGACATTATTTATGAGTCAGATAATGGCAGGCGACTGTCGGTAAGATTGCAGGAAAAGTATTCTCCCGGCTGCCAGGAGATAGGCACTCGCTATAGTTCTAGAGGTTATCCGGAAGAGTATACCCGTAGAAGAACGGACAATAATCACCAAATAGGTTACAGCGCACTTGCGTTGAAAATACCGGACTTGAAAGATGTAATCCGAGGTAGATGTCGACACGGGCACTGTCGCACTGTAGACCAACCACACAAACACACAAACTTGAAGGAAGGTGATTCTTGAAGATTCAACACGATGTAGCACACGCTGCCGTTTGCCGAACCGAACACTAAACGGTTCACAAGAATGTCTTGCGCTTCTTTGAAGAAATCGATACGGGTAGGACTTTTTGAGGAAGATACCATTTACCACAGAAGCGAAATCCACAGCAGGCCCGCAGGCCGCATCGCACGCGAAACTAGGTCCGTTCTTCGCAGGCATTCCGGGTTTGTCAACCGCTAATGCGTCATCCGTCAAACCACGTGATCACGCTTCTGCCGTTTCCCGCGCACAGAGAGCGGATTCAAGCGATAAGAGAGACAAACGAGAGAAGGAGTAGAAAGGAAGCAGGCCAGAACGGGGGTGCGCTTACAAAGGCTAATCTTCAGGGGCATCTCAACAATGAACACAGCGAGACGATTTGTCACTTGTACCCAAAGTTGATAGTGCAGTGGATGTTATGCGTGGCCTTGGGCTGGCAGGTTCCGTGCTCTGCCTTATCACCAGCTTCGAGACTGTAGTCACGTGACCCTGACCGGAGACACAATTGGCCTAAAACACGCATAGCGTCTACCCTACTGTCAATACTGATTGAACGAGACAGCTCTTTGAAGGCCAGCTTTTGAACTTCTGAAGAAGCTGTCCAGCCCAAAAGTGATTCTAAACGGGGCAAGTTTGAAGACACTACGTTTTTGCGTCGTACAGCCCACATTAATATTTAGAATAAAGAACTTAGCGCGACTATTTTTTTGCGCACGATGTCCACAAATAAATAAATAAATACATATCTATTTTTATCAATAAATTTAAAATTATTTGTACACTGTTAGGTTCGCATTTTTAAACTTCAAAATTTTTCACGAACGAGTTACACATAAAAGACACCACGGACAGCACATCGTCCGACTTTCAACACACGATGAATCGCCGACGCTCGCAGACAGAAGGTTGCGATGCTGCGCGGATGGTTTCTGAAAGATGCTGCGTAGGGTATACGCCGGGCGCAACGGCTTCACGACCGTGTGAAGGGCAGAGGATTCGCCACGACAAAGTAGCGTCTTGCAACTTCAGTAAGCTAACGGGTCTCGAGAGTCCCACGCTCACATTTCCGCAGAGCGAGCGCGGCCGGCCAGATCGAGGCGCAGTATGTTCTCACGTCACGATTGCTACGTCGTTGCTCTGCCTACACTGATGAGATCTGCACTGGCAGTCGAAGCAGCCCTCTCGAGACTTCATTCGAGTCCAATAGACGACTTTATAGCGCTATAGACTCGTAAAACGGAGAGTAGAAGTCACCTCGGTTGCGGCGTAAGCGGCGGCTTTATGTTTGTAGACGCGTGCGTCGACAATGACAAAATAGGCACAGAAACATTAAATATAAAAAAATAGAGCACGCAGAAAGAAATACAAACAGGGCAGGGGCGCGGGCAAAGTAGAAGACGTTAACGCTACGTAATGCATATACATACAAAATACACTGGAAAAGACAAAAATAATTAAATCTAAAAAACAGAATTAAGTTGTCAAGGCCGAGGTAAGGCAATGCGAAGGGAGAGCAGCCGGCAAAAAAACTGCAATAGTCCTATAGGCAGCTAAAGATTTATTTGTGATCGCGGTTACAAAGCACCGGCGACGTACGCCACATGAAGTTGGCTAAATAAAATTCTCGCCCCGAGCGAGCGCATGAATGACTCTTTTCCACTTTCCTACCTCTGCAATGCATAAAAGAGGGTCGCGGGTCTATAGCCTAGGCGACACAAATATCGATAAGCGATTGGCTATGGCAGTACAATATTGACCAGCCTATACCAAGACATCACCAATATTTGAAAACTCTAGGCTTTGACAGTTTAATATTAACCAGCTTAAGCCAGCCTATATTCAATATCGAAAACCCATTGGCTCTGACCGTCCAATATTGTACAGGTTATGCCGGCGTATATCCAATATTGGAAAGCTATTGGCTTTGACAGTCCAATATTGGACAGCTTATGCCGGCGTATAGCCAATATCAGAAAGCCAGTGGCTCCGACAGTCCAATATTGGACAACTTATGCCGGTGTATATCCAATATTGGAAAGCTATTGGCTTTGACAGTCCAATGTTGACCAGCCTATGCCAACGTATCACCAATATTGGAAAACCATTGGCTTTGATAGTCCAATATTGTCCAATGTGATTCCAATATTGGGAAACATATGGCTCTGTTGGGCCATTGTTGGGCCATTCTTTGCCACTTCAAATCCAATGTTGGCCCAATACTGTGTGCTGCCTGGGCAGGCATCAATGCACAGATCACTTCCCTGGTGAGCGGCTGTGAGCAGTGTGCCAAGACAAGAGCGCAGCCGGCAGAACCTTTCATCTCGTCCAGCTTTCCTACTAGCCCATGGGACGTCGTCGGTGCCGACCTGTTTCATTGGAAGAAGCAGGACTTCATCGTTATTGTGGACTATCACTCGAGGTACCCGGAAGTCTTGACGTTAAGCAGCACCTTGAGTGGAGCTACGATCGCGGCAATAGTGAGTTTTAGGGAACCGGAACAAAATACGATCGATAAACAAAAACGATCGATACCTTGGATCGGGCGTGTGGACCGATCGTGTGCCTTGAAACGGCTTTGGGGGAACCGTATTTGCAGACGATAGCAGACGATCGGTACAGGTCGCGCTCCCTGGCAACGGAAACCTGCATCGGCCTCATTGAGAATGTTCAGATTTGCGTGTGTTTGTACAAATCGCAGAAACTGACGTAAATAAAGATCGCACCCTAAACATATAGAGAACCTAAAACACTGTATACCTACTTTTAGTTCGTCTTCTTTTTTTTTTACTCAAATGAATGCGCTTCCGTAATACAAAACCTGGCGCCCCACGGCGTGTCGCCACTGGCACTGCGAAGTTCTAAAATGTTCGTCTGCTAAAGGAGTATACGAACTTGTGCTTTGCATATGACACATATAGTTGTTGCTAAAACTTATCATACTCTCGGTGTGGCGCCAGTCAAGGTGCACTAGTGAATCATGCAATGTACTTGGAAGTTCATTGGATGCTCTGGCAGAAAATGCTATTTTATTTGTGGATATTGGCGAGGAAGCTTTGGTTAAAGCAGATTTATTCTTACGCTAACCCTGCTTTGCCTGCCTGTAAGTGGTGCTTCTCTGCAATTATATTGCAGAGAAGCCACTGATAAGGAGGACGGCACGCAAGGGTTCTGTTGTTGAAAGTTTTTAAGTAATCAAAAAAGTTGTGATACCACGAATAATGTACGGCTCGTTTGCCACCGCCATTTGAGGGTTTTTCTTTCAGTTTACCAGATTTATATCCTCGGGGAATAAAATAAGGCCTCGACCGTATACATGCTAACTTGTCTTCTAATAAGTCATACGTTCTCAGCGAGCAAGCTTTGGTGTTTTACATCAGCCAAATATGCTGTTTCCACCAATGATGTCCTGATATGCTGAAAAGCCGCCGAAAGCTAACTCGATTTGGCACACAAATAAGAACACGCTCGCGCGCGCTCATCATCAACATTTGAAGTCGTCTGCTAGCGACTGTCTCTCTCCCTCGAGGCCCACTGCAGGGTCGAGTATTAAGAAAGGTATGGACAAATAAAACTAGGAATATTAAATTGCGAAGAAAAGACAAAAATAGCCAAAATATACTCACTTTCTCAAGTTGAGGCGGTCATTTTTCTTGTACAAAGTTACGAGGAGGTCAATCCGTTCCTTCGCTCCTCGCAACGAGAAGTTCTTTTTCGACTCCGCGTTTAAGCCGTTAAGGACGTCATTCCAAAGGGCTGGAGTAGAAAAAAGATTAGCGCCTAGCAGTAGCATCTCCCGAAGTAGGAAGATATCGTCTTCCGCTGAAAACCGCTTGCGAGGAGGAGGCGGAAGGACGGAGGTAGGTGCGGCGCTCATGTTGCTGTACGGTACAGATAGCAGACGAATACGGTCGTACGCCCGCGAACCGATCGTTGCGCCGTGTACGGTACCACCACGAAGAAAAAAATAAAGGAAAATCTGTAACTTTACTGCTGTGCACTTATTAAAACTATCACCCGATATTCAAAGGGCTCGTTTTATAGGATATATGTGATTAGAACTTGTACAGAAATTTTTAATTCATGCAACATTCTTGAAGAAGTATCCAGAGCCTTGATGCAGCAGACTGTTGCTCACTCTGTTGCCACTACAGATAACCCTCATAGTCATTACAGCAGCTGTAAAAACGGGTGCTAAGCGCTTGAAATGCACATATCAGTGTTTGTGTAAAAATTAAAAAAAAGTTATATATGAAAAAAAAAAAGTGTTCAGATGAACAGGATTTCAACTCTCCAATACCGCTCTCCTACGACTCCTGAAATGGGCACTCCAATCCACCCAGCTACTGCGCAGGCGATTCTTCGGTTTGCTAAACATTAATTTATTTCTAAATAGGATGTCCTATTGCGTTTTGTTCTGTTATTTTCTTCCCTATTTGCTGACTCCAACTTTATGCACTTGCTGTCACATATGGCCTTCCTGCCAGACACTACCACGAGTTATTTTATTCATGTTTGAAGCCACGGCACGCTCTCTCCGCCAGCGAAATAGCCGTTTTGCTAGCCAAGCGAGACTGTCCATGTCGGCCATTGGTCGTGCCGGTCGTGCCTTACGGTTCGACCAGCGCATTACGGTAAGATCGCAGAAGACAAGCGCATGCGCAGTGCGTACGGGAGGGCCCATCGTACTGTATCGGATGTGCAACAACGGTTCCCTAAAACTCTCTAATGAAGTCAGCCTTCGCTCGGCACGGTATCCCGCGATCGGTAAGAACAGATGACGGCCCGCAGTTTGCATCGGGGTATTTTGCGAAGTTTGCAAAGGATTACGGCTTCCAGCACCAAACAAGTAGCCCTAGATTCCCGCAATCTAACGGTGAAGCGGAGCGAGCTGTCCGAGACACCCCCGGTGTTTCTGGAGACAGCCCCGCACAACTTCTGTTCGGGCGTCAGTTGAGGACACGGCTTCCTAGAGCTCAAGATGAAAGTCCTCCGCGGCCACCATCGCCCGCTCGCGTGGCCAGGAGGAATGAGTTGTACAAGCGGAAACAAGCTCAGGCCTTCAACCAGCGGCATACTGCCCGCGAGCTGCCTCCTCTTCGTCCTGGAGAAAGAGTGTGGGTATAGTCGGAAGAGTGTCGGGCCACGGTGCTCAACCCAGGACTGCGTCCCCGCAGCTATCTGGTGGAAGCTGACCACAGCGGAGCGGTCGTTCAGTGCAACCGCAGGGGACTGGTTGCGTTTGCATCCCCAAGGCCGCCGGTTGAACAACCCGCAGCTGACGGTGTGCCACCAAGCCCAATAGCGGCTCAGCAGAACATTAGTAGTGACCCAAGAACATTAGTGGCCTTGTAGCTTACATATAAGACATTTATGCGTAAAGGCAACCCCCTACGTAATAAAAAAAAACAAAAAAACATTAGTAGTGACCCAAGCCTGTGTCGACAAGTACCTATCGGACTCGCAGCGGACAAGCCGTGACCCGCCACAGGCGTTTAGACTTGTAACGGCGGACAGTTTAAAAACATTGCAGTTGATGGGACTATTTTGAACAATAAGTGGGTGCGTTTCGCCACAAGAACTATTTGGTGAAAACGCGGCCTCTAAGAAGGGAAGATGTAGCGGTCGCTATTTGTGAGTTGGTCCAGCTAGTGGCGCCCTCTTAGTGTGAAGGGGCGGCGTGCGTGTTCTTTAGAAGAAGGGAGAGTTCTTCACGAGCAGCCGTCGGTGTCGGATGTCTTTTACTGAGCTCAGCCTCACAGGGTTTGACAGGTAGGCTTTGAATCCTACCGAATACATATGTTTTAAAGCCGTCTGAATGGCAGTTCACAGTACTCCATGCAACACACGGTTTTGAAATGAAAATCTAGATGGCGCTTTAAACGACATGAGGCTAAAGCCCCTCTATCCTGGGAAAAGTGGCGCCATTCTTTGAACTAGCCGCCGCGCACACTATTGGCCAGTCGTCACGTGACATCTGGCTTTCGGTTTTGGACTTCCGGTCGTTGTGAATTTCCCAAGATGTTGCTGATGTTGCTACGCCGCAGCTGACGGGCTGCTGTGCCCGTAGAAAAGTCGACCGGAAAGCTTTTCAGTGTTTCCTCTGAAACGGAAAATGAACCTCGGAGATCTTGCTTCACCGAATCGGTCGAAAAGATTTCAACCCGACGGGAGCCGTAAAGTTATGCGAGGTAGGTGCTCTGTATACTCATTAGCATGCACAAAGACAGTTCTTTAGAGTGAGTATGCGTTCCATTCCACCGTAAACGCGAGCGATGTAATAGCGCGCACAACATTGCCGACTTGGCATGCACAGACGCTCGTGCCGTGGAAGTAAAGACCCCTA
Source organism: Ixodes persulcatus (assembly GCA_013358835.2). Taxonomy (NCBI): domain Eukaryota; kingdom Metazoa; phylum Arthropoda; class Arachnida; order Ixodida; family Ixodidae; genus Ixodes; species Ixodes persulcatus. The sequence goes on from JABSTQ010005510.1 coordinate 386,488, forward strand.
CGCACATAGAGTTATTACAATAAACGCTAGAGGCTCAGGTGGCGCTAGTGTGCTGTTGCATTTTGAAGCAGACAGCAAGCAGTCAGAAATTCACTTCCGGTAATGCATTTCTATGGGAAAAAGCGAATGCATTTTCTCTCTGCGCTCGATTATAAGAGCAAATATCACAAATAATTTGTACGTACTAGGCACATTGGAACATTTCTCAGTCACGCAGACGAAATAATTGGTCAGTTACAGCATTTTTATTTGAAATTCGTGGCATGAAAAACGGTGTTAAAACCGCTTCGTACGTGTATTTATGTGCACTGTCGGACACTGTTAGCGCGAACACGGCGTCGACGCTTTCCAGCATGGGGGATATACGTGCCAAACGAACGAAGGACATGTGGAAAACCAAGAGAGACGGCAAGAACTACGCAGTAACACTGGATAAGTAACTCCTTGTGCACGCAGATGATCAAAATAAATTGAATGCCACGTAATATAGTCAGATTTGCAATAAATAAGTACTGCTTTATTATTTCTGCTCATGAATATGTGCGAATTAAGATGCTTGTTCTGGGTTCAAATCATCACCCGCACGCTCCAAATCTTTGCAAATAGGGGGAGCCAGAGAGCAGGTGCCCGATAAAAACTGCCCGACATAGGAAATAATAAAAAATTACACCATCTTCCCGAGGGGAACCATGGGGGGATGCGGAGCATCGTGTTGGTTCCGAGGAAAGAGTCAGTTGCGTGCTGACGTCGAGAGATGGTGCCACCGACTGCCCTAGCGTTACCCCCTACGCGAGCCTTCGTCGCGGCTCGCGGCAGAGAAACTTGGAACGCTCGCCGCTCGCCGTTTATTTTTTTTTTTTCACACTTGAAGGAGAGGAGACTAGAGGAGGAGAGTTGCGCGTGCGCGCGCGGTGTGAGGAGAAGCGTACGCACGCGCTGTGCACGCAGTTGGTAGAGAGAGAGAGCGGAGAGAGTAACGCGCAGCTGTTGGAGAGAGGGAAGGAGGAGAGTTGCGCGTGCGTAGTTCGAGTGCCGACTACAACGCCGACGCCGCGGGACATAGACCAGAGCAAGAGATGCTCCGCATCTAAAAGACACACCTTTCGTAGCTTACGTGCTTTATTTTTTTTGCGTTCGAATGTTTCTTTAACCGATCGTAAAGATGCACGACGGGGTCATTTTCATCCAATGACAGGACGGGCATATTAGCAATATATAAGCACCACCGAAAGGCTAGCAAACCTTGAACACACTCTACATTCCTTTCGATCGTTAGTTTGCTTCGAATCGTCGCTCGTTTTCACATACCTTCCTTGAAACAGAGGTTTGGGCCTGAAATAGAGCGAAGTTTAACATCGTTCAGTGGTAAAGAAAAATGCTGCAACTAAAGCAATTACACTTTAACGATACCAATAAGGTACATACTATCCGGTACAACAAAAATGACAAAAGTTATTCATGTTATTTTCCGGCGAAGAGACAAAATTCACGCGCATTTTTCCATAGGAATACACAGGGAGGCTGGAAATGTAGACTGCATGCTGTCTGCTTCAATTTGCAACCGGAAGTCCCTTAGACACTAGCGCCAGCTGAGCCTCTAGCGTTTATTGTAATAACTCTATGCCTACGCACAGTTGCGTTTGAGAGCGTTTGTCTGCGTTGCGTCGAGAAACGAAAGCGAGTCACCGGCACATCTGTGCTTCGTATGAAGCGTGGAATCCAATTCAAGGAATTGCTTGGCACGCGGTAAAATAGGTATGAATGTCCTGCGTTCTCGCAGTCGCAACGCAGTGAAACGCTCTCGAACGCAACTGTGCGTCCGGGTCGTTCAAACGGCCTGCTCCTGCTCGTGCTTGTGGCATCGGCGTCGCTCCCAATTACGGGTGCGTGCGGAATACGCGCTCGTCAAGTGTTGAGTACATGCTCGCGTACCATACTTTGCTTCGCACAGATAGCTTGCAACGCTGCCGCAGCTGCGGACCCGAGCATTGGGCTGTATCTATACTCCGTTTCAATATAAGTGCGAGCGCAGCCAGTGCGACAAGCAGGAGTATGTTTTCTCTCACGACGCTCTTACTGGACGTGCTTAGCCCGTTCAAAGTGCAGTCCTATTGAAACGAAAAACGCAAGCAAATAAAACATTTGAGATCAACCCCACAATCGCGCCAGCAGCTTTGACAGCGCGCAAACTTCACGTGCAGGTCTTTGGCAGGCTAATACCCCTGTCAGACGGCGTTTTAAAGATCCTTTTCATTAAGCTCCTTTATAAATCGGCGAACCAGCGCACGCCGTAGAGCACGTGCGCGCGCCTCAGAGCACGTGCGCACTCCACATCGCGAGCTGATTGGCCGATTTTTTAAAGGAGCTTAGTGAAAAGGACCTTTAGATCGCCGTCTGACAGGGGTATAACTAGGGCTCCGTGTTTTCGGAGTTTATTTTTCGTCAAATTCGGAGGGTGTTTTTCGGAGTTTATTTTCTGCCGAAGATTCGGAGTTTATCGGAGTTTATATTTGTTTGATTCCCATTCTCCGAAATTCGGAGTTTAATTTCGCAGTGTTTCCTATTGCAAATAAATAGGTAAATAATAAACGGATGTGAACGTATGCCAGATAAAAAATAAAACGCGCTTGTACTATTAAAATTTCTTCAGTTGAATTTGACGTTCATGCCATTGCCATTGGCAATATTAATTTGTCCCATGACAAACGTCGCACACAAGTGTTGCTTCGATAAACGTCGATACCTTAAAGTCAATAAACTCCCAGGGGCAGTCGCTACGAAGCTCGTAGTCATCCCATCCTATTCCATCAATCTAGCCCGCGGCCGCGCGAGGTGGAGTGGTTAAGGATGTGATAGAGAGTTTCAACTGTCCCTTGTTTCTATTTAATACAACCCTCTATGGTT